>OZ018324.1:29394635-29727135 GCA_963969495.1 Ceratothoa steindachneri
GCCCCGAGAGCACTCAGGGCGCTTTGTGAGTCGCTATAGATCACAATCCGGTCTCCGAACCGGGCACGTCGCGTAATCTCCCGTACCGAGTGGTGTATTGCCACCAGCTCGGCCGTGAAGACAGACGCAGCGCCTGGTAGAGCCCCGCTGACTTCAAACAGAGGGGATACGGCATGGAAGCCGACCCCCTCTTGGGACTTGGAGCCATCCGTATACACTAGCACGGTACCAGCGTGACACGATGTGTGCTCCAAAAAGGTCGAACGCAATACTCCCGGCGCAGTACAAGCTTTGGGAGCAGAGGCGTGGCGACAAATAGCCAAATGTGGTACCCTCCAGGGTGGCATCATGGGCAGAACCAGTGGCGCCACCGGCCTGAGAGCTATATCTACCTCTCGAAGGAGTTTCCTGGCCCTAAACCCAAAGGGCTTAGGGTATGACTGGAGTCTCTCGGCGGCATAGGCACCATCGAGATCAGCTGCGGATGCAGTGAGAGCTGTTGGCGACTGAGGGAGGCGCCGGGCTCGCGCGTACAGGCGAGTGATGCACTGCACGCGGCGCAGAGCGAGTGGCATCTCCCCAGCATCGACCAACAGGCTCTCAATGGGGGAAGTGCGGAAGGCACCGGTCGCAAGGCGAAGGCCGGTGTGGTGGATCGAATCCACCTTCCGCAATAAACGCTCAGCTGCGGATGCATAAAACTCGCATCCGTAGTCGAGCTTCGAGCGAACAAAGGTTCGATAAAAAAGTAAGGCGATAGTCCTATCAGCGCCCCAAGCGCTGAACGTCACGGAACGGAGAATGTTAATGGCGCGGGTACAAGAGACCCTAAGGCTGCGAATATAAGCCTCCCAGGTGAGGCGTCGGTCGAATACAAGACCAAGGAAACGGTGCGACTCAACCACATCCAGGCGCACCCCATTAAAAAACAAATCTGGGTCGGGGTGAAGCCGTGGATGGCGGCAGAAGTGCACCACCTTAGTCTTGGCCAAAGAAAACCGAAACCTGTGCGCTTCGGCATAGCGAGAGACGCGGTTCAAAGCCTGTTGGAGTCGACGCTCTAGAGTTGGCATCTGGGCCGCGCCAAAAGAGATCGAAAGGTCGTCCACGTAGAGCGTAGCGAGAACATCTTCCGGCAGCACCGAGGTGATGCCGTTGATGCTCAGGGCAAAGAGTGTGACACTGAGGACACTTCCCTGCGGGACACCCTCTTCCTGCTCCTTTGGGCCGGAGAGGGCGTCCCCTCGCCCCCATCGTGTGGAGAGTCTCCATGATACCGTATCGCCATGCGGTATCATAGGCCTTCTCCAGATCAAAAAACACCGTGGCGTAGTGCTGTCTACGAAGGAAAGCCTCGCAGACGGCATTTTCCAGTCGGAGCAGAGCATCCAACGTGGAGTGGAACTTAGGGAAGCCGCACTGTGCAGAAGACAGATGGCCTCCGCTGTCCAGGAAATAGGCTAATCTAACATTTACCAATTTCTCCATCAACTTGCACACGCAAGAGGTTAGAGAGATTGGGCGGAAACCGGTCGGAGTAGAGTGATCTCTCCCCGGCTTGCGAAAGGCGAGCACAGTAGCGATTCGCCAGGAGTCTGGGAGAAGACCTTCCACCCAGATCCTTTTGAACAAATCTAAGAGAAAGGCCATGCCTCGCTCACCCAGGTGTTGAAGCATGGCGTACGGGACATCGTCCGGACCATGGGCGGTGTCCGCGCACGAAGCGAGAGCGGAACGCAACTCACTCACAGTAAACTTGTCGTTGAAGGGTTCTCCGCCTCTGGAGGTAAAGTCCAGCCGGCGGCCTTCCGCGACATCACGACGTGCATTGAATGCTGGCGGAGCAGCATCACGGCTAGAGAATGCGGAAAAAGCGGTCGCTAAGGATTCCGCCACGGACGCGGGGTCCGAGATTGCGGTCCCATTCTCCTGGAGAACGGGAGGGGGGTCCTGCGAGAACTTGCCCCGAATCCTTTTGACTCGCTTCCACACCTCAGCTAAAGGGGTCTTCCCGTTAAGTGAAGACACGTATGCCCGCCAAGAAGAGCGGCGGGCGTGCTTCGAAATATACCGGAACCTAGCCCTAGCCCGACGAAATTCAGCGACAGTGAAATCGTTCGGGCGGCGCTTATAGCGCATGTAGGCATAACGCTTCTGTTTCAGGGCCATCTCACACTCGGCCGACCACCATGGGAGTGGTCGGCGTGCAAAACGGCCAGACGTCCTAGGAATAGTAGTCAGGCCCACGGCAATGAGGTTGCCGGAGAAGGACTCAACGGCCTCATCTACCGACCTAAACTCCTTGACTGAGATAGAGAATTCATTCATTTCCTGAAATGCAGGCCACCGCGCCCGCGCCAAGCACCACCGAGGTGGTCTCTCAGGCGGCAGTTGCCCTGAAAATGATATTTGAATGGGAAAGTGATCACTACCATGGAGGTCATCGACCACCCCCAATCAAAATCAGGCTGTGCATCCGAAGAGCACAAAGATAGGTCAAGGCAAGAAAATGAAGCGGTTCTCGGACAGTGATGCGTAAACTCATCCACATTTAGGACACCCATCTCAAGCTCTTCGATCAGATCGGCAAGGACTTGTCGCCTGGGATTTATGGAGTAATCTCCCCAGAGAGGATGCCTGCCGTTCAGATCTCCAAGCAAGAGATAGGGCCTCGGCAACCGTGCCACGACGCGGCGGAAGTCCCCCGCGTCGAAGTCAGCTGACGGTGGAATGTACGCAGAAATGATAGTATACCTCCTATCCAGGTGCAGCTTCACAGCCACTGCCTGAAAGGAGGTATCTAAAGAGAAAGGAAGAACGGAGATATCATGCCGGGTGTAAACCGCGCATCCTCCAGCCCGGCCATCCCGCGGTGGTGGGGTCGCAAGACCCTTATACCCCGAGAGGGCAGGCAGGGGGCACGCGCCTAGCATGGTCTCCTGCAAAAAAATAGCTAACGGGGAACGGGACGAGGCGAGCCTCCGCAGCTCCTCCCAGTTGGCCCGGAGTCCACGGCAATTCCATTGAAGGAATATGCCCTCCAGGCATAGCTCGGAGGAGACACGGGGGCCCTCCTCGAATTGAAGACCCTCACGGAAATGGCCGTACGCTTCCCGGGGGCAGATCCCCGGGCGCTGTTGGCCGGACAAAGCGCTGGAGGCGCTGTCGCCTTCGAGGACTTATTGGGGGAGGTTGGGCTCGCCATGCGAGTTTTTTCCTCCCTCCGCCTCGAAACCTTAGGCGGGTGCTGCGGCTTCGGAGGCGGGGGGGCCTCTTTTCGAGGAAACACCGTCTCCGAGCCACTCGCTCCACCTCGGGGCGTGGGCGAAGGAGCCGAAGCTCCTTTGTTACTGTCCTCCTTTCGGGGAACAGCTTTAGGAACCCCTGAAGATGGCCTAGCGACCATCTTCAGGGGTGTTGCCTCCTGTGAGTCTAACGACTCGGTGGAGGCGCGTGGCCGTTTCGCCTTGCGGGAAACGGTCACGCTGGGGGAAGAGGGGGGAGCCCTGGTTTTAGCCGGGGCTGGGTATGAACCCTTTTTGCCGCCAGCTTTACCAGGGGAGCGCCCGGGTTGGGTAGAGCCCGCAGAAGGGCTCCGAATGGGCGCGGAAACAACCGTGTTCGTTGGCCTGGATGGGCCAGGAGCAGAGGGTGCCTTTCGAACTACTGAGGCATATGACGTCCCAGGCAGAGCTGGGCGCGCCAGGACCAAGTCCTTAGCCTCGCGGAATGAGAGTCTATCCTGGGCCTGAACAGCCAGGATTTCTTTCTCCAGGAGATATGCACCACATTGCTTCGAAGAAGCAGGGTGCGGCTCTCCGCAATTGACACACTTGGCCACACACGATTTGGACTTATCGTGTGCAACCTTGGAGCAATTTACACAGACTTCGGGTGACCCCGACTTTGCACGTCTACATGAGCGATTCGTATGGCCGAAGCGGTGACAGTAATAGCACCGCCGCGGCAGTGGCACGAATGCCTTCACGTGGTAGCGGTACCAACCGGCACGCACCGACTCAGGGAGCTTGTCACAGTTGAACGTGACGAAGAGTGTAGGGGTGGGTTTCGAAGCCCCTCCCTGTTTTCTCATCACACGTTCAACCTTGACCGCCCCATGGTCGGCCAGCTCTAGGGTGATGTCCTCAATGGAGTAGTCAACGAGTTCCCTCGCATAAACTACTCCTTTCACAAAGTTCATGGTAGAGTGCGGCGTCACACTCACCGGGGTGCCATGAAGTGTCCGAAGAGCACTTATCTTGGCCGCCTCGGCGGGATTCGCCGCATTCGCCAGAAGGCTGCCGTCCGAGAAACGGGTCACCCTTGGCTCTCTACCAATTGCACTAGCTAATCGACTCCTCTGATGGATCATGTTGCCCTTGGACAACATGGTGCCATCAGTGGAGCGAATAACGAGGAAACGTTTGAAGCCAGCGGGCTCGAAAACGCCAGGTAACCTCTGAATGAGGGGCCCCGATGTCATCGAGGCTCCGCCCTGTGCACTTTTGGTGTTAGTCTTGGTCAGGGGCTCCAAACACGAGGGGGTAGAGGGGCCGGATGTGCCGATCTTGGCTTGGTCGCCTACTTAATTGGCAGCAGACCCATCCGTCCCCGCAGCCCCCGCGGATGGAGAGGAGCCCCGAGTCTTTTTCGTCTTTTTAGTCTTCTTTGTCTTTTTCTTTTTTGGAGAGGAGGGCGGGGAATGAACCCGCTTTTCACCTCCGCCGGCAGAAGCCCCCAGGCCAGATGGACCGGCCTCAGCCAGGTCCCTCTCCGAAATGGAGAAGGTCCTGGTTTTCGTAGGGGCACCTGTCGGAGGAGATCCCTCCCCTCCTTTTACTGCCTCGGAGCCCTCAGTAATTTGAGGAGGACCTTGCATATGGGCGGATTCGGGTTCGGTGCTTGGCGCCGAGCCCGAATTCCCCCCCATGGAAGGCCCTACCGTCTGAGGCTGGGTCTCCTCAAGGACCATGTTTATCACAGTAGGGGCCTCCAGTTGGCCATCCCCTCCCAGGACATCGCAGGTCCCCTTGGCAGTGTCGCCAGTCTTGTGTGGGGAGGCACAGGCCTTGACCCCAGCAAGGTTTAAAATTCTTGCCAGCAGGTCTTTTGAGGGAAGCGACCGAAGGGGCCTGGCTTCCCTCTTCCCCCTAAGGGGGTTTGCCCTACCGAGCCGCTTGCACGAGGGGCGGTCGGCAATGAGCTGCCTGCTGGCTTTCTTGGCAGTCCCCTTAGAAAGCAAAGGAGGGACTGCCGCTGGAGATAGGGAAGTGCCCGAAAGCACCTCCAGAGAAGGGGGTGAGGGGGAGTCACCTACACCCGTAGGCGTAGGAGAGGAGTAAGCCTCCTCTCCGGTTAAAGAATTATGGAGGGTCCCTTGCGAAAGCACAAGGGGGGAGACCTCCATTTTCTCGGTGGAGCTGCCCGAGGGCGGCTCCGTTGATTTTCTTAGGGAAGTTGGGGGTTGGGTTTTTTTGTTTTTTTTGTCATACATGGGCATGGTGACCCTCTTTTTAATACGGGACGCAATAGCTCATCACCTCTGGCAGTTGCCCGCACTGCGAGAGGTGCTTACAAGCCCGGCAGAGCCAGGCGCCGCCATTCGGGACCACCCCTCCCGCCTGGTGGCCTGGCAGTCCATCGGCATGGCGGCTCCACCTTGGACACGGCGTAAAATTGATAGAATGTGAAGAGGAGAGGAAAGGGGATGTGAGGAAGGTATGGGTGGGGATGAAGCAGGTTGTTAAAAAAAACCCATCCCGAACCGGAGCTCAGGGGTTAGGGAACAATGTCCCCTCTCCCCCCAGCCCCGATCCGCGGTGGTTGGCTTAAGAAGAAGGTCAGCATCTACCCTGTGAAATTAGAGGCTGACCAGAGAAAGTTGTGGGAGAGGTTGTATGAAAAGCAACGAGGTAGGGGAGAAATCGGGCTATCTGAAGGAAAGAAGAGAGGCTAAGCTGGGGCCGGACGGAGCGCTGGATCCCGTCAGCACGGCGGCCAGGATGGCAAATCGCCGCGCCCTTTACGGGGCGAAGACAAGGAGAATAGAAGAGAGGCGAAGAAGACAAGAAGAAATAGGAGAGAGAGAGAGAGAGAGAGAGAGAGAGAGAGAGAGAGAGAGAGAGAGAGAGGAGAGGGAGAAAATTCGTCAACACGAGCGTGAGTTAAGTAGTAATCAAGTAGATGTCAGTTCCGTCGGATCCAGAATTCATCAACCTCAGGCCTCCGCATTAAAGCTTCCCCCTTATTGTGATCAAAAGGACTTTTGCACCTACTTAACCCATTTCGAAAAGATCTTCGAAGTCAATGGGTGGGACATTGAGTCTAAAGAAGTAGGCCGCCTTCTCCCGTTGCTCAATTCTCGTATAAGAGAAAAATTCATTGCCTTCCCAACAGAAGCTACAATAGAATATTTATCTCCTAAGGCAGAACTCTTATACGCGATTAATTTAAACCCCGAGTGCCACAGACAAAAATTTTGATCGGCTAGGATCCAGCCAGGACAGATGTATCGACAGTTCGGGTTCATCCTGAAGAAAAACATCCAATTTTGGTTGGACACGGCTAAAGTCGGTGGCGACTACGATTCACTGCTAGATTTTTTTTTAAAGGACCAGCTAATGCACACCCTCCCTACGAAAATCCGTGCATTTGTGCAAGATAGGCGTTCCTCTTCCTTTAACGAGTGCCTCGAAGAAGCGGATCTCTATGCCACAAATCATCAGTTCTATCCTAAGAAACAAAAGAAGAGCAGTCCTCCGTCCAAGGATAATCACAACCGAGACAACCCCCTCATTTAGTAAAAGTCCCAGGCCCCTTTAAACCCAAAGGTAACCACCATAAGAAGCGAGAAGAGGTGAAACCTCCAATTATTAATGCTCCGCCGAGTAACCCCTAACGGAGTAACCCCATTGTATGCTTCTCTTGCGGAACCCCTGGTCACTACAAATCTCAGTGTCCACAAAACGCCCGCTTTCGCTTTGCCCCTGGACAACAGGTCCACCAAGTCTCCGCAACTCTCGCTGCCGAACAGTCTGCCGTGCCTGCGCCTCTGCCATCTTCGTCAACCTCTCAGGAGCACCAGGTGAACTTTCTTTTTAATAACAGTTCTTCTGGTGAGCTCAAATTCGAGTCCGGATCCATTAATGGATGTAGAGTATCCACTCTGGTGAGAGATACAGGGTGTACGTGTATAGTGGTATCGGACATTCTGCCCCCCGTCCCCCGTGGATCTACAACATAAGAAATTCGCTGACGTACACGATTTCTTGAGAAGAACTAATAAATTCCCAGTAGTCCGTTGTCACGTAAAATGCTGCTATTTTACGGGGTGGACCGACGTCGTAGCTGCCCCGATTAAGTTTTGTGCAGTGTTGGTGGGCTAGAGCGCACAGCTCTCCCCAACTGCTCTGTCGCAAGCTGTCGTCAACCGGGCTCAGGCTGATAGAGACGCCTACCCCTCTACCCTTCTACTCTTCTCAAGCCCCCTTGCACTCCCGACTGCCTTTCCCTCCAATCCTTATGGGAAAAGGCCAAACGAGGAGAGACAGAAACGGTTCATGGAGACCGAAAAGTGAGGTATGTGATAGAAGACGCTTTGCTATTTCGTACTTCCCCGGATCCAGTAGGCTCGCTGTTCAAGGCCCTTTGCGTGCCTAGGGCCTACGTTGTTAAGATTTTACAAATAGCACACGAAGGTGTGTTTGCAGGACACTTCAGCCATAATAAGACCTCGCAACGCGTATTTAAATATTTTTGGGGGCCTGGTGCAGCAAGGAAATCGCAGAGTTTTGCAGGACCTGTGATATTTCAAAAGGTCACCGCCAAAGGACGAGTACAACCCTCCACCCTTCAGAAGACTCCAGTTATATCAGAAACATTTTTCAGGGTTGCCATCGATCTTATTGGACCGATACATCCCCCTTCCACCAAGGTAAACTCATACGTTCTCACCCTCATCGATTGGGCCACCCAGTTTCCCGAAGCAATTGTTCTCAAAAAAAATTGATAGCATCTCGTGTGCCGAGGCATTAATCTCTATATTTTGACGCTTAGGGATACCTAAAGAGGTCATCTCTAACAGGGGCCGCCAATTTACGTCCGAATTGATGGAGCATGTGAGTAAGTTGCTTCAAATTATGCCCATTTTCACCACGCCCTTTCACTCTTCTGCAAACGGTATGTGCGAGAAGTTAAACGCTACCTTGAAAATCGTCCTTAAAAAGCTGTGCCACGGCCATCCCCAGGAATGGCACCGGTACCTGCCAGTAACTTTATTTGCGGGTAGGGAGATTCCCCACCGAACTCTGGGATTCTCCCATTCGAGCTACTCTATGGTCGCAATGTCCGAAGTCCACTGGGCATCCTCAAGGAGCAACTCACGAACTCTCGATTGGGCGAGGAACTAAAGACCTCCTAGTCGTATGTTTTGGACTTGCGCGACAGGCTAGAAAAATGCTCGGAGGTTGCCGTGCAAAATTCCGAGATCAATCTAGAGAAGTATTGAACGTATTTTGATATTAAATTTAAGGCACGAAAATTGAAACCAGGCGATGAAGTTCTGCTTTTACTCTCCACGGACAACAGCAAACTCCTAAACCGGCTTAGGATCCACGGATTGACAATCAAGCCAGCCAAGTGCCACTTTGCTTATAGCACTTTCTCTTACTTAGGATTCAAAGTAGGAGAGGGACATTTAGCTCCCCAAAAGGACAAAGTTAAGGCAATAGAAGGCATGCCACTCCCTAAAACCAAGAAACAGCTTCGTTCGTTTCTTGGCTCCGTCTCCTTTTATCGGCGGTTCATCCCTCAATTCGCTTCCATAGCGTCACCCGTCAATGACCTTCTTAAAAAGGCCGCACCAGACCCCATCCTATGGAATCCGGCCGCGATTGCGAGTTTCGGCGAGCTAAAGAAAAAAAAATGGTCCCCGCTCCTATCCTCCCTTTACCCAATTCCCAGAAACAATTCGGCATCAGAATTGATGCCTCTAATCTCGTCATTGGGTGCGTTTTATTACAATATGAGGAAGAAGGAACCCCATTTCCAGTGGCATACGCGAGCCGGAAGCTGTTGGTTCGCGAAAGAGCATACGCTACTATAAAACTTGAAGCTTTAGCAATTATTCATGGCATTCAAAAATTTAGGACGTACTTGATTGGTAGACCTTTAACCGTCAAAACGGACCATAGGCCACGAGCTTACTTAAAAAATTGTAAAAGTCAGAACGGCAGACTTATGAGATGGTCCCTTTTATTGTCAGAATACCAATACAATGTATCTTACGTAAAAGGAACGGATAACGTCATTGCTTATAATTTATCACGCAATCCGATAGACGAAGGTCCTAGTTTTGGCGACTAACCATAACTGTCCGGCCATTTCTATTTTTTTCTTTTGTATATATGTATGTTCTATTTTTTATGCATGTCTAGTTAGTACTGTAATTTCTAAGACCTTGTCGCGAAATAGTGCCATTTCATTATTTCATTTTTTGTGTGTGTTTCGCGTATGTATGTTTTCTGGGATCTCATTTTGGCTATAGATTGTAACTGCGAGTAGGTTTTATCTTGTGACATCATCCCTCGTTCCACTTCAGAAGAATGTCCCCTCCAAAATAGTTTCCCTCAATAGCCGTATACCGCTTGGAGCCAGAACTCCAAGGGATATTGCCCGCGGGATTGCACTTTTAGCGCTGCTGCCTTCAATGGCTCACTGCATGAGATCAGCTCGGCGCACGAGCTTTCCACTCTTCCTCATCCAGACTCGAACGAGGAGGCTATGGGGCAGGCGATCATTCTTCTTTTTCAGGGGGCCCAGACAGCTTTGGCAGAGTGGATGGAGCCAAAGCTCCCTAGGTGCTAACATACTTACCTTGCTGAGTCAAGCGACTTGTAAACACACGAGGGAGAGGGGGGAGGTCTGGTTTGGCTAGGTCGGGGTTTGAGTCCTCTGTGCTCTTATTCATGCCGGGTGGGACGCTCGGACGTTTCCTCGCCGGATGTTTCGTCGTTGGGCAGCTCGTCGCCAAACTGCTTATGTTCTTGTATGGAGTTTATTTTAGAATAAAATGCATTATTTTAAAAACTAGAACTAGATTAGTAGAATCCGCTAAATGTTTCTTAATCTGAGCGTAATCTACCGTGCTCGTAATCCTGGAGAATCCATAAACGGACTGTGCCTTTACTTAGGATGAACCAGGCTATCTATCTCATTGGCCTTTTGATACAAAATACGATCTGCTGGCTAAAAGGCGAAAACCTCATTTATAAACAAATATAAATCGCATTACTTCAAGTAAGGCTCGGGCAATCCGACACAATGCAGGAACTTGGCTTTACACGAAGTATTTTCTACGTATAAAGCTTTGGAACATGTAAGACAAATTTGTTAACCGTACTTTGCACGTCGGGAAGTCTTTTTCACATGGCGGAAGTGGTAACACCGTGTTAGTCGCACGAATGCTACTGGAGATTGATATACTATCAACATATGGTTACTCTAGGAGCCACTTTCGGTCAAGGTTACGGAAGGTATAAGAGTCGGTGTCGAGACCTCCGTGTTTCCTCACCACACGCTCATCCTTGTGTCCTCCCCCCCCCCCTGCCCCTGGATAGCCAGTTCTTCAATTACCTATGTATTTTATGTATTTTCAAAGCAATTCTCTTGCATATACTACCCCTTTGACAAAGTTCGGTAGACTGTGGTGTCACCTGTACAGGTGTACATCTATTTTCCTGAGAACACTCAGTATAGCTCCCTAGGTTTCCATCCGAGAAACTGGAGACCATCGGTCATCTACCAATAAGCTAAGAAAATTCCTAGCGCTGGTGGAGCATGTGTCCGTCGAACAACCCTGCTCCATCGGTCGGCCGAACGAACAGGAAATGTTTGAAACAGGCAGGCTCGAAGACGCCGGGTAGCTTCTTGATGAAGTGGCCCCACGTCTCAGACGCTCTAATCACCTTTATCTTATCTTGTAAGGACTTAGGGATTGGAAAATTGGTCCTCTTCTTTTCCTGTAAGAGAGGGCCCCGAAGCCGGAGTCACTAGCCTCGGTCTCGCTTTCACCACTCGGTTCGGGAGACCCCCTCTATGAAGTCCCCTGAAGGAGAGGAATGCCTGCTCTGTTCTATTTATTCCCTTTTGGGAATGAGGAAGAAGAAGTTTTCACCCTTTGTTCCTTCCACCCAAAGGAGGCTATATGCCGGGCAGGCTTATCACGGTCTGTTCCTTCGCTTTGAGGACGAAGTATCCGTCCACTCTCGAAACCCCAAATGGAGAATAAGAAACCTTGTTGTCCATTGCAGTTGGAGCTACCCTCCTTCCAGGAGGGGCTAGGCTTTGAGTGGAGCCAAGTTCTGGGATTTGGTCTTCTAAGCCATACCTTCCCCGGATGATCCCACTGTCTGGGGAGATAGCGCCGCGAACTCCATACCAAGTGGCGCACACAACTCATGTGGACTTCCTTTTACCCATCTTCCCAGGGGGCGCCAATATGTGGTTAAGGTTGCTAATTAGTGGTGGGTAATTAAGGGTTAAAGGGGTATGTAAAGGGTGGTTAATTTTTACCTTTATTTAAATGTTTCGTCTTACCCTATTGTATAATTCAAGGTTTTACGAAAGTAAACAAAAATAATATAACACAGCGATAGTAGTGATGGAGCCTAATCAGCGCGTTTGTGAACGTATTTACTGAACCTCTTGTGTACGTATGCACATGGGTTTTATTTACGCCACACTGTGCACGTACATATATAGGTTTTATTCATGCCCCACGTACACAGCCGCCTTCTTGAGCAATTGTGATCTATTGAGGAAGGGATTAGGCTTAGAGCCTATACCTTTTGAACTCTATTTCACAATTGACCGCGGACGCGTGCCTGATGTAGAGGTTTATAATAGACTTTTATTTCATTTATGCCCCTTTGCCAGCGTCAATAGGGATTGGTCACCTCCCTCCTTCACCCCGCCCCCTTTCGCCACTTCTTTTCCACACCCCTCTACCCGAGAAGCATTCTTACATGATGACGTCATCGCGCAGAAGATGAATAAAGGTGATATAAAAAATTTGCACTAAATTTGAATTTGACTCAAGTCTCGCGCGTGAAAACCGAATGTTAAACGACTCAGCTACGGCGGAACATATGGAAACCATTTCTAATTTCGTTTCAGATCTATAGGATCGCATATAGGAACCCTATTCCATTTACTATATATTATTAATCCAATGGGTGAAAATTACAGGTACATACAGCCATGCAGGGATACACATCTGAAAATAATGGACATATTGAGACTTACATCCATTTAGATATACACATACACACGGGCAAGCGCATATACGCCTGATCAAAAATAATAATAAAAAGACGCGCATACGTAAATTCACACAAATGTGCATATAATATACTACAACAACTGCTGGTTGTGATGATAATAATAATAATTCAAAGACTTAATTTACACTTATAATTTACATACACGAGCACGTACACACGAGCGTGCTTATATAATCATGTGCCCTATGTACCCCCAAAACATGCGCATCATAGAGAAATAGACATAAATTGAGGAAATGATAAATACATATCCGTACACACACAAGCACGCACATACACTTAGACATACATATATAAAGACGCATGTACACATATGCGAATTTAACTGACTTTCAAACAATATCAGAAGCAGTGAATAATTTCCGATACATCTTTCAGGAAGATCTGGAACAACTTTTGTTTCTGGTCTTTATTCCGTTATTGGCTAAAACCAAAGATACCGAAAACAAACATGTACAGAATTTATCCTCTCACAGGAAAACAATGACAAGGAGTGCAATCCTTGCACCTCTCATTTCACACGCGGGCAGAACTACTACACGAATCCCCCTTTTAAGCGAATTTTCGCCAAAGCCATACAATTCAAATACATGTTAAACACTGATGTAACTAAAGGTGACGTAATACAGCCGAATACGGTACTTGTTAGTGTTTCAAAAGGTGTCATCTTTGGCACGACGAATATTCACTATTCGCCGTTATTTCAACTCCTGTTTATATAAATATTATTCCTTAATCCAGTGGTGGTTTTCGACCTTTATATGATAGTGGCGCCCTAATTGCAATCTAGAAGCAGCCGCGGCACCCCAATATAATGTAATTTACGTATAAATAAATAATTACGTAGAAAGCACTTCAAAATTAACTACGATGACATTTAACCTAATTTAATTGAAATAAGACAAAAAAAAATTGAAAAATAAATAAATCCTACGTTTAGGGAAATTTGAGATTGATGAGTATCACATAATTCTTTAATATTGGGACGTAGAGTTGAGAAGGCAACTCTCATTTCTTCATTCACCGTCTGCAATCTTTCTATTTTACTTGTTTTTATGTTAACAAGGCAACTCTCATTTCTCCAATCCCTGTCTGCAATCCTTATATTTTCCTTGTTTTATGTTAACAAGGCAACTCTCATTTCTCCATTCCCTGTCTGCAATCTTTCTATTTTCCTTGTTTTTATGTTAACAAGGCAACTCTCATTTCTCCATTCCCGGCCTGTAATCTTTCTATTTTCCTTGTTTTTATGTTAACAAGGCAACTCTCATTTATTCATTCCCGGTCTGCAATCTTTCTATTTTCTTTGTTTTTATGTTAACAAGGCAACTCTCATTTCCTCATTCACGGTCTGCAATTATTCTCTTTTCCTTGTTTTTATGTTAACAAGGCAACTCTCATTTTTTCATTCACTCTCTGAAATCTTTCTCTTTTCGTTGTCCTTTGCTTATATTACTATATTGGACCACTATGAGTAGTATAATTTTCCATCCTTGTTTACATTTCTAACCTTGATTCTTTACTTACTTTGCTATTTATGATTCTTTTTCTTCTATATTACCCCTGAATTTTTGCTAAGTGTTATCGTTATTTTCTTTCGACTATTATCATCGATTTCATGTTTATCATGAAAACAATCACTAACATGTCCAAGGGCACTGGGGTTGGGCCTCGTTGGGTAAAGCGAAGGACGAGTGGTTGTTTCCTATTTTGCAATCATGCAGTGGGCAGGAGTCCCTTTGTGGCCAAATGGTGAGCTACGCATTTTTGCGTGTAGAGAGTGTGGAGAAGGAATGAGACAACACTTTCGTGCTGGTAGTGATGAGGTGTATCTGTGTGCCCGTATATCTATTAACTTAAACATTTATTTCCCTTAACTGACTTGGGTGGATCATTGGGCATCATTGAGAAGATAGTTAAGAAAGGAATTTCTGATCATCTAGAGAGTAGCAGGCTAATAAATGATGCTCAGAATGGGTTTAAAAAAGGTAGATCGTGTTTAACTAATTTACTGGATTTTATGGATTATGTAACTAAAGAATTAGATAGGGGAAAGAAAGTTGATGTGATCTACTTAGATTTCGGCAAAGCTTTTGATAAGGTTCCACATAGAAGACTAGTTCATAAATTAAAACTGCATGGATATGTGGGAAAGTTTTAAATTGGATAACTGAATGGCTGAAAGATAGGAAACAGAGAGTTGTACTGAATGGAGTGAGGTCAGGGTGGAGGAATGTTATTAGTGGGGTACCTCAGGGATCCGATTTAGGCCCTTTATTATTTATAATCTATGTAAGTGATCTTGGGCAAGGTGTAAATAGCAAAGTGTCAATTTTTGCTGCAGACACTAAATTGGCAGCTGTAGTCATAGAGGTTGAGGGTAGCTTTAAAGTGCAGGGTGACTTAAATAAGTTGTTAGCTTGGGCTCAGAAGTGGCAGATGACTTTTAACTTTAATAAATGCAAAGTTATTAACATGGGGAGAGATAATAGGGAATTTAGCTATGAGATGGATGGGTATTGGCTCAATTCAGTTGAAAATGAGAAGGACTTAGGAGTAGTAGTAGATAGGTCACTGAAGTTTTCAAAGCAGTGTATTGAGGCAAAAAAATAGAGCAAATAGGGTGCTAGGATACATTAAAAGGAATGTTAGCTACAAGAGTAAGGAGGTTATCCTTAAACTATATAACTCTTATGTCAGGCCATATTTAGAGTACTGTATACAAGCATGGTCACCACATTTTAGACATGATATAAACTTGTTAAAGTCAGTACAAAGGAGGGCAACAATAATAATACCATCTCTGAAACACCATGAATATGAAGATAGACTGAGGGTATTAAATATGTTCTCATTTGAAAGAAGTGTGTGATGGGAGATATGATTGAGCTTTTTAAAATCTTTTCTGGGATGGATAAATTAGATTTCAGCAAATTATTTGAGTTGGAAGGTAGTAATAGGTGTAGGGGTCACCACTTAAAGATTAAAAAACAGAGGTGCAGACTGGATGTTAGAAAATATTTTTTCACCAACAGAGTGGTGGATTATTGGAATAGTTTGCCACCTGATACTGTAGACAGCCCAAACTTGAATGTTTTCAAGCGCAGATTGGATGATTATATGGAGATGAAGGGTTAACTTCTTACTTTTTGGTATGTGGATATGTTTCTTGACTCATTCCTGTGGATGCAGTTTCTTTTTATTGTATATTTTGGGGACTTTGATTTTGTTTTTGACAGACTCCTATGGAGGCTTTAAATTATATATTGTAGATGCATAGTCTGACATAATCCTATGAATGGCTTAAATTGTATATTGTAGATGCATGATCTGACAAAATCCTATGGATGCATTATGTGGGTGGGATTTGATGGATATGGATGACCTATGATAGGCCCTTGTGGCTTTTGTCATCCGTGAAATTATGTTATGTTATGTAATGTAGTAATTCCACGTGGACTCAGGGCTGAACCTCGCAGGCTAAGAAGCGGTGTCGTCATATTTTCAGTATGGAATTCTTCTAAGCTCAATTGTGAGCCACTCCTTTTTGCGTGTGGGGAGTATAGTGGGGGGCACAGCCCCCAGTATATAATCATAATTGTTTATAGAATAATGATCTAACGTTTTTTTTAACGTTTTTATTTAACCAAACGCGCATGAACATGCATGCGCGGGTAACGAAACATAATCACCAAAAAATACACTTTTTCGGGCGCGCCGCCGATCTTCACGTTTACCAAAGTTGTCTGGAAATCGGTGGTTCTGTATTCAAAATTCCCCGGTTTGTATGGTTTCACAAACTGGTAATTTTAAAATTCAAAGTCAGGTTATTTTTTACCCACTTTAGGTTATCCCAATCTGCTTTTCATTTTGGCGGTCGTTAGGCAAAATCGAGATTTACTCTGATTTCGACCCAATTATATAAAACTGTTTTGCCGCATTTCGCTTTCCGACCGCTAATAAAGAAGAACAGATTTGAACAAAGCACAAAAAATGCACAACGAAGACAATAAAATGTACCAAAAAACCGATTACGTTAAAGTAAGTAATAACCGAGATCTGTAAGGAAAGTGATGAAGTTAGAGGTAATGAAAATGTACGTAGGAAAGAAAGGCGCAGATGTTCTTACAGCAACTGTGTCCGAGAAGGCAAACTGTGGGTGATGGGGCTAGTAGGGCACACGAACTTCAAATGTCGGCCGCAGCAAGTTAACCCAAACTACACGTGACATATGGGTGGCAGGATAAAGGGTGAGAAGAATGCAGGAGAAAGGGAAAAGGCTGGGAATAATGCAGGAGAAAGGGAAAAGGCTGAGAATAATGCAGCCCCCCCTTGACCACGAACAAAAGCCGGTTGACGACTAGCCTGCAAAAGTAACTGCGGGTCATTGAAACAGGCGAAAAGAATATTGTAAATCAAGTGGCGAAAAAGGGTAAAATAGAAATTCTAGGATAAAGCTGAGGTAACCTCAGTTTAGTTTGAGTCGTCGGAAGCACTGGGGTCTCGGGGGAAGGAAGTGTTACGCCTCCAAGTACCAGTCTACATGTGCTTACCTCGAGTGGACTTAATGGTCTTCATCAGCCTCAAATTCTTATTTTAAACTCTGCGAACTGAAATAAAACTAATAACTAGCTATAAGACATACCTAACAGTGAGATCGCGATGGTAGCAGCAGTAAAGGATGAACAGAAAAAAAGAAGCCTTTATATAAGAGCTTTCCGGAAAATGAACTACTTTGACCGACCAAACTGGAAGTTGAGGGCAAACTAACGCGAAGTAGAGAAAATATCTCGAGCGAGGTAGAAGAAAACATAAAATTTTAATGGCAGACTAAAAATTATTTCCGATTTTTTGTAAATTGTTTGTTTTTGCGTTGCGTTTTATCCGCAACGGGAGAAAATGTTTTAGAACACTGGTACTCCTATGAATTCGTTTCTCGAGGCTTCCATTGTGCTAACCCGACCCCCATTACTGAAGACTAGTGAGGTTTATTATACCAATGCCTCCCTCTAAAAGAACCTGACTTAATTGCAAAGGAGGGTTGAGGAGAGTTGCGTGAACCCCCACTTACTATTCTCCCCAGAAATCTCATCTTTTGGTTATTTTTACTATGTAATTTACCTGCATTTTTACTTCTGACTTTAAATAATCTTTGGCAGAATTTGTAACAAGTTGAAAGGTTATCGTGTAGTTAACAACACATGGTGGGCAGGTTGCCTCAGGCGAAATGTTAAAATACATAATGATGACTTCTCTGTAAGAAAAGGCATTTCCACCTCCCTCTTATCACTTTTTGTAACGAGGCAATCGTGTAGAGATATAATTGAGTTAGCTCTCTTGGTACAGTCCAAAACACGAAGCCAATTTTATGCAGAGAATTCTAGATGCCTGTGAACAAGGGTCGACAGGTGTTCTCAGACGAACTGACAAAACTTCATGATTTCTTGCATGTCCTAATACTTGCATGTCCTTTGTACTTTGTATGACATAAAGTGGTGTTATGAGGAGAGCACATTCCTGTTGTATTTTGTGTGTAAAAGAAATGATGCTGATATTTAGTCTGATCTGGGGTAACAAAAATGGGGGGGGGGGGACGTTAGGTATTCAGAGTTCATTTATTTTTTTGAGAATAAGTAGGGAAGGAATAACGATGAGTTGATTATTCAAATTATGATTATAAGTATTCAATACCGACTAGCTAAGCAGTTCGACTGAAGCTACCCATATCTAACTGCAGTTATATTTGAGATTAGCCTTATTTATATAGTATTTAACCTTTTTAAATCTCCCCTAGGAAGGGGCTATTAGCAACCACTTCAGGGAGATTATTTAAAAAATAAAATAAATCTTTAGAAGAAAACATCTTTGTAAGATGTCGATGCTTGCAAAAAAACAACAACAACAATGGCTTAGGTTTTATCCATAGTAGCTTTTCCTACAAGTCTACAAAGTGTTCTTCTGCTAAACAAATCAATCTTAAGATCACATTTAGAATATGTCGAATAACTCTGGTGTATCCTCGGAAATAGGTAGAAATGCCTGAAAGTGTGCAATGATGCGCAACTTAGTTGGTTCCCGGAGTGCGACAGGAGTATGAAGATAGGTTGAAGGTGCTAAGTTGCAGACATTGGAGACACGTTGATTGGGAGTGAACTGACTCAAGTTTTTAATTTCTTAAACGGGTTTAACGTTAGTAAATATACGATTACTTCGTTCTTTAAGTTTAATAAGTCAAGTAGGGCAAGAAACAATGGATTCAAGCTACAATAAATAAGACGTTGTAAAACTAACAGCTAAATGAAAAGAAAACACGTACAAAAAGGTTAATCATTGGAATAACCTTTTTGAAAATATAAAGTACATTGATACTATGGTTTAAAACTCGTTAAAAAAAGTATTTTCGAAAGGTTGGTATGTTCTAATTTACAAGACTGGCCATGGGTAAACCACGGGGTCTTTTTTAACCCTTCTAAACTTAAAATTGCTTCGGAATCTTGGCGAGTGGAGCTTCTGTCTATTGCTTCTCGATATGTTGTCGACGTCTAAGTAAACTACCTTTACATTCCAACACAATCAAACCCCTTCAAGATTTCCAAAACTTTAAATACATAACTCTTCTCTAAACGAGTATGAATTAGATTCCTTCAGTTTATCTTCGTCAAATTGGTGTCTCAACTTCATCTATTTAGTTTAGTTGACGTAAAAAAGGAACAGGTGAACTTTTCACTTCTGGTGAGTGAAAAACCAATTTTATAAGCAAAGCACATGTACTCTAAAGTACCATTAAAGTACCACAAGTGAATGCACCTCCGGCGAATTTACCGGGGAAGTAACTGAGAAAATATATGCTGACGTATCCCGTTGAATGTTGCATACTAAAACCTGCCTCGTCTCAAAGGGACAAGGGTCAATCACCTCCGTTCTTTCTTCTCCTCCTCGATCGATTTACTTGGTTTGCTTAAATATGAAGAACCAAAAAGCCAGTTACCCGAGTCTAACCCCTCCTCCCCTTCACATCTTCCAAGGAATTTAAAATCGCTCATTGATATTCTGGTCGCTTCGGTCAAATAAGTAATTAGATGTTAAGACACTTTTATTCTTCTCTTCCGGGCAAAATCCGGCTCATTATAACTGCACTTGATCTTTTGTTGAATAGAGGATAGCGACCACTAATGAAAGAATAAGTTCCTTAAGAAAAAAAAAAACGGAGTAATCTTAATTTAGTGGTTTGAAAATTAAAACCCATCGGAAGGAGCTCGATCAAAATGTTTTTCAAGAGGGTCGTAAGGAAACTGATGAAGTTAAAGGAGCAAAGGTGTGCCAAGAACATGTTTGGGTACCAAAAGGAAGGGACTAGTTGTGGTGCTAGGGAGGGTTCCCAACTCCCCCAAATCCTGCGGAGACATCCCGATGACAAGTGTGTTGTATGATGTAGTTAGTAATTTTCAGTCAGCCTTCGATTCTAGTAATGTATCCTTGTTCTTGTTGTTTATAGCTCCCCGGAAACAGATGATGTTTCTGCTCCCTCCTACAGCCTTTGATGAAGGACTCACCAAAGATACCACAATTTAGTGAGGCCCCGCTTTCTGTGAGGCTGTCCAGAAGGGCCAGGCTAGAAGGGAGGGAGGCTGTTGCATGCTGTGGGAATTTTATAGCATCTTTCTGTGCTAGCGACCCATGCAATAGCTAGAAAGTGGAAGATCTATTGCAATTTAAAATTACTTGTCATAGACCTAAGTGGGCGGTCGCACGCTTGGATTGCATCCAGGTGAGGCGGTCAGGTCATATCCACTTGGGAATGACTGGTCGCTCTAGAACTCCTTTTCTCTTGCCCCAAATGGTGGCTAGAGTTTAAAAAAAACATACATTTGCCTGCCGGGCTTTTTATTCTTGTAAATGTCCCCTTCACCCCAAAGCAATTAAATAACTTTACTGCTCCATTTTATCAGTGTTCAGTTGTTGTTTTTGGTTTTGTTTCTGCACCGAGTCATTTAGGTTGACAAAGGAAACCCCAACTCCAAGGGGAAAGGGTTTAAAGCTTGGAGAGAATTACATCGAGGCCATCATGACTATGCGTGCAAACGCCCGACTATATAAAATAAGGAGTTGATTTAATTTTATTTATTTTACAAAAAAGGCAATAAACCAAAGGTGGCATCTCAGGCTGAAAGTAGTGAAGTTAGAGGAAGTGAAAAGATGTGATGGAAGATACATAGATCGAGTAAAAAAAGAGAATATACTCAGTGTATTAGCCACCAGCAAAACACGCAACTGTCCTAGAGCTGCTCACTTTTTTGTAAAGAAACCACTGTCCACTCATAGGAAATTTACATATCAAAGGGGGAAATCCCCCACAATTAATCGGAGATTAATAAAGCGAAACTTGCTTCTACTATAAATCATCCTCCCTTTTTGCGAGACTTTGAGGCCGGATGAAAAGTCCTTAAATCATCTTCCCAAAGAAGCCTACTTGAAACTCCATTTTGGACCAAAATTCTAAGGAAATAATCATTACGATCTCAGAAACCCGTTAAGCCTACCTTGAAATCGTCAGAAGATTTAACTTGGCAAGTCTCCAAGGAAATCTCTCAACACATTCAGTAGCGGTGCATCCAGGCACTGAGCATTGCCATCTGCACATTTATGATAGATATTTATTGATAAAAGGGAAAACTAACGAGGGAAGTTAACTCAGTGGGAAATTGACAAGAATATGACTGGTAAAAATAAATAAACGAATCAATAAAAACTCGAGGAAATCGTTTTATTCGAATTTAAAGCGCAATGTCAAATGTGCATATCATTCAGCAGTCTTGGTGGAGCTAGATGAAGTGTTGATGTGTGGAAGTTAGCCGCACAAACTCTTGCAGGAATTGTAACCTGGGGGACAAGCTGCGAAGTTGGGGGCTTGGAGGGCACGCAATGCCCCAGCTGGCAGCTGCCACAATGTTGTTCATACTACACCTGACTTCCCCCTGATGGTATTAGAAATCGTCAAAAGAGCCAAGTAGTGAAGAATGTTGTAGCGGACATTTCTAAATGTTGAGGACAGAAGGGCATATAATAAACCTCAAGGAACAAGTTCTTAGGGAAAACGAATACTCAAAAACAAACTGTAGTCGCTTTATGCGTGCAGTAGCAATTTAAAAAGAAATATTTACTTAAAGAGGGCAAAAGAACGAATCTCATTAATAAATGGCGCAAGCTCCTTAGAAAGATATACATACATACTAATCTGCATACAAAACCTACGACAAAGTAAGAAAGTGAAAATTAAAGAAAACTCATTAAGAAATAAGCAACAATTACAGAGGAACATACAGAGGAACCATTCAAGAATCTTAGGTTTGAAATGATTATAAGTATAGGATTCCTCTTATCTCGCCCTTTAGCCGATCAAGCCTACAAAGTCTGTTGAAACAGAATAGCCCAATTTTTGACATAAATAAATAGCCACCTTTCTCTATCTTTGTTATTGTTATCGAGTCTGTCATCAGTGGAATTTAGATTAATGGTGCCCTGCTTGCCAGTCATCGGTTCCTCTTTTTTTTCATGTGACCATTATTGGGCCATGTTTAATCTATCCGTGTCGCATATACTTAATATCGCATGATGAAATCATTAATACTACATATATTAACAAGAATCGAAGCAAGGTGGTATCATGTCTCCCGACTCATTCAAGGATGGAGCGATAAAATATTGTAAATGAAAGATTAAAATGAGATTTGATTGAGAAATTCACTTCAATTTTAACGGTTGAAGAAATTTCATTAACTGCCGCCAGGAAAAGAGTAACAAATGAATCGTCAATAAATCGTCTAGAAAATATATAAACAGAAGCTTGGCATGGCAAAATATGAATTGAGCTAAGTGGAATTTCAGCATTCTTATAAGAATGTGGTTTCGATAAGAATGGTCCTACAATGAGCCCTTGATGATAACCGTATCTTATAACAGGTTCGATACTCTGGTCATCGCATATCATCAAAGATAAACCATGAACATCAATTATGAATTCCACATGATTAGTGTTGAGGTAAAGTCAGAAAAATCAGCTGCGAAATCAAGCTGCTGTCATCTAAAGTCATTCAGTATAGTGTTAGGTGGTATGGTGATATGGTTAGGCATATAACACATGAAATAATACAAAAGATACTGTAGGATCGCTGCGCGAAAGAGTGGTTGTTATGATCGAAAGAGGAATTTAAGGTGGAAGTGGGAAAGCAAATAGAAGCCCCTTCCAAAAGGAAAGAACGGCCGCCTGTGATTGTGATTATTCTAAATGTGAAAGGGAAATAATTTAAGGTCAAATGGGTTTGATTTCAGGGTTCATCATTATATTATTATCAGTATTATTTTACTAGTATAGCAAAATAAAAGTATTAGTAGGAGACTCTAAGTACATTTTCCTTACCCTTCAAACGTCGCAGTTAAGCAATAAACTGTTGTGTTTTTGTTGTGTTTTTTTTTCAAAATAAAAACAGATTTCTTCTAATGTTCATTGAGTTAAGCAGAATGTAGCGACCACCTTCTGAGTCAGTATATTTGAACTCTTGAGTTACTATTTTATGACAACTTCGTGGAAATTTTCACCTCCATTCTCCCTTCATAGTGTTCAGAGATAACTTACCATTTTCGATTCTTTTCACAATTATTTTTTTATCATCATTATTTCGCTACCCATTTCCAACATGACTCCATTCTCTCGTTGTTCCTTTTTTTCTTCTCCCGTCAATAAAAATAAATAAAAAAACGAAGAAATTTTAAATTTGGTCGTGGAAGGTCAACCACGCGGCGATGCCGGACGTCGAGGACTAGAGAGATGTAAAGCTTATGATGTGAACGAAGATAGGGGAGATGTATAACAATACCCACTTAACGTTTTTTAAAATCAAATCGCAGATGGGTTGGGGGAAAAGGCCTTATCAGATTCTGAAGTCAAGTTGGAAATGAGACTGTCCTTATAGGACAAGGGAGAAGACAAAGATTTCTCCATCGGAAGAATGTGATCATGAGGTTGGAGGAATGGCGTCTGTCTATTGGAAGTAATGGAGGGAGGTGGCTAAGGAGTGTTAAAACAGAGAGTGAACGAGATAAAGAAATGTGAGATGTACAAAGAGATCGAAGGACATGATCTGTGTGAGGTATAGGCGTGTGAAGAGCAAACGAAAGAGGGAAAATAAAAATATTCTGTATCACTCTTGCGTAATTAATTGTCACAGCCCAAAGTGCTGTCGCAAGTCCTGCAGGTGTATGACTTCACATTTGAGAGACCACAAACTATCCTCTGATTCTCCCCATATTTCCAAATTATGGAAATGTTCTTCCCGCAGAAGTTCTTAATAGCAGCCACTTGAATGTGCACTAGAACTCCCTTGATAATAACTTCAAGCTATTTAGCATTAATTAAATTACACTGTTTTTTAATGGCTTGTCGTAGGTCAGGTAGATTTCACTAACCTTCGCTTGCTCGCCCTAGACGCGGCAGGAGGGGGGAGGTCCCTTTTATGTATGGGGGATATTCGAGTGCGTGTACTCCGTTGGCTGACTTAGAAAATAGATCAATGGCTTTTATGTGGTTCTGGGATTTAAACAAGAGAAACAAAAAAGAATCTTTACTATTATACAAACAAATAACAGAATTTAACAAAAAATTATAAACTATGGGGAAACTAAGCGTTCAGCAAAGGGATTAATTTACAATGAAATGCTTCGGCACGAGCTATGAGTAGCACAATATTTACTCGAACTAAAACGGGAGGAGATTAGGGGTTGAAGCTTCGTAGACAGGTAGCCTCACGCCTCTTCAACGGTGGTCGAGAAAACGGTGATAGGCTTACGATTTTCCAAGAATGGGGGGCCTCGAATGTTGGTTCGAGGGAGTATCCTCGCAGGGCACGGAGTGAAGCGCGTAGTCCAGAATGAGTCCTTACGTCCTTGACTGCCGTAGTTCTGAACAACTGTTTTTTTGCCTGCGAGTCCTTAGAGTAACAGGAAGTCGCGTATGAAGGAGTGCGTGTATCCAAAGGCTGGCTCTAATGAATCCTCATGATTACTGTTTGGATTCTGCGTGAGCAATGCCTGCCTCCTGGTTGAATACTAATTTGCTCGTCTCCGCGCTGGGAAATATATAAGACTTCGCCGGAAGCGATTTTGTTTGCCGTCGGAAGTGGGTCCCACTCCGATTCAAGACGCGGCGGGTAAAGGCTTAGCGCCTTTTCGCTGATTTGGGTTCCGGGCTCCAGCTAGACTCGTCTCGCTTCGTTATCGCCCCGGAAGTTTATCGAAAGATGCCGGTTGAAGATTCGCTCGGCCGTGAGATAACCCCTTAGGCTTCTTAGTCTGCGTGAATCTATCTCTCTCTGAAAAGGCTCATTCGTCTTCGTTGGCTCTAGCTTCTCACCCAGCCTTCCCCATATTCGTGTTCCTTACACCTAAAAACGTAATAAAAATACATTTTAATGCCACAAATAATTATTTGAGATGTTTTTCAAATTTACTACGAGTTATTATAATTCTGGAACTAAATTTTAAAATGGTTTTACATTTCCAAATACCTTTGTCACGATTTCAAAATACTGGGACTCCTAAATACCAACATCTACGAAAGAAACCGAGTCCTACCTAGCACGTAGGCTTCATGTTTCACTCAGATTGAACGCAATTCATGAGCGGCTTCTTTTTAGTCGCGTGGTGGCGAGTCTCTAAGTTAATATGTCAGTGTACTAGTAGGTCAGTCGTTCGGATGGATAACCATTTTACTTTTCAATGAGTTTTTTGGCAATAACACCGTAACTATTCGGCGGATTCTAACGAAATTTGAAATCCTTATGTTATTTTACATTTTCTTTCGATTGATATAATTGACAAGCTCCTCCCAAGGGTAGTCCGGAAATTATTGAATATTTTGAAGGTCGTAAGGTCATTAAGGTCATAAGTCAGAATAATTGAGAGCACGCGACTTAGGTCTGTTGACCTGTTTCTTATCTTTGAGCATCTTGGCATTTGGACCTAAAGTAAGTTTTACACCCAAGTGTCGAACTCTGTTGATTAAATTCATTGACAGAATTTACGTCAATAAAACCCCTTTCACGCGAAAGAGGGAGGGGGTCAATAATTCCATCTTCGCTTTCTCCGTAATGTTCCACACGGGAGAGGATGGATATTAGTGGTTGGAGAAGGGTAGGAAGTTAAGCCCCCTTCTCTACATAGATTAATTTTCCCACAAGGGAGGGAACAAGAGCACCTAACGGTCAATGGTTCATACCTTAATCCTAATGACTCATACCTTGGTGGTGGTCGCGACTACCCACTGTGAAGGGACCGAGAATAACAAAAATAAGTACCTTCCAAGTTTGGCGACAAACTATACATGACATACAAGCCCCATGTAGTCTCCTCCTTATGTACCTTGCATACATTTCTACCTTCCTTAATGTCACCAGTTTCCTTACAAATTTCCTTAAAACCTGCTAAGGCAGGTGCCCACGCTAATTTACGCCTCTTAGTTTAAGTTATTCCTATGGAAACAAGTGAGAGCTCCGAGGCGGATCAGAATCTAAACTACGATATTTTATCGATTGATGGTGTGATTTCTGACTATTTGTACTGGTAGAAAACTACTATTATAAGAAACTAGTGTCACCAAAGAGTAGAGAATCTAGCCCAGACAAAATCTGTTTAGATAGTTTTTATATAACTTCTTGAAATGATCCTCGCTCGTGTTTCAGAGCCTACTTAAGCCTACTTATGTAGTTCCCCTCCATAACCATTTAGGATTAATTAAAAAAAATATAACTTTATATGAAAATAATTGCAATATCTGTTTTAAATATTGGCGGACGTAGCTTTTTTATTGCTTTCGATCTGTTGGTGATGTTAAATTGAGTTTTTCAGTTTAACATTGTCAGAATCCTTCAGAGTTTAAACGACTGGAATTAGTACCGTTATTATTCTTGTTTCAAACTAAAGTTCGATCTATCTCATCTATGTAAGATTTTTCTATGGTTGGGTATCAATTTGTAAGAGTATTTGCTGCCTCACTTCAAGCATTATTATATCTTTTGGGAAATATGGAGACGAGAGATTTATAGAGCAGTATTGTATTTATTTCCTTTGTTATTAAGGATTTGATGTTGGTAACAATTCCAAGGATTTAATCACGAGAAATAATCCCAATACATGTTTATCTTTCGCTACAAAAAGAGAAATATGCGTCATGAGAACTCACTATCTAGGTGTTTTCTAGATAGTGTAGGAGAAGGAAATTATAGGAAGAAGTAGATTGTTTTTAGCTCATTTACGTATCATTTCATCAACTCCTATTATTTGCTGCGGTTGTGACCTTCACGAAGGAGCATAACTTTACTTTTGAGTGGTCTTGCATTACAAATTTGTTCCTAGAGGAGGAAAATGTTCGATTGCTCCTGAATTCCTTACAAGAAAGAGTCTGTCCCTGTCGCTGTCCGACGTTAATTTCCATTTAAAAAACTACAAAAACGCCTTGACCACACTACTTGTTTAGATGTCTTCAGGCGACTCGGACTCTTATTTACATTCACTGTGCCATGTCTGAGAATGTAGGGTTCGCTGCCCGAATAATGGCAGTAAAAACCTGTTCATATTGTTAATATATATGTAAATCGATGAAGTATTCATTTTACCATGAATTATTCTTTCATTGTAGTAGCCCATCTGGCGACTGCCTACTTGGGCATAAGTCGCCGTACACAACACAGCCTACTACTAGGCTATATTAAAAGACAAATAACAAAAAAAAATAACATGTAACCAACGATATAAAGAACAAGGCTGAAAAAAATAACGAGAAAAAGCAAAAAGCCAAGAAGGAAGCATGCTCCGGCGTCGGGGGTAGTCCCGCCTCCTCTCGGTGCAGGATCATAAAACATACAAAAAGAAACACAAAAAAGGTCAAATAAAGTGGAGGAGGCTAGTCTCCTCCAAAAAGTGGTAAAATCCACAAGTTAGTGTGCAAGAACTCGTCCCAAGTACAAGGGACGAGTGATAGCGACTCCGTTCATCCTGGTACAGGGAAAGGTAACGTGCGCGAAGATCAACCAGACTGGGACATTCAACGAGAATGTGCCGAACAGTCTGGGGGATAAGACAGTCGTCACAGTAAGGTGCAGGCGAGTGCTACATCAAATGGCGGTGTGTCCCGCGAGTGTGTCCAATTCGGAGACAACCTGAAACCGGCGCGGCATTTGGGGGTAGGTTCATGGGAACAGTCGCGGCGTAATAACACGCAACTCTAGGTTCCCCTCGACCGTCTCCCATCTTATTTGCCAAGCAGCCCGTATTCCTGCCATGTAGTCGGTGTGACGAAGAGCGAAACACTGGTCTGGTCGTCCAGTCCTCAGGCACTATTTAAAACCCTCATTGAGAAACAAGTCTGGGTCAATGTGGAGCCGTGGGTAGCGGCTGAAGTGTACCACCTTAGTATTGGCCAAGGAAAACCGAAGCCTGTGCATTTCGGCGAAACAAAAGACGCGGTTCAATGCCTGTTGGAGTCGACGCTCTAGAGTTGGCATCTGGGCCCTCGCCATAAGAGATCGAAAGGTCGTCCACGTAGAGCGTAGAGAGAACATGTACCGACAGCACCGATGTGATGCAGTTGCTATTCAGGGCAAAGAGTAAGCCACTGATGATATTTCACCGTGAGGCACACTATTCCTGGTCCATTGGGCCGGAGAGGGTTCCCCCTACCCATACGCGAGATCGACGATCTCGCAAAAATTCAGATATAAACATTGGGAAGCTTTCCCTCGCCCCCATCGTGTGGAGGGTCTCCATGATACCGTATCGCCATGCGGTATCATAGGCCTTCTTCAGATCAAAGAATACCGTAGCGCATTGTTGTCTACGAAGGAAGGCCTGGCAGACGGTATTTTCCAGTCCTAGCCGAGCATCCGATGTGGAGTAGAACTTGTGGAAGCCGCACTCTGAAGAAGACAAATGGCCTTCGCTGTCCAGAAAAAAAAGGCTAATCTAACATTTACCAATTTCTTCCTGGCCGTAAACCGGCAGGGGTAGAGTAATCTCTCCCCGGTTTGCGAAAAACGAGCACAGTAGTGATTCGCTAGGAATCTGGTTGGATTCCATTCACCAAGATACTGGTGAACAATTCTAACAGAAAGGCCATACTTCTCTCACCCAGGTGTCGAAACATGGCGTACTGGACATCGTCCGGACCAGGGGCGGTGTCTGCGCACGAAGCGAGAGTGGAGCGCAATTCGCTCAGAGTAAACCTGTCGTTGTAGGGTTCTCCGCCTCTGGAGTTAAAGTCCAGTCGGCGGCCATCCGCGTCATCACGACGCACATTGAATGCTGGTGGAGCATCATCCTGACTAGAGAATGCGGAGAAAGCGGTTGCTAAAGATATCACGACAAACGCGGGGTCCGAGAGTGCGGTCCCATTCTCCTGGAAAACGCTAGGGGGGTTTTGCAAGAACTTGCCCCGAATCTTTTTGACTTGCTTCCTCACCTCTGATAGAGGGTCTTCATGTTAAGTGAAGACATGTATGCCCTCCAAGAAGAGCGTCGGGCGTGCTTTGAAATATACTGGAATCTAACCCTAGCCGACGAAATTCAGCGACAGTGAAGTCGTTCGGGCGGCCCTTATAGCGCATGTCGGCATAAGGGTTCTGTTGAGGGCCGTCTCACACTCGGTTGACCACCACGGGAGTGGTCGGCCTGCAAAACGGCCAGACTTTCTAGGAATAGTAGTCAGGCCAACGGCAATGTAGTTGCTAGAGAAGAACTTAACAGCCTCATCAACTGCCCTAACTCTTCGACTAAGATAGAGAAATCAAGAACCACGACGTGGGCGAGCTCTCGAGCGGCAGCTGCGAGAAAATCTTATTTTAATGGGAAAGTGATCACTATCATAGAGGTCATCGGCAGCTCCCTCCCCCCCCCAAAAAAAAAATAAGGCCTTGCATCTGGAAAGCACAAAGATAGATCGAAGCAGGAAAATGAAGCGGTTCTCGAGCAGTGATGCGTAAACTCATCCACATTTAGGACATCTATCTCCAGCTCGTCGATCAGGTCGGCAAGGACTTAACCCAGGCATTAATCGAGTAGTCCCCCTAGAGGGAGTGTCTACCATTTATATCTCCGATCAAGAGAAAGTGCCTCGGCAACAGGCCACGACGCTACGGAAGTACCTCGCGTCGAAGTCGGTTGACGGTAGGATGTACGCAGAAAAAATCTTTGGTATTATTCTAGTATCGTCCACAACTCGCTAATCGAAGGTGCGTTGTTATATACAATTACTTAAATCTATATTTATGCTGTTAAAAAATTTAACACAAAACTGTAATTATTTGACATTGTTCGCCCTGTTGGTATGACGTCATAATTATTTGGGAAAAGAGATTTATCGCCCCGATGAAAGAGACTCATTTCCCACAATAATAATCAGCATCACATCGAGGCAAAAAAGTTAATTTAACTACGGCGGAGAAGGTTAGGGTTGGTAGGCTATTTAAACGGGGATTAGTTTTTAGATATTTTATGCTAATGGTTCGTGCTGCTCTGTTGTATAATTCCAAGTTTTGCAAGACAACGATAATAAAATAGCACTAAACCGATATAAACTATGCTCGCACCAAAGTTTTAAAATGATTCAAGGATTGGAATTTTTGTTTTAAAATGCTTTTTGGTCTAATTCTTTCAAATTCGTCCTCATTTTAATCGCAAAATACTCATTTTAAAAGTTCCACCTCAATTTATCTTGATTTTCTCATGATTGCAGTGAAGGAGAAAACATTTGCATTGGAAAAAGTGCAAAATGCTAAAAGTGAGTTCGTTGCAACGAATTATAAGTAATAAATTTGAAAGTATAACTAATACTCGATAGCATACGAAAGACTAAAAGGAAAAAAATATGACCATTTTTTAAAACTTATAAGTGGAATGCAAGAAACAATAAAATCAAAGCTACGAGGGACGGTCAATAAGTTTTGCAACTCAGATATAAGGAAACGAGATATGAGGAAAAGAGTTTTATTATTTTTCAATATAACTACCCTCGACTTCAATGCACTTGCGCCACTTGTCCCTGAGGCTTCGAATTCCCGACAACCAGAAATCTCCCGACTGCTGTTCAATCCACTCCTGGACGGCGAGCTGGACATCTTCATCTTCCCCAAACCGGCGTCCACGCAGTGCAGCCTTGAGCTGGCAAAATAAAAAGTAGTCGTTAGAGCCCAGATCTGGACTGTTGGGGGGATGGTTGAGCTCCTCGAATCCACACTCTCGCAGGGCAGCTTGTGCATCTTTGGCCTTGTGGACTTAGACGACGTTGAAGTCGATCATGGGGAGGGAGGTTTCTAGGGACCCAACGGGCAGATACCTTGGTCATGGCCAAATTGTCGTGAAGGATGTTGATAACACTTCTATGTAATATTCCAAGTTCTCTTTTGATTTCTTCGACCTTCACCCGTCGATTTTCGAGAATCATCCTCTCCACAGTGGCCACATTGTCCTCGTTGGTCACATCTGACGGGTGTCCTGGACGGGGGTCATCTTCAAGGGACTCACGACCATGGCGGAACTCCCTATTCCAGCGAACAATGGTTGCATAGGAAGGGGCGGTGTCGGTGTACACTGCAACCATGCGTTCATGGATCTCTTTTGTATTCTTGCCTTTTTTGGTCAAAAATTTGATCACTGCGCGGTGCTCAACCTTCTCCATTTTTGAAAAATTTGTGACTGACGATCTGGGATCAGCTACTGCTTCTTAAATAGACGAGGCAGGAGCGTGCGGCTGCAGGTCCTGGCTTGTCATAAGTTGTCCTAACACCCCCACGAACAGCCATCCCCCTTCCTCTGTTTTGCCCTACCGATTCGCAAAACTTATTGACTGCCCCTCGTATTGAACAAGTTATTCATGTAGCCTACATGTTGTATTTCTTATGTACGTAATCGAAAGTCTCAACGTGTGAAAACATTTTTGGCCGTTGGTAAATTAAGAAATAGTGTTTTTTACATATTCTCAACAAATCAATCTAGCTGCAGAGTTGCTTTTTCTATTGATGGTTCTTGAGTTAATACTTCTAACAGTTGACTCCTAGTTATTGAGAATGGCACCACTGCATTTCTTATATACGTGTTATGTGACCACGTCTGACTCACTATAATATTATTAATTAGTCCATCAGATTCATTTGTGCGGTTCGTTATAATGCAATAAACTTTGTGTCGTATATCTTCGAAATTAAAAACACTGAACTTTTGCCAATAATGAGTAGCAATAGAAAATACAATAAAACATGGGAAGCTGAGCAGTGAGCATCCCTGGTTGATGCTTAAAGAAAGTTCATGTCTCGAGGTATACCTGTGTAGACTAGCTCGGCGCTCAGAGTCTTACACAAGCACGGGCAGACAGCTGACCACAGGCCGCTGGAGATATGTCTGGGCCATTAATAAAGACAATACCCCAAAATATAATTTTAATATATATGAAAAAAGGGGAAATTTATATATGTATACAAAAGGGGAAACAAATTAATTATGGTAGTTAAATGAATTAAGTAAAGATTAACGAGGTAATCTGAGGATGTCCATACACGATCGCTTTGCCTTCAAGCGCGGGCGAATTGGATAGGGGTGGAAAACAATGGCGCAGCTTTTCAAGAAGATACTTTGGGAATTCCTGACTAAAAGAACTCGAAGATGGGGTTGGATTACTTCGTGATGAAGAATGAGATTTTCTCTGCTCCAGAGAACGTAATCTCAACTCGAGACGATTTTGCTGATCGGCAGGAAGTCTCAGTCTCAAAAGAACGGGAATCTTAAAGGGGTAGGGAAGTTGAGAGGGCCGCACAACTCTCCGGGAATAAGGGGGCTTGATAGCTTTCCTCTGAACACGAGCCAAAGCTTAACGAAGGTAGATATGCTGACGAGATCTTCGACGACGTACGACGACGAGTTACGGGAGGTCAGGGGGAACAGACGGCAGTCTGGACGGAGTGAATGGCGGGCTTTCAATCTCCTTGAGAGACGGTGAGCTCCGGGTTAAATATCAGGGTGATTTCTCTGCTAGACACCTCATGGCCTTGCAGTCTCCAAGGGATTTTTGGTGACAATCTAAGCAAACACAATTCATGATACCGCGTCGTTCCAGATGATCAGACTCGCCTCGCGATACGGGGGTAGGGTTAATATGGCCGCGCACGGCGTTATCGCAAGGGAGGGGGGGGGGAGCGATCGGCGTCTGGAAACAAACACAGCTGGGACAGGTGATTAAGCGAGTGACGGATTCTTCCTTGACTTTCTAAAATTCTCACGCTGGCTCACGTGGTCTTGAAAGAATAGAGGGCTATTTCCAAGGGGCTTCCTCTCACGGTGGTCCTCGAGAGCATTTTCTCACAGCATATTTTTGCAAATTATGTCTCTTAGTGATACATGAATTAAGTCAGCAAAGAATAAGAGTAAGGAAATGTTTAAAGTCCTCTAAATCCATATCAAAATGTATGAAGAAACCAACTGTAAGTAATCCATTGAAAGAATTTGATATAATATTTAGTGTGGCTATTGCGTGCCATTGCAGTATTCGGTCAGTTAATCATCTAAGTGAAATTGTTACAGACCATTCTAAAGGCAGTACATTAGAAGATTTGAAACTTCATAGAACAAAGTGTGCATGCATAATTAATAATGTCGTAAGCTTGTCTTTATTTTAAGAATTAATTAAGGAATTAAAAGAAGTGGAATTTTCTTTGTCTATTGCTGGATCTACTGATATTTCATCAACAAAACACTTATGCCTGTGTGTAAGATTTTTTTATCCAAAAAAATAGTTTAAAAAATGAATTCTTGCGTCTCATACCTGTGATTTCCATTACTGCAGCAAGGCTGTGTGCCGAGATGGAAAATCATTTTAATAGTAGCAGTATTGATTTGAACAATTTTATTGGGTTTTCTTCTGATGGAGCAAATAATGTTTGTGGCATTCATAACTCAGTTCTCTCAAAACTAAGCGAAAAAATAAAAATCTTTTATTCATTAAATGCTCATGTGACAGTTTAGCATTGTGCTGTGAATATGCAAACGCGAAATTACCATCGAACATAGATTTTTTAATAGTAGCAGAAATTGCACGATGGTTCAAATTTAGCTTCATTATGCAAGATGACTCTAAACAAGTTTTTTCATTGCTAAATGATGGATGCGTAGATTCAACCAAGTTCATAAACCTATCAAATACTAGGTGGTTAGTTCAAGGGAAGTGCATTTATTCTATACTTACATGCCAATATTATTGCAAGCATGTTGAGCGACGAAACAAATTTCCTGTACCTTACATTTATGATACCTATAATTCAGGATTTCGAACGTGTAAATGCTACCTTTCAAGCTATATATGCAAATGCATGCCAACTATTTACAGACCTTTATATATTTCATCAATCTCTCAAACAAAAGATTAGTTAAAAATTTCTAAGAACCTAATTTGAGTTGTATCTCGAAAACTCTAAGTTATACGCGCCGAAAACAAAAAAAAAAGATATTAAAGAAAGGTGTTTACATTTTGTTATTGAGGCAAGTGATCAATTAGAGAGTCGCTTAGTGGATAGCAGTAATATATTGAGGAGTCTTCGCTTGTTTAAACCTGAAAGTGTATTCTGTCACATGAGACCACATTATAAAGATGTGCCTAAACCTTTTTATGATTTTATACAGAACAAAGATGTAGCCAAAATTGAAAGACAATATGAAAAGATAATTTATGTGAATTGGAAAGAAGAATTCACATTGGGTGAAATACATTTGATCCGATAGAGTTTGAGGCAATGGTATGGTAGTTTCAAAGTTCAATTGGAAAGAAGCATTTTGCAAATATTTCTCGATGTATGTATGCTCAACTTGTTCCTAATCCCCATTAGTAATGCATTTGTAAAACGCATATTTTCACTTGTTACAAATGGTAGGTGTCATTTATTTATTTCTTTAATTTCAACCTTTTACTGGCTAATTGTGGCTAATTTTTACCTAGCTTGTGGCTAAAAATGCTCAAAACCATCTGGAAAACCTGACCCATGTAGTAAGAGAACGAAAGTGATGAATTGAACGAAACATTTTGATATTTCAGGCTAAATATTTTCAAGAGTGAGAGAGAAAAAGAGAACATTTCCTGCATTAAAGAACCACTTTTGCTAAGTACTTCGCTGAAAAGAAAGAAACAAGATAGATATACACAAGAAAAACAGAATACGTTTCAATGGTGAAAAGGGTAACATTTAAACTAAAAAAGAATACTGGTATTCTACATAAATCCTCGAATATCCATGTACGCATCGCATATTTAAGAATACAAACAAATTTATGCTTAGATGGTTACATCTCCAATTAAGAAATACGCGTGCTGTTAATACGACTCTAAAATCTCCGCGCGTTGCCATTGTTTTGGAATAGGTAACGAACGGGAAGGCCGAAGCGTCTCCCAGAAAATATCTTCAGTTCATCGATAGAATTTATTCTGGACAGTGCGACAACTGTAACCTTGGCACCACTTACATATCGCTCTGTATACTCAATGTGAATTGTATATACAGTGCATGAAATACAGTGAAAGTTTTAATTTTACCATAATAATTAAATGAGTTTGGAAGTTTTTAAAGGTAGCTTAGGGGTGTATTTAGAGTTACAGGTCAGACGGATCTAATACCCGGTTTTCCTTTCGAATAAATACTTTGTGAGAGTGGTATGAGCATTTATCAAGAGCTCCTTCTAACGTCATTTTATTCCTTAGTGCAGATAAAGGAATTTTGCTTAAAGAAGTTACAGAGGTGGAAAAAAAATTGGAATGTAAATGATTTGAAAAGGGCCTGACAAAAAAAAAGAATATTAGGGGTAAGATAAGACCAGGGAAGAAGGAAATGGACTCTTGCAGTAAAGTGCATATCTTTTGCTGCTAGCAGGGAAAGGGGGCTAAACTCCAGGAGCGGGCGAATATTAATATAAGGCAAAGTGATTATCTGTAATCTTTAAGCTACCCATATTCCTACATTCCTAACAAGGAAGGGGGGAGGAGGCAGGCTGTTTTCTTTTGTACGAACTGTTTCCAAACCATACAAGGTAGTTTAAGCTTGACTTTGGAATCCCCTTCCTCCCTGTAGAAGTTCTTCTTGAAGGTTTCAAATGCTCCTTCCAGTTCTCTCATTATGTTCCCTCCTAACTTTTTTTATTACTTCCTTTTGTCTCTTCATTACCATTTTTTTGCTTTCTTTGTTTTCTTTCCCAGGAAGAAAAGACTTCAACGCTTTAAAAAATATTATTTTCCTTTGTTGACATTTAAATTAAAGGTTCCCTACTTTGGCAGCCCAGAGTGAATTAATATGAAGAAGGAAAAGTGAAATGGAACTTCAGATATACATATATGTTAATGTGTGGTGAAAATCAATTAACACCGCCCCCCCCCCACTCTCATTTGGTATAAGCATGTACTTCCAGGCAATTGCTTTTCCCATTTCCTACGTTTCTAATGTATTTTTCTTGTCCTCGTAGCTGTGCTCTTTCTACTGAGACCATATTCCTGCTGTACCAATTCCCTTCCTAATAGAAACATTCTATAAATATTTCAATTGTAATTAAAAATTTACGGCTTATTTCCAGCGCACAAGAAACGGTTGATCTAAATTAAAATTGCAGTTAGTCTGTTTTATTATTTCAACATCCATGGCCTTTCGTACAATCTCCGTGTGCTTGTATTTGATTTCCGTGATTGTTGTCTGCTTTTCATCCCATAGCCGCAGGAAGCGATTTATCCAAATAAATCCCGATGCCCCAATGATCTTGGGTAAGTGGGACCTGAAGGTTGGTATTTTTTTATGAGAAAGTAATAGTGGCGCGAATTGGTTGTTGTTTTAGAAATCTCACAAGTCTAGGTAAAATTACTAATTCCTGTAGGCGTTAGTATAGCAATGAGCACCCAACTTCACACTGAATCGGGCAGTCCTTGTATCCAATTGACCCCAAGCCTGACCGATGCAGTATGAGGGTGGCTACTCATTGTTATATTAACTGCATAAAATCACTGCGTTCATTGTAGTTTTCCTTATTAATTCCTGTCCCTTTTTGGTCCTTTAAGCGTTGCGCGAATTGTGAGATTTGTAAAGTTATTCTCGCAATCCCAAGGTCATTATTTGCCAGTGATAGACAGAACCAAAATCGCATTCATAACATTCGATTTCATCTTTTTTTCTGATTTTACCATTGGTCTTTATTTTAGTCGTTGTCAAAAAAAAGAATCAATATTCCCCCGGTCACGTCCTGCATAATTTCGAAGATTTCGGTTCTTTGGGAATTTGATTCCGCCTAATATGAATATTAAAAAAAAAATTGTTTACTGCAAAATAATATATTCAGAACGCTGGCAACATTTCTATCGAATTAAGGAGATCACTGCAGTGTTGAGAGTAGCTGGTTTTTACAGGGTTACTGTGGAATGCCCCCGTCGCCTTGATTCTTCCCACTCTAGTGCCAAAAGATGGAGATAAATTTGATCACCTCTTTCGATCCGACATCGTTGCTTCTGAAGAAGAGAATAGTGCGAGTAATCACCTAAATGAAACTGTCTTCGGTGCTAGTAAGGCTTTCGCCGAAACACCCTCCTTCAGGAATTATGATCAAGATTTTGAAAATACTGAGAATTTGCTTGTCGATCCGGCCTACACCAAACAAACCGACAAGCTAAAGATGATTTTCTCTGTCTTACAGGTATGTGTCTGGAGATAACCAGGTCTTTTGGTAAGAAGACCTGTAAATAAAAGAAAATTCTAAATATAGAGAGAGGGGATAACGATTAACAGTTAAAGAACGTGCGTGAGAACAGTTAAATAACTAAAAAAAGAGTTGATGTAGCAGTGGATAGTAAGGAAAATTGGATTAAAATTGACAGGTTGACAAGCCCCTATCTATTTATTTAAACTGAGTACAGTTTTAGGAGTTATTTTAAGCCTGAGCCCCATTAACGGTTACTTCACTTTCATATATGTATCAGCAATTTCAGCTCGGGCGCGAAGATTCCCAGTTTGTAAACAGGATAATAAAAGACTTAGGCTTAGCGACTATAATTACGCCTTCTCGCTTTGAAGGGAGAATATACAGCCTTCGCCAAAAGTATTAGGCCACCCAAGTGTTTCTGGGTTCTGCTATCTCAATGTTAATGAAAAACGTGTACATGGTAGTTTATGGTATATTACACAATATACATTAGTCTAATATCTGGTTGACGCTCCTTTAGCTTCAATTACCGCTTTTATATTGTACTGTACGTATGTAACCAATTTTGTGTAAAAGCAACCTCTACAATTAACTTAGTTTTCCTTGATTATTCCAGTATTTTATGCTAAAATACATTGTAGATACAGTTAAAATAAGAGTATAATACCTAAAACAAGGGATTGAGTGAGTGTGAGCGAGGTCAAATCATAGCTCAACATAAAGATGGAATATCTCAAAGGCAAATTGCTCAGAAGATGAAATGTTCTTGATATGCGGTGCAAACGACTCTCAAGCACTTCAGAGAGACAAAAGATGTGAAGACAATACAAAGAACAGGTAGAAAAAAAGGTTACAACGCCTCGTGATGACAGATCCATCATCCGTCAGCCGCTCAGAAGCAGGAGAAAAACATCGTCAGAGCTCTGTGCGGACTTCAACGAGGCCGGTACATCACAAATATCAACCAGAACTGTTAGAAGAAGGCTTGTAGAATACAGTCTGAAAGGCTGTAAAGCCAGGAAGAAGCCATGGATTTCTGAAGTAAATATGAATAAACGTCTTCAGTTGGACAAAAACCACTCAAATTGGACCAGTGAGCATGGTCGAAAGTCATATGATTCGATGAAAGTAACTATGAGGTAAGCTAGTACAAGTATTCAATCAACATATAAACTCAAAATATCTGTTTTTTGCCCCAAATATATAAGAAATATCCAACATAAGGATAATATTATCGTTCATGTTTTTTACTCAGGTTTTCCTCGCATCTAGTACAACTTTCGTGCGTCGAAGAGTTGGGAAGCATTTAAGGCTGAATGTCTGGTACCAATCGTGAAACTTGGGGGTGGTTCTATCATAGTGTGGGCCTGCATGTCTGCCACAGGACCCGGAGAAATGTTTTTATGTCAGGGAAGGATGAATTCAGCTACCTATATTTCCATGTTATCGGATGTTTTAGAGCCATCAATTGCTAAATTGCACCCATGAGGGCGGAAAACAGTGTTACCTTTCAACAGGACAACGCTCCATGTCATACTGCAAAGAATACTAGGCAATGGTTTGAGACACAGGGTATTGTTCCCATGGACTGGCCAGCTCAAAGCTCCTATCTAAATCAGATCGAACACCTATGGGGAACTCTTGGTAAAGCTACCAAGAACACAACAATTAAAAATAAAGAGCATTTGTACCAAAAACTTAGAGAAGAATGGAGTAACATTGCGCCTAGCACCTGCAAGAAACTAGTTGATTCTATACCTAACCGTATAAAAGCGTTAATTGAAGCTAAAGGAGGTTCAACCAGATATTAAATTAATGTATATTGTGTAATACAACATAAACAACCATGTTCACGTGTTTCATTAACATTGAGATAGCAGAACCCAGAAACACTAGGGTGGCCTATTACTTTTGGCCAAAGCTGTAGGGAGAGAGATTTGACATTGGATTTAATTTCGTCCTCGCGGCATTCCCACAACACGCTTCGTGTCCAGAGATCCGATCAAAACGGCAGTTCAATGAGAGCAATCTTAGCATTCACCCCCGTCCCCTTTCTTCATTCCTTTCCTTAGTAGCCCGCAAATAGGTGTTGGGTATAGGCTGGAGAACTATGTTGCAGCTGACATCTGGAAGATTGCGTTCCATCCCGAAACGGACCTACAATTCTTCTCTTCCAAGAATTTTCACTTCTTCTATCTCCAGCACTTTCTTTATAAACGTTCTACGGAAGATGCCATCGTTGGTTTTCGCTTTAAATATAAAAAAATGGTCTTTTCTCAGGATCTGATATGTCTATGAGATCCCACAAACGACAAATCTAGTACCGGCGACTTTACGTTTTAGTGCGAGGTCTATCGGTGACCTTACGCTTTAGTGCGAGGTCTATCGGCGACTTTGCGCTTTAGTGCAAGGTCTATTAGCAACTTTGCTCTATAATGCGAGGTCTATCAGCGATTTTACGCTTTATTTTAGGTCTATCGGTGACTTTATGGTTTAATGCGAGGTCTATCGGGGATTTTACGCTTTAGTGCGAGATCTAGCGGGACTTTACGATTCAGTGCAAGGTCTATCGGCGACTTTACGCTCGTGTGTGAGGTCTCTTAGCAACTTTTCTTCTAATGCGAGGTCTATCAGTGATTTTACGCTTTATTATAAGGTATATCGGCGACTTTACGCTTTAGTGCGAGGTCTATCAATGTGACTTTATGCTTTAGTGCAAGGTCTATTGGCGACTTTACGCTTTAGTCCGAGGTCTATCGGTGAATTTAGGCTTTGGTGCGAGGTTATCAGCGAATTTACACTCTAGTGCAAGGTCTCTTGGAGGGTTTACACTTTAGTGCGAGGTCTATCAGTGCCTTTCCGCTTTAGTACGAGGTCTATCAGGCACTTTACGTTTGAGTACGAGGTCTCCCAACAACTTTATGCTTCAATAAGAGGTTTACCAACGAGTTTACACTTTACTACAAAGTCATTAACGACTTTACGCTTTTTGTACTAGGTCTAAAAACGACATTAGCTTTCGTACGAGGTCTGTCAGCGAGTTTATACTTTAGTTCGAGGTTGTCGAGGGCTTAGTGAATGGGCAATCCCACTTCCTTGACATATATGCTATTACCGCACCGAGGTGAAGCGAAGGTGAAGCGTATCCAATACACCTACCTTAGCCACTTCCGGTAAATAAGAATAACCCCGGTGCGTACCCTTTTGATCAAAACTAAGATGATGATCCCCTGAGTGTGTTCTCCCCTCAGTATAAGCCAACCATGGGTGGGTCAGTTCGTAAGTATTTTTAGAGGGGGGGCGGTGAAGATCTTCTTCTGGTGACTATGATCGCATCTAGTCCGGCCGTCCAAGGTTACCGAATGAGAGAGTAGTCCTAGACCGGTGATATACTGATCCTTTGCCAGATCACGAAGGTGAGCCAAGCGGTGACTTAATCGGACTTCTTCCTCGAAGTACCTGTCCGATTATTCGGCTCCTGGAGTGGGTAGCCAAAACCGATTACCTAGTTACGTCTAGGCAAATCGCAGAAGGAGGTCCTGTGTAACTTCAGACTCTGAAGGGGAGGGGGCTGCGAGAAGTTTGGCACCTACAAGTACCGTGACGGCAACAACCAATTCCCCGAGAAGTTCCTTCCTTGCAGCGGGCCAACGGTTTCCTATGTGGATTGAATTTCACACAAACTCGACATAGGTCCAAGGGCTTCTGCCTGATTCCAGGAAGAAGTCTTCCTTTTATTCCTCCCAGGAGCAAAATCGAGAGAACAAATCGAATTCTCCTAAAATCTGTATTGTCGCGCGAAAGAGCTTTTTTCATCTTTGGGCCAACTTTATGCTTCAATAAGAGGTTTACCAACGAGTTTACACTTTACTACAAAGTCATTAACGACTTTACGCTTTTTGTACTAGGTCTAAAAACGACATTAGCTTTCGTACGAGGTCTGTCAGCGAGTTTATACTTTAGTTTGAGCCATCTCGGAGTTTATGGCGGTGCGAAAAAGGGCGACGGAGAATTCTAGGCGATAGGCGCATTTTAGGGATACGAGAGGGTGCGCCGCTTTGTGTCGGAGTGTTTCTGCGTACACCTATGTACGTGGTATTTAGACTTCTAAAGAGGTCTATCAGCGATTTTACGTTCTAGTAAGAAGTCTAACAACAACTTTACCTCCTAGTATTAGGTCTACCAACGAATTTACTATTGAGTATGAGATCTTCTAACAACTTTACGATTGGATACCATGTCTACCAGAGACTATGATTTACTACGAGGTCTACCAACGACTTTACGCCTTAGTACGAGAGCTGCAATCGACATTACGCTCTAGCATGTGGTCTATCAGATACATTACGCTTTAGTAGCAACAAGGTAATATGTTTATCTGGCCGCCGTGCTGACGGGATTCAGCGCTCCTACCGGCCACAACTTGGACTCTTTTCGCCTTCCGCTAACGCTTACATTCTTTTTTTCACCTCTCTTTCTTTCCCTCTAAACATTTGGTTCGACGAGATAGGGAAAAGCTTCTGTCTCAGGGTTTGGACTCGGTTCGTAACTAAGTGCAGGGAAATCCGATTCTTTTGAGACTGGTCTTGGTTTACCTCCCCGGCCCGGTAATGGCAGCGGAAAATTGGCAGCTACCAACCTATTCTATCTCATCCTCACTTTGCTTTTCGGTGTCAAGAAGGAGTAGGACCCATAGTTGCCATATGGTCCGCGGGACCGGACTTGAGGCAAGAAGAGAGGAGGCAAGGCATAGCGACACACCAGGATACGTCCTACACGGTCCGAATAGGTTCACTCCTATGCAAAAATCTCCTTGGCCCATCTACGTAGCGACCAGCGCCCACGCCGACTGTGTCATTTTTTTACCGACCTGTTGTCTGCACCAACGGGCATCCGCAGTGGTTACTGGAAGTCAAACTTCTGGTGCCTTCGCCGATGAAATTCGGCTAAACGGAGCGTTCACGGAGGAGTCAGCTCTGTTTATGCCCTAACAAAGTCTTTATTTCTAAAAAAGACCCCCAAACAACAATGAACACTAAAGTGAAGGTAAAAACAGCATCCCTTTCTCCCCAACCTTCCTCCCTGTGCTCCTTATTTTTCTAATTATAGATCTTGGTGCAGGGCCTCCACTCAGCTAAACCACCTCAACTCTTTTAGAGGGATAAGAGGCATCATCGTCCCTTGAGCATTGTCAAGATAACTTCGTGGATCCGAGGGTTGTCACGTTAATAGGAGCCATCCTGCCCGCTCCCATTCTCTTCCGTACACAGGTCGGCATACCAGACAGAGAGTTTCCTGACAGGCCATAGGCCCTTTGAGTCCCCGGTCGGGATACTTGACACCTTGGGAGGAGATGGGCAGTTGGAAGCCCCTCTTGAGGTGGAGATAGTTCTGGAAGTAAACCTGCCGCAGATGTCTTGGCTTTCCGACGGGGTAAACCTTAGCCCGTTGCCAGACACTGAGTTTTACCTCTGGGAAGCGTACAACCATTCACGTGAGTGTCTTCTCTTCGAAGATTGTCCCAGCATCTCCTCCGAACTAGGGCTGGAGCACATATTCTTTCAATTGAATTGCCGTGGTCTCCTTGCTAACTGAGAAAGCTGCAGAGTATCGTCTCCTCCCGTACTCAGTTAGCTATTTTCCTGCCGGAGATCATGCTCAGCACGTGCCCCTGCTCACTAAACCTGGAGTATAAGGGTTTAGCAGCCCCAGCACAATGAGATAGGGGTAAGGGGTCTGGCAGAACGATACGCAATTTATACCTGGCATAATGTTTCCTTTCTTGTATTTCTTATAAATATAGTTATTTAATCTCGACCTAGCATTAGAGTATAGGATAAATGCCGCCACTTGTGCCTGGGTAGGAGATTGCCAGATGGGCGCTAAGAATAATGAAGCTAAAAATACTTCCTTTCAGGCAGTGGCAGTTATACAGCCTTACCTTTCTACCGTTCCTTTCATTCGAAGCTCGACTGAGACGACTGGAAGACTAGACCAGCGTTTCGCTCTTCCTCACACCAACTAAATCACATAAATCAGAGTAGCACTCCGGCCTGCCTGGCAAAGAAGATATAAAAACGGCAGAGTGGAACTTAAAGTTATGTGCCATTGCGTCAACACTGCTCTCATGGACTGCCTTTCAATGACGTGACGGCTTCACGTCATTTCCTGTCCTTTTCGAATTAGGGTTCACTCACGGGACGAATCACCATTTAATGGAGCTTTTTCCTGCCAACTGCGTTGTCCCCCAGACTGTACGGCATGTTCTTGTTGGATAGCCCCGTCTGGGCGATCTCCGGACACGTTACCTGTTCCAGGCCCGGGACCAGCGGGACCGCTACTGTGTGCCCCTTCTACTTAGGATGACTTCGTGCACAATTACTTGTGGAAATTTTGGAGGAGGCTGGCCTTCTCCATTTTATTTGACTCTTTGGTGTTAGGCGCATGATCCTACACTGGGGATATCCCCCCACCCCTCCACCGTAGCTTGCTTCATCCTTCTGCATGCCTTTGTTCTGTTTCTTATTTTACTGCTTTATTTTGTTTCTCGTTAGTTTTTTTTAAATTTTTTGGGCGGTTTTTCTTTGTTTAGCTTGTTTTTTTTTGTGAATTTAAAATTAGCCTAGTAGTAGGATTAAATTTTAATTGCGTTGACTTATGCCCTTGGTGGCAGTCGCCAAGTGGGCGCTATCAAGAATTATTTTTTAGTACCTGATGTACCAGTAACTTTCCGCTTGAGCACGTGCTTTGACAGCGTCATTACGCTTTCCGGCGCGATCTAGCAAAGATTTTACAATTATAACATTAAAGTATTAAAGGCAAAATTAACGTGAAAATTTAGAGGAATAAAACAATTATTTTTTCATTATAATTACTTCTAATGTCCCCTTGAAATGCCCGTAACGAGCCACCTTCGCTTTTTACTAGTATCTTCCCGGTGAATTGACCCAAACGCGATTGAAATTGATGAGTCTCAACGCCTCTCATCTTCAAATTTTGAGTTTCCGCGTTATGCCAAGATCACAAAGCAGTGCGTAAATCCGAAACTTCTGTTACTTGTATACAGGGTTTCCCTAAAGTCTGGACACAAAAGGAAAATTCCTATTTTCTATATAAAAAAAATTGAAATACATTATATTTAATTGAAATATTAATAAATAACATCTTCACTGATGTGATTTCTACCATTTGTGTTGCGAAGTTCGATGCACTTTGCAAGATTGACCCGATGAACCCGATGCATCAACGCCAAATATCCGTCAATTTGAGCACCTCCATTTATGGTGTGCTGTTCCCTCAGGTGTCTCGTATCTTTAATTTGCATTGAGTACACCTTCCCCTTTAGCTTAAAAAACTATTTAAACTTACTGCCTTCCCCATGGTGTAAAAGACATTTATTTTCCTTCTGGGATGACCTGCATCAAAATCATGTGATATCTTTCTATATGACCATAATTTACGACCACTAAAATGTACCAGTTCGATCCTTTCTTCTTTCGACAAACTCATATTTAATCTATTGAGTAAAAAAAAATATAGTTATAAATAGAGATATTTTCTGTGTCTAGACTTTAGGAACACCCTGTACTCGAAGCTGCGTTAATCCCATAATATCCAAGGAATTTGCAAGAAAATTCAATATGAGAACATTAGTAGATATTAAAATAAAGCTATGTAGAAGGCGCAAAATCGGTAGACATACTGGAGAACCACCGCGCGTCTTCCCTATCCTTCCCCAATCATTTTAACTCTCCCCAATTGACCCCATCCTTTACAAACCTCTTTTTCAACAATTTCAAAGCGAAATATCCCCGCTATTTTTTGTCAAGTCAATCATAATAAACCTCTTGATTTCTCTATATTTACTGCCTCAGTCATCCGTACATCATCAATGTTTAAGGTCGTTAATGCCAATTTAACGAATATTTCAAGTGCCATTGTTAACTAAAACGGACCCTATGTTCCATGACTAATCTTATACAAAACGGACACATGAAAATGAGGAACGCTACATTATCTTTATATGTAATTAGATTGATAAATAAAGGTAGAAAGCTTCCATGAGTTATAGAAATTTGTTGTGTGTGAATCTAATGACGCACCTTCTCGCTACAGGTACCATACATGGAGTGTCAGGAGAGGATCGTGTGTGAAATGGCTTTCGACACGGCCGCCTACTCCCCCGTCTCCAACTATATGCTCAGAGAATTGAGGTGAGTGAGTTGTTGCCTGCGCCCCCCCCCCTCAGTCTGGAATCACAGAGAGATTAATAAAAGGGACAATCAAATGCTATGCTATACAAAATGCGATTAAAATTTAAGGCAAATACCAACGAGAATGTTTGCAAGGAGAGATCGGTAAAGAAAGTGGAGAAGATAGAGGAAATGATAAAATGTGGAATGTCTATAGCCGCAGGTATTCGAGCCTAGAGGGTACTCAGTATGCTCCCATTATTTCATAGCGGGGCAGACTCTACTGAGTGGTTTTGTTCCCATGGAAACGAGCGATGAGTAGTGGATAGAGAGAATACCAAAGACTCGCTACATCCATATTCATCATACCCGGAGTTAGAGCGTACATAAAAGTAATAAGACTCAAAGATACGAACTTTAAATGTCAAACAAGGGAACGTGAGAAAAGAAACGAGGGTAGCAAAATGTGTAAGCCAACAGGGGAAAAGTGTACTTAAGGAGAGGAGAAACATCGGAGAAAACGAACAAAAAGAAAGGAAATCAAAGGTAGCAATGAATGCAGTGGTAAATCTTATTTTACCATCTTTCTGTGCTCGGTTTGGAAAAGTTACACTGTATTCCTCTTAGAACATGTTAAGCCCCAGCCCCCGAAAACGAACTCAAAAGAACGACTAAATACTTCTTATAGGAAAAGAAAGGGAGGAGGAGGAGTAAGGGGAATTGGGAAGAGGGAGAGAGCGTTTGCAAGAATCTTACCCAAAGAGATGACTCGACTAGCTTATATTTATCCTAGGGGTTCTTAACCTTTCCCCCTACCTGCACCAAGTAATTCAGACACCCCTATTCCCACTGTCATCAAAATAATATAATGGATATCAATAACAGATTGAGTGCGATTTTAACTTTTATTTATGTTTCAGATATTAATTTGGAAACTGATTTATATTGATTCGCATCGTTAAGGTCAATAAATATCAACCATGTTTGAATGCAACCTTGCGCACCTCTAGCTGACTTGTTTCGCACCTGGGTTAAGAGAGAGGGAGAGAGATTCTGGGGGTCACCTCGTTACCTTGGCAGTGATCCTCCGGGTTTTTTTTAATTATCAATAGTGGATGAATAAAACTAAAATCAAAACTGGATCTATAACGTCACATGGCATGACAACGAATATGAACTACTCACTAACCCCCTTGCCCTGCCAACGCGCCGCCTTGTGCGATGCAACCTACCATACCCGTTCTACCCCTTGCTCTTCCTCACCACCCGTCCTCTTGTTCTTCAATATCGCCGCCATCCCTTTTTTTTCCATCTCAGCCTTCCAAACCATCCCCGTCACCCACCCGTCTACACTCTCAAACCCTAGTGACTATCGGGAAACAAATGCGCACCGCCTCAATGTCCACCGATTATTCTCGAATACCGCCTCGATCTCCCTCTGCTCCATTAATCACTTTCTGGTCCTGAAATAATCCTCTTTATCGGACTTCTTACCTTTAAATTATGAGTGACTATTGCAGGCGCTAGATGCTAGAACCTCAATAGAGAGGTTTGATGTACGGTCCATTTGGATAGGTCGCTATTTTAAACTCTCGTTTGCTGGTTGCATTGATTTTCTCGCTCTCTTTCTTCTTTTCTCTCCCTCTTTATCTCTTTCTTCACGTGCTGTCACCGTGGTCCAGCAACTACGCCTCAACTTCCGTAAAGGCACAATTTTTGCAAGGTTCTTCGGGACATCCCGGTGGAGGACCAACTTGGGGTATCTCTCACAAGGAGTCACGAAAATCTACACATTCCAGCATAAGGTCGAAAAAGTGTGCTCACCCATGTACTGTTGCCTTCATTTAACGCCCGGGTACCATTCCACCACATATACTTGAGGGTATGCGATCCCCGCCACTGTAAATTTGATGTCCACCCATATGTACCAACCAACACATGGAACTTAGAATGCACTAATTTTCGGTATGTCAGCTTCACCTGCCGAAAGACGATGGCAGTGTGTCTGAAGTGTAGAAATGAGTTTCACCATCGCCCTTGTCGAGAACTGCTCAGCAGCGCACCCCACAGTCTCGCGTGACTCTCCTACTTTTCAAATCGGAAGTGCAATCTCTCCGATCTTAAGTGCTCGAGGGTGTGTGATCAAGTACGTGCCTGTAATGTTCTCTCGGGTTTGTACATTAACGCCTTATCCGATCTGCTCTCGTCAAACCCGCATATTCAGCAACACACTCAGCCCACACTACGACCCACCCCCCACTGCCACTTTCCAAATTCTTTTAGTTTTGATTTCCCCCCCCCAAAATAGCGAGAGCCATCGGCTTTGTTACCTTATGTCGCCGGTGGAACCTCTGTACTTCCCATCTAGGGAGACATAGAGGGCATATTGCCCAACTCCCAGATTACCTTTCCTATCCTAGTGGACATATACGTACGTGGTAGCACTCTTATGTTGCTCCCCTCTGCTAGTTCCTCCACCAACATAATCTTTCCACATTCAATGGGCAGCTTTATCAGAGTGGAGGTGCATGCACCATCTAGCCCACCATCCTAAAGCTACCCATTCTTCACAGTCAAAAGGCAATGAGGACCTCGTTGTATCCTTCCAGCTCCCTTCCCTCCAACCGCTCTACACATTCATAGCTTCAGATACCCCACCCCAAAGTTCCTTCCGAAATCCCCATCTTCCAGTACCGTCACGACATCCGTATGCCCCAGGTCACTACCGAAATCCGCGTCCCTCACACTCCCAAACTTTTCCCAGACCCACTCTTAATACCTCTCCCCCAAGCCTTGCTCGAAAGCCCTTACCCCAGCACCTTCCCCCAAACACTCCTCATGTCTCTTATCAAATCTTCAACTCTCTAGCCCCCTTCTAAGATACCCTCCTCTTAAGCCCCCCGAATACCCACTCCATAGTTTTTATCAACGCCCCCCCTCCAATATCTCAGGCTCTCCCTAAATAGTATATTTCAAGCAAATCCCTCCCTCTAGCGGTCATCCCTCAATGCTGTTCCTCATCCTCCCACCTTGTCCTGAATTTTCTATTCCCTCTATCTCCTAAATCTACTCCCCATTTCCCAGTCAAAGTGCCACTCCCTTCCCAATGACTCCCAAATATAACGTCCAGACTCCCTCCTTCCCCCTCACCCTAATGCAACACCTCTAGACTACTCTCGTCGTGATCCTAGCCTATCTAAGGCGTCCGGTTCATCTGATCCTAGCGGGAAGCCTACCTATTCCCTCTAGTCCAAGCGGTAAATCCTAGATTTCGAAATTATCCTACTTTTATTGCGTCTCTCCCATAGTGTTTATCATTGGAATTACCATCGTTTACTGACTTAATGGAAGACCATTATATTTATTTTGTTTTCATAATGACCTAGTTACCTTTTTTACATTGACTAATCATGGGCGGCCGTCAGGTCTCTAGGATCTCCGCTTACCTTCCTTTCCTCTCCTCCACTCGGGCAATTCTGGCCGGCATCGGAGAAGCCGTCTTCATTCGGCATCACCCTATGTCGCCCTATTCATCTTTATATCGATATTCATATAGTGACTTTTGTTTTTTTATTAAAACGATAGTGCACTGTATGCTCGGTCTACACCATTCATAACATAATTCAAGGGCCTATCAGAGGTCATTAGAGTCAACACTCACTCAATAAAATGCATCCACAAGATTGTGTCCAAATAGTGCTTAAAAAACCCCATCACAATCGTTGCTCGTCGAAACTCAACTATGCAGCTACAATACACAATATCAATAATATATATCCAACTTATAAAAAAACAAACCTCACAACTCCCTTTCTCCCCCCCAAAATATGCATCCACATGAATACTTTCGGAATATCACCTCTAATCAACATCAATATATCAATATTACAATATGCAAGTTGCCCCAATACAACTCAATAATATACTAGTACACCCTACCCATATATTTATTTAAAGTGAGCTTGAAAACATATAGTACATGGGGCGCTGACCGCTGCACGTTACTTAAATTCATACAATGCCTTGATCCTGTCCGAATTCGACTTTGCTTGTGCGCTGCACAACTCCGCATCATTCTCGACCCTCTACCGACTTGATACAATTCCGAACCAGCAGAATGTAATGTGTCTTCCTTATCAGAGAGGCGCGCCTTCTTGTCCGCAAAGACTGCTTTCGCTGGCTGCCTATATCATTAGTTTTCCCTCTGCTGTCCATTGCCTTATCCAATAGAAACCACGGACAGCTTCCAATGACAGAGCCCCTCCTCTTCTCTTGCTCTCCATTTCCTCTGCCTCCAATCTATCATATTTCAGTGTCCTCAAAAAGAATCTGCAACAGTCTCCGGCAAGGAGTCAAGTCTTTGAATCCGACTAAAGTTCTCCTAACATAGTTCCTTTGTTATGCGTCTCCCTACTCTCAAGGTACAGCCATCTTTACCGTTGGCTACTGTTCCCTCCAAAGATCGAATGTTTACATTCATTCCGCCATCCCATAAGGTGCTATTCGTACATGGCAGAGATGTACGACATCCGGCTGGGCCTTCATATTATCTGCCTCCCTTCTCCTACCGAATTCGTACAGTTGCAGATTCACAGATAAGAATTTCTGCATTGTCCCACTACTTACATCCGAATCCTCTGAGCTATCAGGTCAGTTCGGATCGCTCTTATGTGCTGGGTGGCCATTTGCGTATTTTTTTAAAAAATAGAGATATTTATAACAAAGCGCCCACAAAATTCGAGGGCGGGCCTAATTCCAAAATTAATCATTATCGTTTTCTTTGTTTTATTTTTAGTAAAAGTTTCTATAAATGCATTTACTTACATTATACGGTAGGTAAAGTTTTGCTGCAGCAAGCAAGAATTTGTGGAACCACTCTTCTATGCTCCGGAATTTCGGAAAATGACTGCCCTCAATTTCGTGGATAATTCATATATGTATATTTGTGCTTTAAAATAAGTTGTTTTCTTTTTTAATTTAGAGACTTTTTCTTTGGTAGATTCCTCCAAAGTGCTTTTTTTTTTGTTTTGTTTTGTTCGGTTATTGGAATCGCATCATATTGTATTATATATCATTTTTAAAGGAATTTCGAAATGTGGGGGCTTCGCCCCTATACCTCCTTTATTTATATGAGTTGCACTTCCCACCCTATCCGCTATTTTTTGTAATTTCACAACTTAATGTGTGCAAATTTCTAATTATGATGTGATGAGGAAAAATAGATTGACCGCCATCTTAGGATGCTTATGTCTGAAGTCAAGCAACGCTGTAGAAAAACTAGATGCATAATGAATTCGAATCTAATGTTAGGCTTTCGAATTAGGAATATTACGAGTTTATTTAAAAATTGCAGGGGGGTGAGGGGTACAACCACCCGCAACTAACTGGAGGATAAGCCCCCCATTTCAAAATACATTAAAAATGATATATAATACGATATGATACGATTTAAATAACCGAACAAAAAATAAACAAACCCCAAAGCATTTTTTTTTGCAATTTGCCCAAGAAAAAATAGTATACATTAAAAAAAAAAAATTAAACACACATACACACACACACATATATATATATATATATATATATATATATATATATATATATATATATATATACATATATATATATATATATATATATATATATATATATATATATATATATATATATATATATATATATATATATATATATATATATATATATATATATATATATATGTGTGTGTGTGAAACAGAAGGACAATGCTCCGCCCATTTACAACGAAAGGACCCAAAATAGAAAAATAATATCAAAGACGGGTGTAAAGTATAAAACCAAATAGATAAGGTCTACTTCCGGAGAATTCCAACCTGTGCGCAAAGAATGTAGACATTTATGTGGCTAAACTAAGTACATACATACCCAAATGTGAATACATAAAAATAAACAAGAAAGACATAACTAAATTAATATATCAAAGGGCTAAGATTTAAAATGGACCATTTCGTTATAAATAAGCATTTTAATAAAAGGGGCTAGTTTAAAAAGACCAGGGATATATTAAAATTAGGCGCAGAATTAATGAATGAGCATTCAACAATATTTCTTTGAATAAAGTCATTAGATTTGTAAATAAATTCCAATTGATACGGTGACTGTTTTCCGATAAATGGACAAAGAAAGCGCTGCTGCATTTCCCCCTCCTAATATTGTATTTATGTTGCCCAAAGTATTGCTTAGGGCAAACTGAACAATCGACAGAATACCTCCCCCCCCCCCCTCCTCCTATACTATTGTTATTATCATGAATCAACATTTTATACATAGTAGACTGATATTTGAATATAACAGAAATATTTAACTCATTCAAAAGGCGGGGAAGCAAGGAAAAGGACACAGAAAACGGTAAAACAAGGAAGTTCTTAAAATTTTATGCGGGAGGGATTTCCGTTCTATAAAAGGATTTTTTTGCCAAATCTACAGTAGGCATCTTGCCAGAAATTTATGAGGGTAGCAAAGATTGGTAGCAATTTCAAAGGTACTTAGTTTAGCCACATAAATGTCTACATTCTTTGCGCACAGGTTGGAATTTTCCTGAAGTAGACCTTATCTATTTGTTTTTATTCCTCACACCCGTCCTTGATATTATTTTTCTATTTTTGGTCCTTTCGTTGTACATGGGCGGGGCATTGCTATTCTGTTCCACATATATATATATATATATATATATATATATATATATATATATACCACCTTTGTAAAATCTTTCGTTATTCATTGATAATGAACTGAACAAGTTCGAAAGCACTCTAGGATTTTTTGTGTATATATATATATATATATATATATATATATATATATATATATATATATATATATATATATATATATATATATATATATATATATATATATATATATGAATTAGTTATCCTAAAATTCGAGGGGGTCCATAAACACAAAATTAACAACCACACAAATAAAACTATTCAAACAAATTACAAAAACAAACAAAAAAATAACTTAAAAAATAACAAGAACATAAACAAATCAATGGAACAAACTTACAAACCAAAACACTAAAAAAGAAACATACGTCATACGCGTACCCAAACATTTGGAAACACATAAAAAGGGAGTTTATTTAAGACACCTCGATTATAATTAATAGGCTTCATAAAAACATCGAAAATAAAAAAAACTAGTTTATACCCGTCTTTAGAAGCACAAAAGCTACCAGGATAAAATAAACGCTTTTGATTGCTAAATATTGGTGAATGATACACATCGTGTTTGCTCATTGAGCAAGCTCAAAAAACACTAACAAAATCGTGCGCCACCATTCTTAATAATTAACAACTTTAGTTCTATATTGCTATAGGCAAATTTTCTTTTCAATTCACTAATAAAGAAATTCGGAAAAATATGTTTCAGTATTTGTTCAAATATGTGAAATATTTGGAAAGTCATTCAGCAATAATAATAAATTACTGACCGTTTAAAAAAAAAGAATTATACTGTTATTCTGCATTTAAATTTCTGCACTTTAGTTTTATTTCGTTTAAATCGACTAATAAATAGCAAAGATATCGTTATTGGGGAAAAAAGGGTTTTGAGAAAGAGGCAAAAACGAAAAGTAGGTAAAACCATTTTGTCCCATTTTTTTTCCCTCAAAAATCATTATATATATATATATATATATATATATATATATATATATATATATATATATTTAACTATCCTGGTCCCCCCTGATGGCTGAAACTTGGTATTATCTCATTTAGTGAGTGTTATTACAAAATAGCAAAACTCGTTGTTGCCAGATTTAACGCTTCAGTAAGCACCGGTACTCTAAACTTCTGATGTCGACAATTTTCTCTTTACTTTTGGACTAAGACTTCATCTTCTGTTTCATTTCTGTTTATTTTGCTCATTTAATACTAAATATAAGGTTTACGAATTTAATTTTAATTTGTGGAGGGAAGCTTCCTCATAGCTCAACTTCTGATCCAGGGCGGCATGTTGCGCTAAAAGCGGATCCTTTCTGATTTGCAAATTTTGTTTTCTTGGCCTGGCAATAATTCTATAGAAATTGTCGTTGGAGTATTGGTATGGTTGGTACATGGTTTAGGAGGCGCGACCCGGAGGAGTTAATGTAGTCGCAAATTGTAAATACTGGAGAAAATGATCTGTAACTTGGGTGATGTTTAATGAACCTTAAACGGAAATTTAGAAAAAAAAATATGAATTTTTTTCCGAAAGATCACAGATAGTCCCCTTAAAGAGACTGGCAGTTCTCTCTCAAGAGTGAGGTTCACACTGCTCCAAGTTTAGGTGAAATCCAAGGGAAGGGGCAGGCAACTTGCTTTGGAGGTCAAATTGAGGCATTTGACCATGCAAAAATTGCGGAAATATGATTTAAAACTTCGTCCACTCAAGATAGCAAAAATTCATCTCATTTCTAACCCCACGGAAAAGAAGAGTCGAAAGAGCAAAGCTGTTCCTCCAATGGCTCCTTCATAACTCGCAGCTTCCAGTTGTGTGGACGGATAACAAGTTTTTCACTTTTCAGGCCACACAGATCTATCGTGTTTGGGCATAAAATAAAAAAATGAGATTCCGGTTGAAAATCAGATATCTTTCAAGAGAAAGAAGCCAGCTTTGCTTATGGTGTGTGCGGGCGTAACATCAACGATCCAAAAAGAATACCTCTTATATTTATTGCAGGTGGGATAAAGATCAATCAACGTTTATTTCGAGATATTAAAGGAGAAAGTCATCCCCTAGGTGGATTCCACCATAAGAAATTCTGGTGTAAGCTTTCAACAAGAAGAAGCAACCCACATACACCTCAAAAAGTTCAAGAATGGTGCCATGCAAATTTTAAGCGGCTTTGGTCAATGGAATTTTGGCCTCCCAGTTCGCCAAATTTGGAGCCCATAGACTTTATATGGAGTGTAGTCTATGCTTGAACAGAAGGTCTGTACCAAATCTCATCATAGTGTAGAAATTTGAAGTGCAAATTGAAAAAATGAAAACAGCTGAAACCATGTGTGCCACTTGCGTTCAGGTCATACCAAAAGTTCGTCGTGTCATCAACGCAGGAGATTCGAATGAATATTAGTTGCATCATCGTGTGACATATAATTTTTTAGTTTTAATATAAGCATTAAAACTAAAAAATAAGCATTTGACACTGTGTTCTGAAAATAAATGAATAAATATCAGTCTACATTTCGTATTTCCACGCTGTAATACTGCATCTTCTTCATTCTCAGTGAAAATTGCATGTTACAATTATGTTGTTGGGAACTTTTGATTAGTTCTCGTTAACCTCTTTGGATAATGTTAAATTGTATCTATTTAGCCAGTCTCCTCGTGTGAATTTTCTCTTTAACTTCCCTGAAGATGTCATTTGTTTAGGATTGAGCAATTCAAGGATTTTCTTTGTTTGCAGATTAGGCCATGGACCGATACTCCATGGAAAAACTTCGCTGATGTGGAGATATAGAGAAGCAGCTGGTAATGGGATAGCCTCAGATAGTGCTGGAAAATGTGGCAAGATTTACAAAATGTGTCCATTGCCAACCTACAGGATTATAAATATGTCCGTCCTTAAAGTTTTGCAGTACTTTACAAAGGTGCTCAATATGAGGGTCGTTTAAGGGTAACTGAGTACAATACTTTGTGGTATATTTCATACACCAGGTGATTTCAGAAAGACTAATAGATATATTTTATTTTTAGTATTTTGTAAACGAGTTTATACCCTACGCATACCAATACTGGTTCTTAGTTATTTTTACAGTATGATACAGTCATTAGGAAAAAAATAATACCAGTGTTGAGAATGCACAATCAGTGAACAGAATATCGATAGGTCAACGACCTAGATGTTAGCTGGAAAGAGTCTTCCAAATCAGTTCTTTACAAAATCTACAAATTCCTTGTGCCATGAATTTTCCTCATTTGTATTCTGTAGTATATAGGACAAATCCTCCTCCTCTACCGGGATTTGAAGGACTGGTGGATTTTTCATCTTTCCTGAGACGCTCTACTAAGCCTTAGTGACCTTGTATTCCTATTTATATTTCTTAAGTCATAAATGCTCTTAAAACAAATAATTATACTTTTATTATATCCCTTGTAACATTAGTTATGAAAGGTGTTTGCAACTTACCGCACGCTTCCTTAGAGTAACTAACGAGGATAACTTGGATAACCCTTCCAAGTCGCGTTCGTCTTTTTGTATGCTGAAAAAGGAAAGGGGCTGCGTAAAAGGGCGGTAATGCGAGCGGACGGCTTATTAACTCTGCTTGACTGGATCATTTTGTGCGACTCATTGGACATTGGACATAATAAGTGGTGAAAGAAAATATATACACACATATATGATTAGAATTGCGCTCATATATGCACATATATATAATAGTAGGAGGTGGATAGATAGAGATAGATATCCTTGGTAAAAGGGGTGTCGAAGGGTAGAAATCCCTTGTGAAAGGGAATCTCAGGCATTTTTATGAGATTGGTGTTCTTCTCGTTTTTTTTTATCCTATTTTCAAGCTTTTGCGTACTCTGTAGCTTTTGGGGTTTTTTTCTGTTGTGCTTTGGGGGTCTTCCTAATTAGCCGCACGCTCCCTTAGTTCTTCCTTTTTTCATCGACCGTCTTCTTATACCCCTCAATCAACACTGATCGCCATTTATTGTTAACGTACTATTGGGTTGAACAACTCCAGGAGACTTTTGCAGCGGAATAAAGAATTCTTACTATTAAATAACCTCATTGAGATGGACGTTATTGTGAGTAAAAAAAACCCAAAACAGCCATTGGATGAAGAGCCGTAAAAATAATCACATTTTCGTTTTCTATTAAAATAAACGCTAACTCCTACAAAAGGTTTCTTGAAATTTCTCTTAGAGAAATGGATGGTTTCCTAGTCACATGGGTAGCTGTTCTGATAGAGGGTTAAGAAACTCTCGGAGACCTTTCGAGCGAATTAAGGAATTATTAATATTACCCTCACCTAACCGCATTGACTTGGACGTTATTGTTCATTTTTCAAAAGAGAATGGGTGAAGAGCCGCGATAATAATCAAATTCTTTTTTTTTTTCAAATTAAACATTAACTCTTACAAAGGGTTTGTTGAAAATTCTTTTCTTGGAGAAATGGATGATTGTCCAGCGTATGGGTGGCGCTTCTGAAAAGGGGTGATGAACGTCAAGAGAATTGAAATGTACGTTATTGTTCATTCTTGTTTTCGGTTAAAGGTATTAAGAAAGAAATTAATTATAAAAGAAAGAGAAGACCACTATGCGATAATTTTGTTTAAAATCAGGGTTTTAATGAATCCTTTGCCAGAAGAAAATGAAGGCGGGACATGGCGAGGTACTCTATAAAAAGGGTTGGGAAGCAGATCGACAGGAGAATGGCAAAATGAGACAATTGCAATATTAGATAGGCGACCGATTGGTCCCCACCACAAAAAAAAACAGCAAGGGGTGATTCGAGCACCAGCCAAAACAAGATGGCCGTGGGTAAGTCTCGTGTGGCCGATGCGAACACACCAAAGGGCCACCTCTAGGAACCGTAGTCTTTGAAGGCTCGAGGGCCAAGAACGAACAGACTCTTTAATATTGTGTAATTTAAAGGGTGAACACCCATCCCAATCGCCTTGCCACAAATGAGAGACATAATCCCTTATAGAGGCAAAGACATCTCGAAAAGGCAATGCAGAATTGCCCTGCGCCCCAGGAGAGGCTGAACGGGCCAGGTGATCAGCCCTTTCGTTGCCCAGGAACCTTACATGCTCGGGAACTTAACATAATAGAACCCGATGAGGGAACGAATTCTGGATCATCCACTTGCATAATTCTGAAACTAAAGGATAGGAGGAACTAAAAGAGCGAATCGCTTTCAAAACGTTCCTAGAAAATAACGGAGAAAATAACGCGAAATTTTTAAAGGGCGAAATTTGGATCAGTCTAAAGCTAAAAGATTCCCTAAAATTCAGTGGTAAAAATAGAAGCCGCCAGCGGCAAAGACAAAGTTAACAAGAGGGAAAGTCCCTCCAATGACCTGCGGTGTTTTGTGATAAGATGATAAATGGTTATTGCATTGATGGTTTCCCATGGTTCAAAGCACTTACAAGTAAGTGCCTTTGAATGGCTAAATGAGGCTTCTACCCCTAGAGGGTGCCACCCAGCGCTAAATCCGATGGCAGATTTGAAATCTCGATGGTGAATAACCATATGTTCCATGGCCATGGGGTCATTTCATAGCTCTAAATGGGTACAATTGAACTTTACTCCTTTTGAAAAAAAAGCGACGCCTAGACCTGGCGCTTCCCCACAGGTAAATCCTCTTGAGTAGACGGCCCCAGCACCGATGCTTCGGTCTGAATTGGAACCATCTATGTATATGGGGCAATGCTCGAGGAACAGGCCCTTAAGGGAGTAAGGGTCCATAGAAGACTTGTCCAAGCTTCACATGCTTGGGCAAACTGTGGGATGTGGAGTACGCCAACTAGTGGTAGGCGACGAATGAAGTACAAGGAACCATAGCACGCCCAGGTTGGAGAGATTATATCTTATTCGGAGGTTCAGGAGGAGGGGGGGGGACTAAAGATAGCAGCCTATCCAATGCCACGGTTGTTTCATCAGTATAAAGGCACATATGGTTAAATCTCTGACGCAGGGGGCCGCCGTGCACGAGAGAGGCAGCGCATACAGATCTGGAATCGATGCTAGGGCAATGAGAGCACCCTACCCTCACAGTAAAGACTGTTGACGGGGTAAGTGCGGAAGGCTCCAATAGAAAGACAAACACCGAGGTTGAAAATTGGGTTCAGCATTTTCAGGGCTGAGGGTGAAACCGAAGAGTAAATTTGGCACCAATAGCCCAATTTTGATTGAATTAGGAAAGTGTAGAGTGACCACATTGTTCACAATGATCACTGACCCACGACCGTGTAGGAGAAGACCATTAAAATGTCTAGACCCACAAGCAGCCAGTTATCAGACGGCGTAGGTGTGGAAACCAGGATAGCTTTGAATCAAGAATAACGCCCAGAAACCGAAAGTCAGGGACGAACTCTATCTCTACACCTTGTAGGCAGATAGGTGGCGGAACAATAGCTCCCCCCGTCCGGTGGAAATATATACGAGGAGCGGTAAATAAGTTTTGCGAATCGGTAGGGCAAAACAGAGGAAAGGAGATGGCTGTTTGTGGGGATGTTAGGACAAGTTATGACAAGTCAGGACCTGCAGCCGCACGCTCCTGCCTCCTCTATTTAAGAAGCAGTAGCTGATCGCAGTTCGTCAGTCACAAATTTTTCAACAATGGAGAAGGTTGAGCACCGCGCAGTGATCAAATTTTTTAGCAAGGAAGGCAAGAATGCAAAAGAGATTCATGAACGCATGGTTGTAGTGTACACCGACACCGCCCCTTCCTATGCATCCATTGCTCGCTGGAATAGGAAATTCCACCGTGGTCGTGAATCCCTTGAAGCTGACCCCCGTACAGAAAGCCCGTCAGACGTGACCAACGAGGACAATGTGGACCGTGTGGAGAGGATGATCCTCAAAATCGACGGGTGAAGGTCGAAGAAATCGAGCGAGAACTTGGAATATCACATGGAAGTGCTATCAACATCATCCACGACAATTTGGCCATGACCAAGGTCTCTGCCCGTTGGGTCCCTAGAAACCTCACGCCCCATGATCAACTTCAACGTCGTCGAAGTCCACAAGGCCAAAGTTTTACAAGCTGCCCTGCGCGAGTGCGGATTCGAGGAGCTCAACCATTCCCCCTACAGTCCAGATCTGGCCCCTAGCGACTACTTTTTATTCCGCTAGCTCAAGGCTGCACTGCGTGGACAACGGTTTGGGGACGATGAAGATGTCCAGCTCGCCGTCCAGGAGTGGATTAAACAGCAGTCGGGAGATTTCTGGTTGTCGGGAATTCGAAGCCTCAGGGACAATTGGCGCAAGTGCATGAAGTCTAAGGTAGTTATATTAAAAAATAATAAAACACTTTTCCTCATATCTCGTTTCCTTATATCCGAATTGCAAAACTTATTGACCGCCCCTCGTATCATTCGTTTACTTGTGGAAAAGCGGAATCTTCTAGGTAATGCACGTTTCGAAACCGCATTAACTACCAGCTGCAGACGACGCGCCGCTGAGGGAAGGCAAGGCGAGAAACAGTAGAGTGCCGATTCATCGACCAACAGGGTCGCCAATGCGCCTTCTTGGAGAGAGAAAATGATATCACTGATAGTAGTTACAAAACATAAAACACCTAAAATGCTGCCCCGACGAACTTCCTCTTCTTGAGGTTCTAGGTCACTGTAGGTGTCTCCTACACGCACCGTAAAGGATTGAGATGTTAAGAACCTGAATAAAATACAGCTAAAAACCTGTCCCACCCCAAACGTATAACTGCCTTAAGTGAAGTGTAAGTGAGTAAGAATAAAAGCCCTTCAACCAAGAACCAATTCAGGTGCAGCAGCACCATCCTTTCTAGCAACTTGATGAAACATCTCGTAAGAGCTGTAGGGCCATAGTGTGTCAAAGTATGGCCCAGTGTACGGGAATATACGCATACGGGCTCTAAGGTAGGCTAAGCAAGGCAACAAATGTTATTGTTCTAAGAGTGGGATTTAAATAGTTAGCTGCAGCTGCGTGACCAAGAAATATTCCAAACACAACGACAAAAATAGATTTTAATACGCAATAAATAAAAGGCACAAAATAAATATGGATATATATAGGTACATGAATAAGACGGAATTAGGCTCGAATACTAATTGGATAACCAGGGTTATTAAATGGTTATGATGGGAGATTTAGGATAGTGAGCGATTTAGTTCCTTTGAACCTCGAGAGTAAAGCGGGGGAGACCTGGGATAGGGGAAGGGGCGGTCTTGGTGACCTTGGTTACTCACGGGTGTAGCCGAAAACCCGAAGAGGGTGGTACTACTTTCTCCAAACTTTGACTTAGTGAGATGCGGTTCTCTTGTCCTCAAGGGGTCACCGGGCGAACTTCGAATGGGGGTAGGTGACTTATCCAAATTTTGATCAAGCGAGCTATCGAGCCTCTTATCCTCAAGAGGTCACTGGTCGAACTTCGAAATGGAGGGGGGGGGGGATGACCTCTTCAAACTCGGATTGAGCAAGCTATCGTGCCTTTTGTCATCAAGAGGTCACCAGAAGACCTTCGGAGGAAGGCTTCTCCAATCCTTGATCCGAAGGCGGTTAAGAAAGGCTGAGTTGCTTCAAGAGACATTTCTCCCTGACCCAAAGATATGAGAATGATGTCCAGCTCTTCAGTGGCCTGCGACCGTCACTAAACACTTCTCGGGAGAGAGCATCGTTGAATCGAACTCCTTTCGGGGCAGCGTCGTCTAACCGAATATGTGGGTAATCCTTGGGAGGGTTCATATATATGCGGATTTCTCCAAAACAGGGAGAGAGAGAGGAGCCTTCTCGAACTCTCATTATCAGCCGGGACAACCGAGCGTGTCCTTACGGGGAAGTATAAGAGGCCGGGATCGGCGGGTCAGACGGAACGACCAGTGGCTGGAGCCATAGAAGTTGTTCGAAGCAAACCTACAAAATAGATGAGTAATCTCCCGACCTTCTACAATTATTCATTTACCTCCAAACAAATCATACTTAGTTAATTCCATTTTCTCTCACAATTCTTTGCAAACGACCATACGAGAGTAGATCATAATTATATTTATTTCTCATTTGCAGCCCCAATTCCGTCCATCAAAGATACTCTATATTATCCACTACGTTACTACACTATATTATATATATTATTCACCATATTATTCCACCATATTAATTTCACAACTTCAATTCTCTTGGCATCTTTTAACTGTAAATCATATTTTAAAATACCTTACATTGTATACCTAACCTACTAATCTCATTGTACATTCGTTGATTTTATGAATATATTTATATTTGTGTAATTGTCTTTCTTAAAGCCCAAGTCATTATTCCAAAAATTTATTTCGCTGTCGCCTTAGGCCGAAAACTAACGGCAGACAACTTCGATCAAACAAATTTATGGTTATGGTTTTCGAAACGCTATTTAGGCTGATTTATTTACATAGAATAAAACACATAGATAGCCATACACTATAGCCGGGTCTCGCCAAAAGAAATATTTGAAAACTCGCTGTGCCGTTTTGTTAGGGCCGAAATGTCTGGCCATTGGGACATAATGAGTCATCTTAAAAACGGGTTCGATATACGTTCTCGGCACACACAACCCGTTGGTCGGGGGACTCTCCGGTTCGACAGAAGAACGGAATAATAACGCGTCTTTCACGGTGTATTTGATCTTGCGATTGCCTCGCACCGTTTCAGTCTCCTTCTTCCGTGCTTTTAACCACAAGGGTTGTAATGTGGGGCAATTCTTCTGCTCATCAGCAAATTGAACATTGGTGGCGAGGTCGACGTCTGGGGACAATGGGGGTGCCGGAAGCGATACATCTTTCTAGGCTTGGGCCCTGGTAATGACCCGCTGAGAAATGGGGTTTTAGGAGAGCTGTGTGCTCTGTCCGATAAGGACAGAGCAGAATTTTATGGAGGTCGCGACTACGTCGGCCCATCCGGTGAAGTACTGTCACTGAATATGGCGCCGTACCACTGGGAACCTGGTAGCACGACCTAAAAAGTTATGCACCAATGCAAACCTGTTATGCTTGGGCTTACGGGAGGTACTAGTTTGTCGGATACTAGTGTACAGCTGCAACCTTTATCTCTAACCAAGGTTGACGCTCGGAAACCATTTATTGCGCCACTTTCAAACTGGAGCCCACCGGGAGAACTTTTACGAAGCAGTTGTTGCCCTTTGGTTGGGTTCGGTTAAGCCCAAACTTGTCTTTGGGTGAGGTGGGTGGTTCTTTTTGACCTCCTTGGGGTAGAGGTTGTGACTGGAAGCGTGAAGGTCGGCTTCTTCCACGCACTCTTTGAAAGTGGATGCTTTTCTGTCCGCTATGAAGGCCCTTAGTTTGCGAGGGAGGGTCGACATCAGTTGATCCCGTAGAATGAAGTCAATTAGCGACCCATAATCATTTGATACTTGGGTGGAATCCAGCCAGAATTGGAGGTTATGCCGAAGCGTGAATCCAAATTGCCTGTCGGTTTGGCCTGGCTGTATTCGCGCTGTGCGGAATCTAACCCTATAACATTCTGGATTCATGTTAATAACAGAAAGAAGTTCTGCCTTTAGGGTTGAATAATCAAGGGTGGCCTCTGAAGGAAGCGAAATGAATATGTCGAGAAGGCGAGGGTTCAAGAGTGGAAGTAGCCGGGCGACACCATCTGATTCTAAGTCCCAATTGTTGACTTCGAAGATCTTCTCGAAGTGCCTTAAATAGGAGCAAAAATCTTATCCATCCTTGTATGCGGGGAGTTTTAGTGAGGGCACTTGAGCCTGTTCATTTCGAGATCCTACGGACTTTATCTTGACTTGGTCACGGCTTATCTCTCTCTCGTGATGCCTAATTCTTTCTCTCTCTTCTGTTTCTCTCTTCACTTGCCTCTCTTTTTCTTCTTTCTGTGCTTTTCTTTCCGCACGTTCGTTACGTTCCTCTTCTTGGACGTAAGCGATTAAATCTTATCCTGATAAGGCTAGGATCTGCCCTTGCTTATGAAAACGATCGAATGAAGACATGCCGGATATGCTACTCTCGGCCTTTGCACAAGAAAAAAGCTGCCAGAGCTATTGAAGCTTTACCCCAAAACAAATATAAATTCTACTAACGAGAAAATTATTACAAATTCCTAGACAAATTGGGCGAACTAACACAACAAAAATAACTAACTAACGAGGGAATCTGATTCACGACACGAAAAAAATGGCGGTTACTATTCCCGCTTAGCTAGTATCCTCTTTTAAGGAACTAGGAAAACTGTGGACACACCGCACAGAAATGGGCTTAAAAATTGATTGTTACCCGTTAATCAAAAAGAAAATTGTCCTAATATATTGGTGTTCAGATATTCTTGGTTTTGCAGCTGCTATTAATTGAACTTACTGCTTCAAAATCAGGTGGGGAGGATTCTTAGGAAGACCCAAAGCCTGACGCCAAATTATATAAATAAATATATATATTTATATATATATATATATATATATATATATATATATATATATATATATATATATATATATATATATATATATATATATATATATCTTCATGTCGAAGTATGCCCAGTGTACATGAATATACGCACACAGGCTCAAAGTTAGGCTAAGCAAACCAACAAATGTTATTGTTCTAAGAGTGGGATTTAAATAGTTAGCTGCAGCTGCGTAACCAAGAAATATTCTAAACATAACGACAAAAATAGATTTTAATACACACTAAATAAAAGGCACAAAATAAATATGGATATATATAGGTACAGGAATAAGACGGAATTAGGTTCCGAATACTAATTGGATAACCAGGGTTATTAAATGGTTATAATGGGAGATTTAGGGTAGTGAGCGATTTAGTTCCTTTAAACCTCGAGAGTAAAGCGGGGCGAACTTGGGGAGGGGGGGTTCTTGGTGACCTTGGTTACTCACGGGTGTATTCGAGAACACGAAGAGGGTGGTACTACTTTCTCCAAACTTTGATTGATTTAGTGAGATGCGGGCCTCTTGTCCTCAAGGGGTCACCAGACGAACTTCGAAGGGGGAGAGGTGACTTTTCCAAACTCGGATTGAGTGAGCTATCGGGACTCTTGCCATCAAGAGGTCACCAGAAGACCTTCAGAGGACGGCTTCTCCAGTCCTTGATCCGAAGGCAGTTGACAAAGGCTGACGTTGCCTGCCACAAGAGACTCTTCTCTCTGACCTGAAGATATGAGTGTGATGTCCAGCTCTTCCGTGGCCTGCAACCTTCACTAAACACTTCTCGGGAGAGAGCGTCATTGAATCGAACTCCTTTCGGGGCAGCGTCGTCTAACCGAATATGTGGGTAATCCTTGGGAGGGTGCATATATACGCGGATTTCTCCAAAACAGGAAGAGAGAGGAGCCTTCTCGAACCCTCATTATCGGCCGGGACAACCGAGTGTGTCCTTACGGAAAAGTGTAAGGGGACGGGATCGACGGGTCAGACGGAACGACCAGTGGCTGGAGCCATAGAAGTTATTCGAGGCAAACCTACAAAATAAATGAGTAAGCTCCCGACCCAGGGTGGGGATTAAGACGGCGGGGAGTTAGCCTTCAATTTCAGCGTCACGCCTCGGTGTGAATTTCTCAGTGACCTGGTTTAAGTCCGAAAAGGGTGAAGTTGGAGGGAGGGGGGGGGGTAAACGGCTAAGCTTTCTCTCTCGAAGTAATATCTTAGGAGGTAGAGAAATACTACTATTTTAGTGGAACCCTCTACATAGTGATATACGTCTAGTCCGTCCCTGCCCGATTTGACAACGGCAAGGGCAATCCCAACGGGCCATGAAGAAGAGTAAGAGCCTTTAAGCCATATAAGGTTGTATAAGTCAAGTAAAAACATGAAATAGTGTGGATGAAGGAATCGAATCATGTCATAATGAATCCCGTCAAGGCGAGGACATGTAGACCCGCATAGGGAAAGTGAATCACCTACTCGTGAATGGAGAACGAGGCATTATATCAAAGGTTGGAGTGCGTCGAAAAATTGATGGGGATGAGGCTCTTCGTTTGATTTATAGGATAGAAAAACCATATTTTAACAGATGACTGTTGACGGTACGGAAATGGTTAGCCAAAGCGTTGCTGATCACCAGGCTGTCATTAACTAAGGTTTTCAGATTGAGGGTTTGGGTTTTTGACTTGCATAACCATCCCTGATCTTGTTAATAGTTTTCCTAATCTTTGCCGTAGTGGTCATAGAGGAAATCGATGAAACGTTCTCAAAGGCTTCTCTGACGAATTGCCCGAGCTCGGTTTCGGTCAACCTTGTTGCACAAAGTTGGGTTCCGCCGGAACAAGGCATGAGCTAACTTGTATTTCTTAGCGGCTGTCATACACTTCGAGGTCCAACAAGAGTAGTTGATCCACTTATTATGGGTCACCACTGGGGAGTGGTATGTAAGGAGACACATGTGAAAGATGCCTCTCGGAAGCTTTCCCAATATGCATGGCATAATTAATTTTGAGAGGCATTGCTAGGTGAGGGCTAGGATGGACGGTAGACATGACAATAGGAAAGTGGTCACTCCCATGGAGGTCATCAAAGACGGACCACCAAAAATTAGCGAGACAAACCAGAGTACAGAGAGACAAGTGAACACAACTAAAAGAGTCCTTCTGGACATAAGAGGTAAAGTCATCGGTGTTTAAAACGCAGATAAATTCAGATAATAAAATGGACTATACATAAAATGGATTTTAGCATCACGAGTAAAGTCTCTCCGATATGGGTGACGGGCACTAAAATCCCCGAGTAATAAAAAACGGGCAAGGCAACTGATCTACAAGTTTTAAAATATCGAGTCTTAACAATGGTAAAGAAGGAGGGAGCTAAATAGACCAAACAGTAAAGGGCATTGTAAGAAAACCCCTCACGGCAACAGCTTAGAGGGTATTGTGAAGGGGAAGGTGAGATACATGGTGGGATTACGAAGCCATAACTAACACCCCACCATGAGACGAGCTCCCGACAGGAACAATAGAGTTGAAAGTACGAAACCCGGGTACAACAAGAAAAAGGTATATACCCAGTGTGTTCTCATAAATACAAACAACAGCGGGAGGAAAGTCATTAAAAGAACTTTGAGTTCTTTCCACTTGGAAAGAACGCCTTGAAAATTCAATTGTAAAATTGAGGATATTATGTGGGATGGTTAGATACCACACTAGGTATCTTTTTCTACTCTGTGGTTGAGGTTAAGTTGAAAGTGCGTCCCAAAGAGCCTAGGGAAAAAAGAGATTTTGAAGAGCCTCCTGTAGCAGGGGAAGAGATCCTGGAAGGAGCAGTAACGGGGGACATTTCTGAGGGTTCCAAGGAAATGGCAGAAGTCCCCACGGTGCACAGCTCGACGGAAAAGGAGGGTGGAGGAGAGATTTTCGGACGATAGATCCGAAAAAATGGGCCAAGGATGCTTTCGATGTCTGAAGAATTGATCCAACAACCGCGATTGGCGATGTGGGATTATCATTGGCTTTCATCGGATCATGAGTAGGAGGGTGAGTTGTCGAAGTTGGCGATCTGGGAAAAGTACGAGGCACTGGATGGATTTCTAAAAATGTTTAGACCTGAAAGGTCCTGCCTCCTGTGAAGAGCGGGACAGTTTTGGGGATATTGAGCAACACAAGATTCCATTAATTGAAGACTCGAGGCTAAAGCCAAGTCAGCTCTAGAGGCTGCAAGCTTATTGGTAGCCGATGACCCAGATGAGGAATCCTTCCTCTTATCAGGGTTTTTGGGTCACTGGGCCGGGTGGATGAACCTTCAATGGTCAATACAGAAGATGCTTTCATATTAATTCTAATATCGTCTGGGTCTCACCCTGAGGGGCGGTCCCGGCTAGAGCTGCCGGAAAGATGGGAGCAACGTTAGGTATCTCTGTGTGAGAAATGCTTCGAAGGAATATCGGAAATACTTGTGACATTAGGTGCTAGATGGGCAATGATATGAAACAGGTATTTGGGAACTCTAACGTCATGATCGGTTTCGTCTAGCATCACGTAAAACATTGAGAAAAGACGGCCAAAATTGAAGTTTGTGCTCCAGCATGTTGACGAGTCTCTCAATTCCAGACACAGAGAGCCTCGTAAAGCGAGGACCTTCTTTTCATGTATAAGAAGATTTTGCATGATTCCGACGCAGCTCTGTGAGCACCACCGCAGTTGGAACATCGCTGCGTTTTGGGGCATTCAGGGCCATGGTAATCAAAACCTCATTTCACGCAGGAACGGGGATGCCGGCAGGCACGACCAACATGTCCAGATTCGTTGCAATTGAAGCAACATCTGGATAGTTCGAGGTTGGGGCTTACTCGGCCACGAAGGTACCCATCCTTAATAAACTGTGGCAGTTCCTGAAGTTCAAAAGTTACAATCAATATTGTAGTTGGGACTCGAGCAGAGCCCAAACTTTGAGTCACTTTGTGTTAATGTGTAACGCGTTGGGCACTAAGCTTACTGCGTAGACGGGTCCCTAAATTATTTTGAACGGACGACACATTTGACAAATTCAGACGTGGTGAGGCGAAACGTTTATCCGAACTTCGGCAATCGAAGACAGATTTCGGACAAGTTTTGTTGAGAATGAGATGAAACTTCAACCACTCTTTCCTCAATACTTCTTGCCCACATCAGGAGGGGTTCACCATGCGGGACTCAATTGATTCATTGTCATTGAAATCAAGTACGTTCATTTTTGTGAACGGTGTTTCAGATTAGGTAATCGAAACCAAAAAGCCCAGATAATCTAAATCTGGCTCCACATCGTTAATATAGAGATCCAACGAGCGTGGAAAGGTTGATATGGGAACTAAAGAATGTTTGGCACAAGAAACTTTACGAGAAGGGGAAGTTTTAGGTTTATGATGATCCATAGCAAACAAAATTGACTTCACATTCACCCTCATGACTCTCCACCACGGAGGCGGGCAATGGCACGGTGCTACTGCAACTCTCGATTCGGTTGCTTCCGGTATGTCATCTTGTAGAACGGATGCGGATCCACCAACCATCTTTATGGGCCGAAAAGGCTACCCGAGTTCACCGACGAGCGGAACAAAAAATTAGGGACATAAGTCAAAACTAATTTCTTTAAGAATGAGTTTTTTCATGACAGCATCAATTTTAAAAAAGCCAGTGGAAATGTTAAAGTTATTAAATTGGCTTATACATGAACATTCAGCAATGTTTCTTTTAATTTGAACGAAAAATAAATTTGTCTTAAATTTTTGGGCGATAGGAGGAGGTAATTTTCATTTTTATGGGCACCCGATTTGTCAATTTAATTATTGCATTGATTTTGTATTAACATTATTTTATTTCTCCTCTTCTCTCCTTGCTACTCACCCCTACGTATCTGCTTACTTCTCGTGTCTCTCCTAATCTTCCTCTAAAGACTATCGCTTTATCCGTTTATCGCTTTAACCTTTTTGGCGCTGTTCTTGACTCGTTCTTGCCTCTCGGTTTGACCTTGCTACCTGTTATAGCTAAATCTTAATGTGAATTTACCTGTCCCTCTCCTTCTTCCTCATTGGTGATTTCTTGTCTTAGAGGCGGTCCTTTAATTTTTACTAGCTTATATATATATATATATATATATATATATATATATATATATATATATATATATATATATATATATATATATATATATATATATATAAATGTATATATACGTATATGGGTAAAAATCATCAAAGGTAACGCGTGATAATTATAAATATTTGTGTATCTGGTCAAAAGCAGATATCATAAGGCATATCAATGATTTTATCCCTAGAAATACCGATGAATCATTCTTAATCTCCAGCACAAAGGCGAAAAATGTAAATATAACCTCTGTTTGTTTTCCTTAGACACAGCTCTATACTTTCTTCTTGAATCCGACTTATCAGAGACCAAACAAATTCTAACTTCATAGGAAACCTTGCTTTGTATAAATGCGGTTTATCACTATCTTGTAAATAAATCATTGTGAGTTTGAAAATGTCAAGATGACGAAAGTACTAACTCCAACCAGTCTTTCATTTTTCCTTATGTGGTATATATACACACACACACACACATACACACACACACACATATATATATATATATATATATATATATATATATATATATATATATATATATATATATATATATATATATATATATAAATTTAAAATCACACGACGCGTGATTTTTTCTAGATGTATTTTTAAAGGCCCAAGGAAATGAAAATTGGTGACACAACCCGGAAAAAAACTTAGGAGAATATCACGTGAACCAATCAAAGTTTAAGAAGAAAAATGGGAGACGTAGAGAACGAAAAGATAGGACAAACTATTTTAACCGTTATATGAAAATATATAAAGAAGTTGGATTTGAACCTGTATCATTAACCACTCATCGCTTATATGACGAAGATGCTGATCGCCAGAGCTACCATCCGGGTTGTGTCACCAATTTTCATTTCCTTAGGCCTCTAAAAATATATATATATATATATATATATATATATATATATATATATATATATATATATATATATATATATATATATATATATATAATATTTCAGCAACCCACAAAGAAAATAAATAGTAAGCTTTCGAGCCATTTAATACGTCTCCTTTCCAGCAAATAAAAACATAACGTAAGTAAAGGATTTTGGAGACGTGGATCCCTCTTATGTTGTTTTCCGTGTCACCGATTTTACCGACTCAGCCTTGGGTTTGGGCCTAACTCATTTGATGCTGTCCTCCCTAAGGGAACAGCTTTATGAGTCCCCCAAAGACGGCCTCACTACCACCTTCTGGGTTTTGCCTTTTGTGAGACTAATGGCGACTCGGTGGAGGTGCTCGGTCGTTTTCCCTTACGGGAACCTTGAATGTGTTGGCAATTCTACCAGCCGTGAGCTCGGGAAAGGAGGTGCATTCTTTTTACGTCTAGGCATAAGACGTCCCAAGCCCCGCTGGACCAAGTCCTCAGCCTCGCGGAAAGAGAGACAATCCGCAGCCTGAACGGCCAGGATTTCCTTTTCCAGAAAATGCACGCTACATTGCTTCGAGAATGCAAGGTGGTGTTGCTCTCCACAATTGCACAATTTAGCGGAGACTATAAAAAACTTACCGTGTCCGATCTTGGAACAAATTACACAGACTTCGGGTAAACCTGAATTTGCACGTTTACATGAGTGATTCGTAGGGCCGAAACAGTGGCTAGCACCTCCGAGACAGTGGCCCGAATGCCTAGGGAAAGGCGAGCAGAGAAAGGTGAGTAGAGAAAGACGGGTAGTGAAAGACGGGTAGTGAAAGGCGGGTAGCAAAAGGCGGATAGAGAAAGGCTTAATAAAAGTCCACTTGTTCACAGGCAGAGTTGGGCAAAGTTAATCCGTAAAAATGTAAAGGAACTTAAAGCAAAAGCGTTACCATTATTTATTATTCTGAAACAATACAAAATATGTTTTTGTTTTTTTTTAATCACCTCAAATCTGACAAAACTATACAATATAAACAATGCCGAGATTATAAATGACAAAAAAAGGGGAAAACTTTGAACGAATTAATTAATGGGCTAATTAGCTGTGCCCGCTTCTGGTCACAGGTAAGCCCGCTAACCCCCTGCCCGTCCAAAATGTGGTAGCCCGTCTGCAGCCAGCCAAAGGAAAACCACGGAAGAGGAGGGAGCCGATGCAGTCTGACAATCGTGATTCCCATCTCGCGAATAACGATATCTAATGTGGCTTAACTTAACGTATTGTGGGAAGCTATGTTTTCATTCGGCTCGGACATGACCTTCTCTCCCCGTGTATCCATTAATATCACATGAAAGGACCTACTGGCCTTTGACAGTCAGATGGAGGGAGTTGTAACTTCTGCGCACTTTCGCAATTCTTAGGAGCGAGAGCAACAGAGATAAGGATGACCTTTGCAGATGATAACGAAGTTACTCGTAAGTGCCTAGAAGATTTATTATTTCACTTGGATTATTCAAATAAGGTTCAGGGAATCTTTTGTGGAGCTATTTAAAATACACAATAAAGTTGTACTTAATTACTGTGCTTGAGGTTCTTTGAGGTACATATATGTAAGGGGTTTTGCCTTCTTGGAAGAATGTACAGAGTAGGTAAGACATTATTTGCCCTGAGACGAATTAATTTGTGTTATATACCAACTCTTTTCCATACTTTTATTTTTATTTTGCATTTCCCTCCTAAATCAGGTTCTTTCTACGTATGGATCATAAAACTATCAAATGGATCATGATATTTTCTTTATATCTTCAGTAACCATCGGAAAATCAATTGCAAAACATGACAATATATTTTGGGGAGAGTTTCCACATGAAGGTAATTATAAGCCCTCGATGGGTAAATGTTTATATGCGTATTAATGACTCAAAACATCTTTCAAGATTCATAATGAGGAAAATTAGGAAAAATTCATTTGTGAAGTGGCTCCGGAAAGGAGTATTTGTGAAGCAGCGTCTGAAGTTAAACCATTTGCCTTATATTGGGTGAGGAATAAGTTCCTGCGGTTTTATCAAATTTAGAAAAACTTCATTTTTAATTGATAACAATATGCAATTTAATGAATAGTGTATTCTCCGTTGTTATTTACGACTTCTTCCCAACGTTCAACTAGTTTTTCGATGCCTCTGCAATAAAAATCTCTGGATTTTGACTCGAAGAATTTGTCTAACCAGGTTCTTAATTCCACATCAGTATTGAACGAAACGCCGAGCAAATTGTTGAAGTGCGATCGGAACAGATGGAAATCCGATGGAGCCAAGTCTGGCGAATATGGAGGATGTGGCAGGATTTCCAAATTAAGCGTTTGGATGGCGTCTTTCGTCATATTGGCAATGTGAGGACGGGCATTGTCGTGTTGCAGAAGGACTCCATAACGTCGATGAGGTCGCTTTTCACGAATAGCTTTGTCGAGTCGATACATTTGTTGAACGTAGAGTTCTGCATTGCCAATCTCGTTGTTCGCAAGGAGCTCATAAAGAATGATGCCTTCACAATCTCACCACACACACAGCATCGTCTTTCGTGGATGGAGTCCTTGCTTTAATCGCGGAAGTGTTTTTTTGTATTGGGGCTAAGCCATTGTTTTCGATGGTTCATGTTGACATAAACACACCACTTTTCGTCGCCAGTGATGATGCGGTGAAGAAATCTTTCTTTATATCCACAAGTAGCCTTGTAACGAGCAAGGAAACATGCGGCAATCGTGGAGCGTTGAAGTTTGTTGCTTTCGTTCAAAGCGCGCGGAACCCATGCACCGAGTTTTTGAACTTTCCCCATCGAATGAAGTTAATTCACTACAGTTTTCTCATCACACGCCAATTGTACAGCCAATTCTCTAGTCGATTGACGAGGATTTTCATGAAAAAGGTCGTTCAATCGATCTTCATCCAACTTAATGGCGCGACCAGAACGTTCTTCGTCATTAAGATTGAAATGACCGTTTTTGAAACGTGAAAACCACCATTGAGCTGTCCTTTCTGATAAATTATTTTCTCCGTACACAGCACAGATATCGCGACGAGCTTTGGCTGCGTTTGCATTGTTCCCGTCTCGATTAAAAATGAATAACAACAAGTGTCGAAAATGCGCCTTTCTTTCAACTTGACATTCCATTTTGAGGGTACAGAACAAAAATTAAATTAACACAACTTTTAAATAAACCGCAATGACTTATTACACAACTTCAAGACGTATCCTAAGCATAATCTTAATAGTCTACGCTGTTAAGAGACGTAGCCTAACCTTTGCAAATTTTGCTCTCATTATTTATTATTGTTTCTTAAATTTGCACAAATCACGTCAAAAAACTTAAATCAACACAACATTAAAAAAAACCGCAGAACTTATTCCTCAACCTAATATTTATACAGCCAAAAACCACTGTCCTTTTAAAATTCGACATCAATTTCTAAACAACCTATTTTTTTTTTACTCATGGAAAAATTTGGTTCCCTAGTTTTTACATGGAAGTCCTCAAGTAGGTTTTCATATCCTCAGACGGTAGGTTAGGTTATGTTAGGCCATGTTAACCTAACTAAAACACCATCGTGGTAGAGGTGAAGATCATGTATGTGATTTGTTTGTAATTTTCAATAAGACGGGCGCACGCGTTTCAGGGTACTAAATCCCATAACACCCCTTCGTATCGTTATAATAGTGTGCTAGGAATAATATTTCGATGGCGGAGATGGTTTATCCCCCTTTATAAAGCCACAAAAAGACAATATTTCAGCCCAATTCTGTAATGCAAGAATTCTTCCACGATGTCATCTTGAAATACCATGAGACCCCCTCCCGGTCTACAATGCCGGCATTATTTGTCCTTCATTGGGCATAACCTCCATATGGTTCCCGAATCTTTAAGTGAATGGTGAGCAGGGCGATTTTAGTACCATTAATGCCCACACAAAGAGTGACCGCTATCCCATGCTAAATGTAATAGATCTTTCTGCTAATATCCACGAAAAATACAAATACTCGAAGATCGAAATTGTCAAGGCATGTCAGCAAATACTCGTTGACTCGGAATCAATTCGCAAGATTGCTACTATATCGCAGTTTAGTCTTTGAGTGGGTCAGAGATTTAGCGACTCGTATTACGAGGTCTCAACTTGCTTTTCGTATTTCTGGACACTATTTTGGTGACAAGATCGAGCCTTGAGGGGTACATCTCCAACCTACGAACAGTCTCCAAACCTCTATAGGTTGGAATTCGAATTAACCTTCCACTATGTACCTTTGAAGGCGCGGCGATTATATTTCTAGTTCATCTTGTTAAAAAAGATGGGATCTTCCCTCTGGCAATGAAATTGAAGCGATAACGAAGTTAACAAAGTTCCATATCTTACCCAACAACGCAAGTTCTTAGAATTACCAACTTCTTTCGACATTATTTTACAAACTGTGTCCAACTTTTAAATCCCTTAAATACCCTCTTCAAATGAAGTACTTGGAAAAAGAACCCCGTTCACGACAGATGAGGCTGTCAAAACTTTCCACGGAGTTCAAATGCGTTTTGACTCATCATACGCGTTAGGCGATGTGAACTCTGTAGCCAAGCTTTTCCTCACAACAGATCCATCCGGCGACGGCGTGGGAGGAGTATTACAACAAATAAAAGAAGGTGCATGGAACCACCATAGCATTCTTTCAAAAGATGTTTAAGCTTGCTGAGATACGTTACAGCACCTTTGGACGTGAGCTCCCGTTTGTATTTTTCGCGGTGAAACATTTTTGCCACCAAGTGGAAAGGTGAACTTTCACCGTATATACAGACCATCTAACACTCCTAGCAGCGATTCACACCACTTCGCATTGCCATTCCTCAGGCAAAGTTCGCCAGCTGGATTATATCTTGCAATTCACCATTGACAATCGGCGCCTTGTTAAGGAAAAAAACAACAACGCCATAGTAGCTGCTATCTGTCGCCGAAATCGAGCCACCTTTCACAAACGACTACCAAGTGATTGCGGGGATCCCCTCCTCGCTGACCTACTTGGGCGCCCCATTGCACTTAAATTTGAAAAGGTCACATTCGATTCGGGGAATTCCTTTATCTAATCCAAATTCTCTACAAGGAAACTTGGGGTGTGTATCTTTGTATCGTTCCGTGAAAGTTTCTTTCGATGTCCTACACGACTTTCTCATCCATAAATTAAAGTCCTCAAAGGGCGCATGCGTTTTGTCACTCAGGCTCACCCCGCAGGGTTGGCAAATCGAAAAACCCAGCCGTAAAACCCCCGGGCTTAGGTGTTGTTTTTTTTAAGTGAAATTTGAAAACCCGGGTTTTTTTATTTTTTTCATTTTTTTTTTAAATTACGTTTTTTCAAGAAATGAAAGCTGCTTATCATTATTTTATCCAAAATGCATATTTATGTTTATAATTTAAAAAAATATGTATCAAATTAAGGTATTTCTCTGATACTGACTCATAATTTATCTCTTTTTCTACAGGTTATCGCTATCATGGGTACCCACAATTCTCGACGATAATATAATTATTAAACTAATTAATTATTAATATTATAAAAATAGAAATATCTATTATTTTTCTACATTATTCTAATTCTTGTAGCGCTTGTTTTTTGAAAAAACCCGAGATCTTATAAAAAAACAATAAAACCCATTAAAAAAGGGGGTTTTGGGGCTTTTGCAAAATTTTGGGGTTTTTTGCCAACCCTGTTTGGTACCCTGCTCTCTTTTCACAACTAAATTCCCTTCTTTCTCTTCGGGAATTTAGTAGTGGGAGTGGGCAATTGTGGAGAACGCCGGCTTCTGGCTTATCTTGTACGACTTGCATACAAGTACAGGTCGTGCGACCAGGGAGACTTCTGGTGATTGCTGGGAAAGGAAGAGCGTAGCGACCCTCCCTAGGTGGCTCTCCAGATAGGAGCTTCCTTATCTACTTCCGTTTTCGATGGAAACAATTTATACTGGGAAACATTCCCCTCCAAGCAGGAAAGAGGCCAAATCCCTCAATTTGGGGGAAATATTACCAGCTGTCGAGGCTGACAGATCAATCAGTTCAGCCAAGTTCCGGCACACGCCGACCGAAAAAGCTAGATGTTACGCCTGTCCCAAGATACGTCTCCATCTCTCACTGATATTTATGTTAACAGACACATCATCACCGCATTTCAAGGTCAAAGATGCCGCTAATCGCAATTCTATCTTCATCGACAAGCGCCTCCAAATCGAAGCTATTGATCCTTTATTGCCCCGCAAGTTTCACCCCGTAAGGGGCGCGGCGATTTGCCATCCTGGCCGCCGTGCTGACGAGACTCAGCACCCTGTCCGGCCGCAGCTTAGCCTCTCATCTTTCCTTCAAAACACTTGTTTCCTCTCTTTTCACACAACTTCTCCCACAACTTTTTCTGGTCAACTTCTAATTTGACAGGGTAGATGCTGACCTTCTTCTCAAGCCAACCGTCCCGGATCGGGGCAGAGGGGGGAGGGGACAATGTTCCCTAACCCCTGAGCTCCGGTTTGGGATGGGGGGTTTTAACAACCTGCTTCATCCCCACCCATACGTTCCTCACATCCCTTTTCCTCTCCTCTTCACATTCTATCCATTTTTACGCCGTGTCTAAGGTGGAGCCGCCATGCCGATGGACTGCCAGGCCACCAGGTGGGAGGGGTGGTCCGAAATGGCAACGCCTGGCTCTGCCAGGCTTGTAAGCACCTCTTGCAGTGCGGGCAACTGCAAGAGGTGATGAGCTATTGCGTCCCGTATAAAAAAAGAGGGTCAACATGCCCATGTATAAGAACAAACAAAAAAAAAACAACCCCCAACTTCCCCTGAAACAGCGACGGAGCCGCCCTCGGGCAGCTCCAGCAAAAAAATGAAGCTCCCTCCCCCTGTGCTTGCGCAGGCAACCCTCCATATCTCTTCAACCGGAGAGGAGGCTTACTCCTCTCCCACTCCTACGGATGAAGGGGACTCCCCCTCATCCCCTTCTCTGGAGGTGCTTTCGGGCACCTCCCAATTTCCAGCGGCAGTCCCCTCTGTTCTTTCCAAGGGGACTGCCAAGAAAGCGAGCAGGCAGCCCTTAGCCAGCCGCTCCACATCGAAGCGGCTCGGTAGGGCAAACCCCCTTAGGGGGGCGAGGGAAGCCAGGCCCCTTCGGTCGCTTGCCTCAAAAGACCTGCTGGCAAGAATATTGAACCTTGCCGGGGACAAGGCTCATGCTTCCCCACACAAGACTAGTGACGATACTGCCAACGGGACCTGCGATGTCTTGAGGGGGAAGGGGGATAACCAACTGGAGGCCCACCCTGAGATAGACATGGTCCTTGAGGAAACCCAACCTTAGACGTTAGGGCCTTCCATGGGGGTGAATCCGGGCTCGGCGGCAAGCACTGAACCCGAATCCACCCCTATGCAGGGTCCTCCTCAAACAGCTGTGGTTTCCGAAGCAGTACAAGGAGGGGAGGGATCTCCTCCGACCGGTGCCCCCACGACTACCAGGACCTTCTCCATTTCGGAGAAGGACTTGGCTGAGGCCGGTATATCTGGCCTTGGGGCTCCTTCCGGCGGAGGTGAGAAGCGGGTTCATTCTCCGCCCTCCTCTCCAAAGACAAAAAAGACTCGGGGGCTCCTCTCCATCCGCGCGGGCTACGGGGACGGATGGGTCTGCTGCCACTTTGGCAAGCGGCCAAGCCAAGATTGGCACTTCCGGCCCCTCTGACCCCCCAGTTGTGAAGCCCCTGACTAAGACCAAAAGTGCACAGTGCGGAGCCTCGATGACATCGGGGCCCTTGATTCAGAGGTTACCTGGCATTTTCGAGCCCACTGGCTTCAAACGCTTCCTCGTTATTCGCTTCACTGATGGCAGCATGTTGTCCAGGGGCAACATGATTCATCAGAGAAGAGGATTAGCTAGTGCAATTGGTAGAGAGCCGAAGGTGACCCGTTTCTCGTACGGGAGCTTTCTGGCGAATGCGGCGAATCCCGCCGAGGCGGCCAAGATAAGTGCTCTTCGAACACTTCATGGCACCCCGGAAGTGTGACGCCGCACTCTACCATGAACTTTGTAAAAGGAGTAGTTTATGCGAGGAAACTCATTGACTACTCCATTGAGGACATCACCCTAGAGCTGGCCGACCATGGGGCGGTCAAGGTTGAACGTGTGATGAGAAAACAGGGAGGGGCCTCGAGACACACCCCTACACTCTTCGTCACGTTCAACTGTGACAAGCTCCCTGAGTCGGTGCGTGCCGGTTGGTACCGCTACCGCGTGAAGGCATTAGTGCCACTGCCACGGCGGTGTTATTACTGTCACTGCTTCGGCCATACGAATCGCTCATGTTGACGTGCAAAGTCGGGGTCAACCGAAGTCTGTGTATATTGCTCCAAGGTCGCACACGATAAGTCCAAATCGTGTGTGGCAAAATGTGTCAATTGCGGAGAGCCGCACCTTGCTTCTTCAAAGCAATGTGGTGCATATCTCCTTGAGAAAGAAATCCTGGCCGTTCAGGCCCAGGATAGACTCTCATTCCGCGAGGCTAAGGACTTGGTCCTGGCGCGCCCGGCTCTGCCTGGGACGTCATATGCCTTAATAGTTAGAAAGGCACCCTCTGCTTCTGGCCCATCCAGGCCAACGAGCACGGTTGTTTCCGCGCCGATTCGGAGCCCTTCTGTGGGCTCTAACCAACCTGGGCGCTTCCCTGGTAAAGCTGGCGGCAAAAAGGTTTATACCCAGCCCCGGCTAAAACCAGGGCTTTCCCCTCTTCTCCCAGCGTGACCGTTTCCCGTAAGGCGAAACGGCCACGCGCCTCCACCAAGTCGTTGGACTCACAGGAGGCAACACCCCTGAAGATGGTCACTAGGAGGACAGCAACAAAGGAGCTTCGGCTCCTTCGCCCACGCCCAAAGGTGAAGCGAGTGGCTCGGAGACGGTGGTTCCTCGAAAAGAGGGCCTTTCGCCTCCGAGGCCACAACGCTCGCCTAAAGTTTCGAGGCGGAGGGAGGAAAAGGCTCGCATGGCGAGCCCAACCTCCCCCAATAAGTCCTCAAAGACGACAGCGCCTTCAGCGCTTTGTCCGGTTAACAGCGCCTGGAGTTCTGCCCCCGGGAAGCGTACGGCCATTCCCGTGAAGGTCTTCTGTTCGAGAAGGGCCCCCGCGTCTCCTCCGAGCTAGGCCTGGAGGGCATATTCCTTCAATGGAATTGCTGTGGACTCCGGACCAACTGGAAGGAGCTGTGGAGGCTCGTCTCGTACCGTTCCCTATTAGCTATCTTTTTGCAGGAGACCATGCTAGGCGCGTGCCTCCTGCCTGCCCCCTCCCGGGGTATAAGGGTCTTGCGCCCCCCCCCACAGCGGGATGGCCGGGCTGGGGGATTAGCGGTTTACACCCAGCGTGATGTCTCCGTTCTTCCTTTCTCTTTAGATACCTCCTTTCAGGCAGTGGCTGCGCAGCTTCACCTGGATAGGAGGTATACTATCATTTCTGCGTACATTCCACCGTCAGCTGACTTCGACGCAGGGGACTTCCGCCACGTCGTGGCACGGTTGCCGAGGCCCTATCTCTTGCTTGGAGATCTGAACGGCAGGCATCCTCTCTGGGGAGATTACTCCATAAATCCCAGGGGACAAGTCCTTGCCGATCTGATCGAAGAGCTTGAGATGGGGCTCCTAAACGTGGATGAGTTTACGCATCACTGTCCGAGAACCGCTTCATTTTCTTGCCTTGACCTATCTTTGTGCTCTTCGGATGCACAGCCTGATTTTGATTGGGGGGTGGTCGATGACCTCCATGGTAGTGATCACTTTCCCATTCAAATATAATTTTCAGGGCAACTGCCGCCTGAGAGACCACCTCGGCGGTGCTTGGCGCGGGGGCGGTGGCCTGCATTTCAGGAAATGACTGAATTCTCTATCTCAGTCGGGGAGTTTAGGTTGGTAGATGAGGCCGTTGAGTTCTTCTCCGGCAACCTCATCGCCGTGGGCCTGACTACTATTCCTAGGACATCTGGCCGTTTTGCACGCCGACCACCCACATGGTAGTCGGCCGAGTGTGAGACGGCCCTCAAACAGAAGCGTCATGCCTACATGCGCGATAAGCGCCGCCCGAACGATTTCACTGTCGCTGAATTTCTTCGGGCTAGGGCTAGGTTCCGGTATATTTCGAAGCACGCCTGCCGCTTTTCTTAGTTTGCATACGTGTCTACTAAACGGAAAGACTTCTTTAGACGAGGTGGGAAGCGAGTCAAAAGGATTCGGGGCAAGTTCTCGCAGGACCCCCCTCCCGTTCTCCAGGAGAATGGGACCGCAATATCGGACTCCGCATCCGTGGCAGAATCCTTAACGACCGCTTTTCCGCATTCTCTAGCCGTGATGCTGCTCCACCAGCATTCAATGCACGTCATGATGTCGCGGAAGGCCGCCGGCTGGACTTTACCTCCAGAGGCGGAAAACCCTTCAACGACAGGTTTACTGTGAGTGAGTTGCGCTCCGCTCTCGCTTCTTACGTGGACACCGCCCATGGTCCGGACGATGTCCCGTACGCCATGCTTCGACACCTATGTGAGCGAGGCATGGCCTTTCTCTTAGATTTGTTCAACAGGATCTGGGTGGAAGGTCTTCTCCCAGACTCCTGGTGAATCGCTACTGTGCTCGCCTTTCGCAAGCCGGGGAGAGATCACTCTACCCCACCGGTTTCCTCCCAATCTTTCTAACCTCTTGCGTGTGCAAGTTGATGGAGAAATTGGTAAATGTTAAATTAGCCTATTTCCTTGACAGCGGGGGCCATCTGTCTTCCGCAAGTTCCACTCCACGTTGGATGCTCTGCTCCGACTGGAAAATGCTGTCTGCGAGGGTTTCCTTCGTAGACAGCACTACACCACGGTCTTTTTCGATCTGGAGAAGGCCTATGATACCGCATGACGTTACGGTATCATTGAGACTCTCCACACGATGGGGGCGTAGGGACGCCTCCCAATGTTTATATCTGAATTTTTGCGAGATTGTCGATTCCCGCGTACGGGTGGGGGGGGAGCCCTCTCTGGCCCAAAGGAGCAGGAAGAGGGTGTCCCGCAGGAAAGTGTCCTCAGTGTCACATTCTATGCCCTGAGCATCAACAGCATCACCTCGGTGCTGCCTGAAGATATTCTCGCTACGCTCTACGTGGGCGACCTTTCGATCTCTTTTGGCGTGGCCCAGATGCCAACTCTGGAGCGTCGACTCCAACAGGCATTGAGCCGCGTCTCTCGCTATGCCGACGCGCACAGGTTTCGGTTTTCTTTGACCAAGACTAAGGTGGTGCACTTCTGCCGCCATCTACGGCTTCACCCCGACCCAGATTTGTTTCTTAATGGGGTGCGCCCTGATGTGGTTGAGTTGCACCGTTTCCTTGGTCTTGTATTCGACCGACGCCTCACCTGGGAGGCTTATATTCGCAGCCTTAGGGTCTCTTGTACCCGCACCATGGACATTCTCCGTTTCGTGACGTTCAGCTCCTGGGGCGCTGATAGGGCTACTGCCTTACTTTTTTATCGATCCTTTGTTCGTTCGAAACTCGACTACGGATGCGAGTTTTATGCATCCGCAGCTGAGCGTGAAGTGCATCACTAGCCTGTACGCGCGAGCCCGGCGCCTCCCTCAGTCGCCAACTGCACTCACTGCACCCGCAGCTGATCTTGACGGTGCCTATGCCGCCAAGAGACGCCAGTCATACCCTACGCCCTTTGGGTTTAGGGCCAGGAAACTTCTTTGAGAGCTAGATATAGCTCCCGGGCCGGTGGCACCCCTGGTTCTGCCTAGGACGCCACCCTGGAGGGTACCACATTTGGATATTTGTCGCCACCCCTCTGCTCACAAAGCTTGTACTGCGCCGGGAGTATTGCGTTCGACCTTTTTGGAGCACACATCGTGTCACGCTGGAATCGTGCCAGTGTATACGGATGGCTCCAAGTCCCAAGAGGGGGTCGGCTTCCACGCCGTATCCCCTCTGTTTGAAGTCAGCGGGGCTCTACCAGGCGCTGCGTCTGTCTTCACGGCCGAGCTGGTGGCAATACACCACTCGGTACGGGAGATTACGTGACGTGCCCGGTTCGGAGACCGGATTGTGATCTATAGCGACTCACAAAGCGCCCTGAGTGCTCTCGGGGCATTGGAATCTCCGCATCTCACGGTTTGCGAAATCCTTGACGCCACGGTTTTGGCGAGCCGGGCAGATGTCGAGATTATCTTCTGCTGGGTTCCTGGACATGTAGAAATTGCGGGGAATGAGCGCGCCGACGACGGCGCCAAAGATTCCGCGAGGACTCTGCGACCGGACCAGCGTTTCGCTCTACCTCACACTGACTACATGGCAGGAATACGGGCAGCTCTTTGGACTGCCTGGCAAAGAAGATGGAAGACGGTCGAAGGGAACTTAAAGTTGCGTGTCATTGCGTGGCGACTGTTCCCATGGACATATACCCCAATGCCGCGGCGGCTTCAGGTTGCTTTCTGTCGTCTCCGAATTGGACACACTCGCGTGACGCATCGCTATTTGATGGAGCGCTTGCCTGCGCCCTATTGCAACGACTGCGTCGTCCCCCAGACTGCTCGGCACATTCTTGTCGAATGTCCTAGTCTGGGTGATCTTCGCGCACGATACCTGTTACGGTACCGGGATGGGCGGGGTCGCTACCACCTGTCCCTTGTACTCGGGACAGATTCGTGCACATTGAATTGTGGACTTATTGACTTTTGGGGGGAGGCCGGGCTTCTCCCCTTTATTTACGGTTCTTTTTCTTGTTATTGTTTTGTTTGTAGGTTGCACTCTCCTGCACCGGGGTGAGGGGGACCTCTCCCCGCTGGCGGAGATTGCTTCCTGATTGTTAAGTTTTTCCAATTTATATCATTGTTAAGTTTTCACATTTTTATTTTAAAGTAGCCTAGTTCTAGGCTGTCGTGTTTTTCGGTGACTTATGCCCAAGTGGGCAGTTGTCAGATGGGCTCTATTGAATTAAAAAAAAAACCTCGCAAGTTTCAAACGCGTTTCTTGTATAACTTCACCGAACTCTAAAAGCATTTATTTCATTTGGCTTATATAACTATCTTTAACATACGTTTAAAAGCATAATTAGCAATTCCTATTTAATTGAGGTCTTTTCACAGTGCCTAGAGTGAAGCAATATTCAGTACAATAATAGGTAATTAATTGCAATTTTCAGTGAAGCGAGTAATTCAATCTTTTATGTATTACCATCGTTAAATTAATTATTTACTGTAATAATGAACACACTCCTGCCCCTTTCCTTGCAATCCTCTAAAGCAAATTGTATATCTTAAACCTCTCCCAAATTTATTCCAATGCCCTCGTTGGTTTCAGAGGGCGACAATTTATATAACTTTGGGATGATTGTTTTCATAATTGAAGGGTTATGTATATGAATCTGTTTCACGCCTCTGAGTTATTTACATACACGAACTTTGAAGTCAATTCCAGATGGGGTGCATGTCATGGATTTAGAGATGATCGAATCTTAAAGACGTGCCTCAGCATGAGCACCTGAGCCAAGGCGGGCAAACCCAGCACTTGGACTACAAAAGTGTGTCTAGAGATTATATACAGATATTAACAATTGACTAAGCTTTCTTAAAACAGCTTCATTTATGTGTAACGTTCTTCATGAAGTTAGGACAATCATTAACATAAATTGTAATGTTAATACATATAATCTAAATGCCATATGAGGGAGGGAAAAACTATTCTGGATTGACTATTTTACTGGCAACAAATTATTTACAGATTTTTAATTACTGGGAAAACATATAGTTTTCAACCTAAATATATTAAAAAAATGATAAAATAACAAAGTGTAACAAGTTTAAACGACTTATATGAAGTAATTTCAAGAACTAAGGTACAACTAAGGAAAATTTTAAAAAATAATTTTAAATAAAAACTGTTCAAGAACAAAAGAACACTTCTAAACAATCGTAAGCAGTCTGTTGACGACTCATGAAGTCGAAATTGAGATGCAATCGTCAGAAACATTCTTTTTGTTTTTTTCCCCTTCAGCGTTTGTAGTATGTTAGTATTTTGATGAATTTTGTTTCTTTACTTTTCGTCCTAGGATAAAAACTGTTTTCAGGGTAGTGGGAAAATCCTGCAGTTCCATGTTTGTGTATGTCATTTATCCTTAATTGGATTTTGCTTAGAATGTCAACGTGCTTCACAATTTGTATATTGTATTTAGGCCGCAACTGTTGGCAGTCCACTCTCTGATTGTCTCTCCTAAACATTTTTTCGACTCTAACCAATTGTTAGGGAACTAGTAGTCATGACTAGGATCATTATGCTGCAAATGTTTTCTCCAGGGACTCTCATTAGGCTTTTGAATCCACTTTGACTGCCAGACAATTGTCCCCAGATAGTTTAAAATAGGTATCTTACAAAGTTTACCAATGCGAATAGAGCAATGAGAGACCACCTTCACATTGCATCGGGCTCACCTGGGGGACGCTATTTATCCACACCAAACAAGTGACTGTATCTAATAAAATAAACTGCAATCTACCCAGTGATGGAGTATGCGGTTAATATAGCGTGCCCCCACGGGTGGGTGTAAAAGATCTCTTAATCTGCGATGGCAAAAGTGAAGTTAAAATAATCGCTACAGTTTTTTATGACAGTTAGATTCAATGCAGTCACTTGCTTGGCGTGGTGAAGAGCGCCTCCCAAGACGTGCCCGATGCGGTGATGGTGACTGCTCATTGCTACCCGTATAATAACCACAAACTCTCACTGCACACATTGAAGTTTGTTTACCTTAATAAACTTCATTAACTAACGTTTATGTGCGTTTATGCGTGTATGAATGTCTATTGGTGACCTATAAATTATTTAATTTTAATTTATTATTTCTTCTTAAATTAGAGGTATGTGTGTATGTGCATGTAAGAATCAATATTGTTGATCTTTATAAATTATCCCAGAGTAGTTAATCAGAGGCCCAGAAGACCTGCGAATTATTTTCTCTACCCCTTTTATAAACCTATAAAGGAGTTCGGGAAAAGTGAGCGTGCGAAAGGTAATGGTTTTATAGATGTGAAACAGACAGAAATTGCTCAAATTGCCATTTCGTATGAATGTGAACAGCGTCGCTGTGGTAATTGTAAAGCTATAAAGAAGGTTTGTGAAGACAAAATAGTGTGTGAAATTAATGAAGGCACTCATCTCTTTGAAAACGACCACCACGAGCTAATGGTACTATGAGAAAAAATAAAGACAAGAGGACACAGGGCAAATAATCTCCCTATCGGGGGAGGGGTTATTTAAAGGTGCAATGGCAAAATTACCACCTCTGCGCCACATTTGGCGGGCAATCAGACGTCACGAACAAACAACGAGTATCCCACAGCCGATTCCTGTAAATCTTTATTATCTCATTGTTCGAGACGAGTTAAAAAAAGGGTGGTGGTGAAAATTTCTTGCTGGATGAGAGTTGTCTTGGTGATTGGCGTATTTTATTTTTTTCTACAGCACTCAGAAAACTGGTTTAGTGGTGGAACTTTTAAAATAACGCCCGATATGTTTTATCAACCTTACATTGTTCATGTTTTGGCTTCAAAAAGAATAATTCTTTGTGTGCGTGCGCGCGCGCGCTCTTACCAAACAAGTATCATACGAGTATCTCTGAAAAATTCCTTACTATCAACGCATGGCTTTGAGCTTATAAGTTTGTATGATACCCGCAATGGCATTCGTCCCCCCAAATAAAGTTATTGATGCGTTTGAAATGTTGGTAGAAGTAATGCCAAATGAGGCTAAAAGTATTATAGATTACCTTGAAGATAATTACATTGGCAGAAGACTTAGTGGACGAGCTCCTCGATTTTCGATTGAATTGTGAAATATGTAAGACAGAGTCCAGAGATGAGCTCCCGCGAACAAATAACTCAATAGAAGGATGGCATAGTAACACAAGCAAGGGTCACGTCTTCCACACAAATATCTGGAGCTTTTTTACGTTTTAAAGACAAAAGAAGCTTTGTTTGAATGACGTAACAATTCGGCGGACGTTTGCAGGGCATGAAGAACCCCCACAAAAGCGCAAGTCCGAAAATTCTTCTAGACAAATGCGAAATATTGTTGAAGACTGAAAATCGCACTATCACAAAAAATTGAAATTTTAATTTTTCAATAAATGAATTCCTTTTGCAATTCCCTTTTTAAAATTTTTAATAAATTGTTTTAAGTAACCGATTTTTAGTTTTTCCTTTTAAGGGAGAGAGTTATACTACGAGGGCAATTGTCCTAGCATTTCCATTTTGCCAGCATTATGGAATTTGAAAGGTCCTAAGAGAACGCACCAGTTTTTCTAGGCAGTGACTGTACTGCTGTTTTCATCTCCAATTTTGGCGTTACTTACGGGGTTTGAGGCCGGAATGGTACAAGGTCAACTCTGCTATGGTTATCCATGCTACAGCTTAACCCTTGAGTGCACTGGGTCCAAGATGGCGTATCGCACCTCCAGAAGCTAAGTGTAAGAGTCTACACGGTGCACCCCCTTGCCGAGTACAAGGCAAAATAAAACCTTTTGTTTTTCGATGAATATTCTCCTTTAATATACGCTCCTGTCAAACTTATAAGACGCTGTCACTTGGGTACACTGTCAGTTCGATCGCCTTTTTAGCTCAATGAAATAAATCCAATTGAAAGGACTATTTTTTTAGGGCTTGCAAGTGGAGGTGGCAATAGGCTGGCAGCATGAACAATGTAGGCTCACTAAATTCTTCTGTGCCACATTTAATTCGGCCTACTCGCCCTTGTAACTAGCTAGGTTTGGAAGTCTCTTTGGGAGTTGGGGACGAGGTCATATCCTGAACAACACTAGTATAATAATAATTTCCACTCATAGCGCATATAGTGTGAACCTACTCAATGGTTAAAATCCAAACTATTTCTTGTAGTTGCCTTACTTGATATGAGAACGAGCTAAAGGCAAACCAAAATTTACAACCAATGAAATACTCTTATAGGTCCTCTAGGGTGTCAGTAACCCTTTATCCAAATCCCACAAGTTACCATAGATTATTTACCTGTCTTATAGACCACGATGTTCCCCCTGGTACCATACGATGGCACTTATATTTGAGCCAGCAACTCTGGTGGGTCCCTCTTAGAGGTTTTCAGGGTTATGCGCTTGGTCTGCACACCTTTGAAAACCATTATCAAACAAGGCAGAGAATTGAGCGTAGACACTTTTGTCTACCAGATGTGCTTGGTTTTTATCCCGAAAAATGGATTCAATGGTAGAATTATCATGACAACCTAAAGTCTTATTTTCATCGCCGTCTAGCAGTATGAGGATCTTGTATGACCAGGCAATTTTCATTCAGTGGAGAATGAAGGAGGAGCGGAAAGGAATCAGACAGATAAAGAGAAAATGAAGATAAAATAAGTGAAAAAATGGTCGGGGCAGTATTATAATAAAAGTATAGAACGAACAAGTTCGTACGAAGAGAATAGGCACTCAGAGGAACAAAATTAAACTTTGCCTGGTTATTGTGGCGAAGAATGCGACATTCTGCGATATGCCACTCAATTTCAAGGATTAATCAAAAGAATTTTCTTGACATTCTTTTAATTTATTTTCCAGCGATTTTTTATTTTTTATTCAATAATTACGAATATAAATGGCAAAGACATCATTAAAGCATATATTGCTATATACTAAATATAGTGTAGCAAAGAAGTAAAATATTTATAATTATTTAAGTGTACATAACCATATACAGAGATAGATGAAACCTGCGCGTGTGAATGGATGGTAAGACTAGCATAATTCCAACAATTCTAACTGGATTTGACTAATTGGATAACTGAATACGATAACAATCTTTCAAGAGTAGATCATGGACAGGATATCATAAAGGATCCAAGTAGGACTTTCTCTCAGACAAGCTAAGAAGTAATGGTAAGTGTTTAAAGATAAAAAAGAAGAAATTTGGGGCTCAAGAAAGGTCTTTGAATGAGCATATTGTGTAACAATGAAATTTAATCTAATTTCTATTTACTTTCAACCATATTTTCAGAATTTAAGTAAATTCAAATGAAATTAAAGTTCAAAGGTTTAGCTTTGTCCAAGATTTTATTCTCTAATTTGAGCAAAATGAGAAGTTGATAAAAATATTTAGTTCTTTAATTAGCTTTGGAAGATGAAATAAGGATGATCAGTTATTTTAATACTCAATTTTAGTTACAATTAAGAGATAAGAAGCGCTCTTGGGGGCTTTTGTTAAATGAATCTTTATTATCCCAAGGTTTAGGACTTGTAATATTGAACAAAAATCCTTGATTCCTATCGTATTGGAATTATTGTGATATAATATTTCCTGTTCAGATACAGTTTAAAAGTGAAAGATGAATATTATAAAAATAAAGAAAACTTTAGCTTTGATTTTAACACTCGCCAAAGTTTAAAAACAAGACGTAGTACAATGTATTTAAAATGATCCTTTATTTTGAAAGGAAACCTTCTCCTAGAGACAATTTTTTGTAGTTTTCATTAAGTGGATGAACATAGAAACTAATCTTAAAAACTTTCAAAATTTACCCAGAAAACTCGTCATCTAATATGAAACCATATTTCTAAGTTTCGACACTTATACATACATCAGTTTTGGATACATAATATTACATGCTATTTAACTCCCTGGACTTTGAGAAACTGAAACATTTTTATCACAATGGCCAACCCTGGGTATGTAAATAATCCCATCTGATAACCATCTACTCTGGTTTCCATGCATATAAGAAAAATATCATCGATGTCTCTTGCAAATCCTAGTTAATCATTGGATGCCTCTCTATTTATAATTCTACTAATGCTCTTGTTTATAACCAAATATATTTTCTATCGTAAATACTTGTATGTATGACATTTAAATATTTATATTTCTATATACAATAATTTGATACATTCATATGACTAAAATTGTCACATTTAGTTTTATTTACAAATTTTCTATGCCAAGTTGATCGATCACAATGCAAATATCGCATATACTGTATTACAAGTATATATGCCAAGGACTCTGAACTAATTAAGAGTTATAGAATACTTAAACCTAAGTTAAGCACACTTTAATAGTGGCTTCCTCTTCTATTCGCGGATTGCAAATTTGCAAAAGTACACAGTTTCTGATTGGTCACTGGACTACATCTGTTGACAATTTTATCATATACTACGTCTCAACATGACCTCATACTACACATGAACTATACTTAGGGTTAATTCCCAACATGTACTATTGCACACTCAATGTCACACAGCATCCGTATACATTCGTTATGTACAATTCTAAACAACAAATATTCACACAATGTTTACGCCTATAGTTCGTGTTGGTGAGATGCCACAAGGCTGATTCTATGAACCCCCGTTGCTTCTTAAACCAAACTTGATCAAAAGGTTTTACTGTTGAGGACAGGTTTGCCCTTCGCTTTTCGACGAGTTCTTCTTCGTTTAGATTTTATGGGACCGAGAGTTGCTGAATATCATTGGCCCTGGTTGTGTCGTTCCTCGGGCTGGGTCGAATCTAAAGGAACCTGTTGATGTGGCTGTTCAGGAGAGGTCGAAGAGGTCGACTCCTTAGAAGATGGGGGGGATTTCTTTGTGTCTTCTGTTGGAGCGGTGGAGGTGGTAGGAGTTTGTGGTGTTGTGGGCGTATCAGAAGGGGCAGGAGTGACAGAGGGAAGAGTGTCGGGAGAGGTTGTTATTGGCTCTAGTTTTGTCACGGGGGTTACCGCTTGAAGGGTATTCTCTTTTTCCACTTCTTCTTTTTTATTTTTTTCTTCTAATTCTTTCGTTTCCACTTCTTCTCGATCTGCCTGGCCTTTCTTTACTACGGCTACTTCTTTCTCCTTCACTTGAGGTTTCTTTTCAATAACATTTATTGGATTCGTTGTACTGTCTACTTCTTCCTCTTCTTCTTCCCCTTCATCGTCTTCTTCCTCCTCCTCTTCTTCCTCTTCTCTCTTTTGTTGTTTCGCATCAACATTCATTTGAGGTTCTACCTTTCTTACTATTACTCTTTTAACTACAATGATTTCTTCTTCGTCGTCGTCATCTTCTTCCTCTTCATCATCATATTCCTCTTCTTCTTCTTCCTCTGTTTTGACAAGAACTTTTGATTGTGGTACATGTTTTTTCACTTCAACTTTTTTAACTTCTACAACCTCTTCCTCCTCACTTTCTTCTTCTTCTTCTTCTTCTTCCTCCTCCTCTTCCTCTGCCTCTTCGTCATTCACTTTTTTGTCAGGCTTTTTTGCTGTCTCTTCTTTTTTTACAACCTTTTTGATTTCAACTACATCTTCTTCATCCTCTTCTTCCTCCTCCTCATCTTCTTCTTCTACTTCCTGCTCCTCTTCTTTTTCTTGTCGCTTTTCCTGATTCTTTTTTTCAATTATTTTTTGTCCAAGTTCCTTATTCTCTTGTTGTTCTTTCTCTTTCTCTTCCTCCTCTGCTTCCTTTTTATCAGTGACTACAGCAACTGCATTTGTAACATTCTCATCTTTAACCGAGCCATCCACAACTTTCTCTCGAATATTACGTTTTTCATTAACTATACCTCTCCCATTCTCCTCTTTCTTTTCTTTATCCGCTTCTGTTCCCCTATCTTTACTAAGTTCCTCGACTTCTGCTTTAGCTGGTTCTTCAACGGCGACTGGGGTTTCATCTGCTGCCTAATTAAAAGAATAAAGTTGCTGTTAACCAAACATATATTATTAACCAGAGAATAATAAAATGAGTAATTGAAATAATTGAGTTCAGAGGGGGACAGTTATCCCTATAGTTATACGAGGCGAAGGGACTTTAGTTGTAGCTGGGCGTCATGAACCCACTAGTATTAAAGGCAAACGCCTTATGCACTAGACTAACAAGAGCTGGTGTTTCGTTCTGTTATATTAAACTAGTCCAGTCAACCTTTATACTACCAATAGGTCAGGGAACTCGTCTGTTTTACCTATTTTATATAGCTTGTACTTCCACCCTCACCCCTAGCCTACGGCATTGGCGCATGTATCCTCTGGACATTAAGCATAAGCCAAAGCAATGAGATAAAGGTGTCCAACACTAGAAATAAGGTCTTATGGGAAATGCGACTGGAGTGCGTTACAACAGTGAGAATAGGGGGTTTGTCTTTTGTTTTGTTTTTATTTTAGGGAGATTTCTGGTTACCGGGCACAAAGGCATAGCTATTTAAAAAAACAACAACAACAAAATAGCACCAGTAAAAAGAAATGTGAAAAACCGACAAGCGAACTAAATAAAATAAAAGGCCTCCCACCTTAAGTGCAGGAGGGAGGCCCAAATCTATAACCCACACCTCAAGTAGCTAAATACTATGGAGGAGACCCGCCTCCAACAGAAACTCAATTGCTCCACCAGTCGGGTGCGCAGAGAACCTCTGCAGAGTACAGGGGAAAAGCGGTAGCGAGACCGGGGACAGGTATCACAGGCAAAGTTCTCTCACCCTAGGACATTCGATGAGAATGTCGCGGAAGGTGTAGAAGAACAAGCTGGTGTCACATTAAGATTTAGGGAGCGCTCCATCAAATGAAGCACATGGGCAATATAAGCTGGACCTTGGAGCGTTTTGGAAGCTCATCAGAGGATAGTGGAAATCCTACTAAGGTGTAGTAAGAAGGTGGATAGGGTAAATAGACCTTAGCAAAATTAGCAATCAAAATAAAGATATAGTAGGCAAAATTCTAAGGGTGAAGAAGATCATAATTATGCTCTTGTTGATGTGGTCAGAATCTTTTATTTGGGTCTTTGTTAAAAATAGAAAGTAGATTCTTACCTTTTCTTGAGTATCACTTTTCTTAGGCGTTTCGGGAATTCGTTGGTCTTCTTCCACTATGCAGAAACGACACAAAATATGGTTAAGTTTGAAGAAATTTTGTAAAAAAATTAAATTTTATTGCGTTATTTCAATGAATTCAGCAGCTCCAAAGTCCTAAACTAGGATTATAGGTTAGGTTTTAACAAAAGTTTGATTAGATTTAGACTATACTAAGAAGTGCACGCAATCATTTTTTTAGTACTAAATTATATATTAGTATTATGTTAAGTTAAATTTCATTTAATAACTAGGATTGTTAATTGTTTGAGTTTTTTTTAATTCACTTTACAGGAGGATAATAAATGAATGGGCACCCTTAAAAAGATAGCTCATCTATAGAGATAGAAAAATCCTTGGATGTTTAAATTAACCGTTAATTCCCACTGATTTTATAGTAGCTGACGCTTGTTTTTTTTAAATCTATGAAAATTTCGGAGTGTACAATTTTTCCCTTTAAACAAATATTTTTGAATTATAATTTTTTGTACATTTGCACATTAGAAAAGTTTAGGATAGACAGACGGATAGATTTCTAAATATGATTAGGATCATGGATGAAATGTCTGCCATATAATCATAGTTCTTAACGGGCAAACGGTGGCAATTTTTATTTAGGTGAAGTGAACTTTTAGGTAGAAATGGCTTTGTTCAGATCGGCCGTTCGATAACTTGTAAAAGGAGTAATAGGTGATAAAACTCACATTTCATGTAAATGGGAGGGGAATTTGTGTTCATTCACACACACATTTAGTTTGCCAACACACAAGGATATTTTCTGTTATAATAATGAGGATAATCATTTGTTATGAGAGATCCAACACATAACATTTTCAATTAGTGAATCCCAAGCATTTTGGTCTCGCGGGCTACAAAGGACATTTTTAACATTATTCAGGATACACATTATTTATTTTTAATTTTACGTAGGTTTCCTTTATTTAAATTTTAGATAAGATACGAGTTGCGATTATCAATTTATTAAAAAAAACAGGGGTAATTTTACAATATGAATTACTAGCTGAAATTACCCGCACAAGGGCGGGCCAATAATTTTCTCAAAACGCTACCGCTGCCTGCCAAAATATATCTCTCCCTTCTCCCCCCTCCCTCACTCCCCTCCCTCTTTCATCTTCCCCATCTCCGATGCCGTCCTTTTCTCCCATCTACCACCCTTCCCCTCTTATTCACCACATCCTCCTCCCTCCTCTCTCTCTCTCTCTCTCATGCTAAGAACCTGTTTAAGAAAACTAAAAGTGTGACATACGAACGGAATTTGAGTATATATATATATATATATATATATATATATATATATATATATATATATATATATATATATATATATATATATATATATATATAATATATATAAATATATATATATATATATATATATATATATATATAAATATATATATATATATATATATATATATATATATATATATATATATATATATATATATATATATATATATATATATATATTCAGGAAGCTAAAAAATATGCTATATTTTCACTACCAACTATCCAAATTTATGTTATGAATATGTATGTGTGGGAGCAGGTTTATTAGAAATGGATAAAGAGTGAATTAAAATTTTAAAAGTTTGCTGGTTTCAGTCCTCATATGAAGCTATGTAGCTTCTCAAGCGGACCTCAGCCAGGGCAAGCCCCAACTCCCCACCGTGATGCCATTGTCACGGTGGTAACCTCCCTTAGTAAAGAGTGTCAGCTTAAAAAGAATCCGGACGGATATTCGAACTGCTGACCCACTAGCCAGGAGGCTAGTATTTTGATTTTAATAGTATCGGGGTAGCATGAAAAAAAATAGAATTTTATAATTTTAACCAGAGATGAACATTTTGAATAGATAAAACAACAGAAAAATCAATAATAGGCCCTTTTTTTAATTATTTTGATGAAAGAAAGGAACAAATACTAGCATTTTACACGAGGCCCTTATAATAGTCCCTTAATTAGAATTTAGCATAGATATCAAGGTATAAAATACTGTACGACAGGTATACTATTATTCGGTTTATACCGGCGATTCTCTAACCTTTGTGTCCTATTCTCCCATCACCACCTTTTCCAAGATCAGATCAAAAGCCTCATTTAAAAAAATATTGAGACAAGTGAAATATATTTATTTTTAAGTTAATTAGAGGCATTCAAAAGCACAAAGTACTACATATGATGTAGGTACAATCTGTAGGAATTGTATTTGCAGAAAGATCACTATACTTAAAGACTGCCAATCTGTGCACCCCATCGCCCCTTAATATATTTTATTTTGTTTATTTTTAAGAGCTCATCTGGCGACTGCCTACTTGGGCATAATTCGCCGTACTCCACACGGACTAATACTAGGCTATATTAGAAAATAAATAACAAAACAAATAATATGTAACTGACAAATAACTATAAAACATAAGGAGAAAAAGCAAGAGGACAAGAAGGAAGCATGCTCCGGCGTCGGGGGTAGGCCCGCTTCCCCTCGGCGCAGGAAAATGCGATCTACAAAAAGAAGCACAAAACAAGTCAAATAAAGGTGAGAAGGCCGGCCTCCTCTAAAAAGTCATAGAGTGCATAAGTCAATGCGCACGAACCCGTCCCGAATACAAGGGATAAACGGTAGCGACTCCGCTCTTCCCGGTACCGGGACAGGTAACGTGCGCGAAGATCGCTCAGACTGGAAAATTCAACAAGAATGTGCCGAACAGTCTTCACAGAAGGGCTCAGGCGAGTGCTCCATCAAATGGAGGTGCGTCCCACGAGTGTGTCCAATTCGGAGACGACAGAAAGTAACCTGAAGCCTTCGCGGCATTGAAGGGAGGGGGAGGGGGGGGGGTAGGTCCATGGGAACAGTCGCGGAGCAATGGCACGCAACTTTAAGTTCCCTTAGACCTTCCCCCACCTTCTTTGCCAAGCAGCCAGGAGAGCTGCCCGTATTCCTGCCATATAGTCGATGAGAGGAAGAGCGAAACGCTAGTCCGGTCGCCCAGCCCTCGCGGACTCTTTGGCGCGCTCATTAGCTCAATTCCTACATGTCTAGGAACCCATAAGAATTTAATCTAGATATCCAACCGGCTTGCCAAAACTGTGGCGTCACGGATATCGCAAACCAGGGGATGCGGCGATTCCAATGCTCCAAGAGCACTCAGGGCGATTTGTGAATCGCTATGTATCACAATCCGGTCTCCGAACCGTCACCTCGCGTAATCTCCCGTACTGAGTGGTGTATTGCCACCAGCTCGGCCGTGAAGACAGAAGCAGCGCCTGGTAGAGCCCCGCTGACTTTAAATAGAGGGGATACGGCGTGGAAGCCGACCCCATCTTGGGACTTGGAGCCATCCGTATACACTGGCAAGGTTCCAGCGTGACACGAGGTGTGCTCCAAAAAGGTCGAACGCAATACTCCTAGCGCTGTAGAAGCTTTGGGAGCAGAGGCGTCGCGATAAATAACCAAAGGGTATTTATCGCCCAGGATGCCCAGGGTGACATCCTGGGTAGACCAGGGACGCCAACGGCCTGAAGAAACTCTTTCGAGAGCTAGGTATAGGGTATGCCTGGCGCCTCTCTGCGGCATAGGCACCGTCGAAGTCAGCTCTGGATACAGTGAGAGCTGTTGGCGACTGGAAGAGGCACTGGGCTTGCGCGTACAGGCAAATAATGCACTGTATAGGGCGTAGAGCGAGCGGCATCTTCCCAGCATCTCTCAAGGGCAGAAGTACGGAAGGCACCGGTCGCCAGGCAAAGGTCAGTGTGGTGGATCGAGTCCAACTCCCGCAATATACGCTCAGATGTGGATGCATAAAACTCGCATCCGTAGCCGAGCTTCGAACGAACAAAGGATCGATGAAAAAGTAAGGCAGTCGTCCTATCAGCGCCCCAAGTGCTGAACGTCATGGAACGAAGAATATCCATGGCGGGGGTACAAGAGACCCTAATGCTGCGAATATGAGCCTGCCAGGCAAGGCGTCGGTCAAATACAAGGCCAAGGAAACGGTGCGTTTCAACGACTACCAGCAGTACCTCATTTAGAAACAAGTCTGAATCAGGGTGGAGCCATGGATGGCGGCAAAAATGAACCACCTTAGTCTTCGCTAAGGAAAACCGAAAGCTGTGCGCTTCGGCAAAGCAAGAGACGCGGGTCAATGCCTGTTGGAGTCCACGTTCCAGAGTTGGCATCTGGGTAGCGCCAAAAGAGATCGAAAGGTCACCCCCATTGTGTGGAGAGTTTCCGTGATACCGTATCGCCGATGAAGACCCACCCCCTCCTAAAGACCGGGGTGGGGGGCAGCACCGACTGGTTGCTTCGTCTAGACTTGGAAGGTGGTGAGGCCGAATTAAAATCTTAATGGTCGAGTCCATACGAGGAGGTACCTAACCAGGTGGGAATATAAGTCCAAAATGGACTTCCCGTCCACCGAATATTAACGGCTAATTCGTAATTCCTTGGTTGGTGGTGATCTGCCTGGTAAAACAGATCATGTTTGGAGGAAAACGTCCTCCCCGACAGAGCCACCAACAGCTTCTGCTCCTAAGGAATCTCGGTCCTTTAGCCTAGAAGGAAAGCCACTAGGTACGAATGTATTTAACTGGTATGTGAAGAAGGGAAGGCCCAACGCCCTGAGAATAACACCCAGTCTAAAGAACATGCAGGATGTGTTTGTTTTGCGGTCAGATGTTGACATTTACGATTTAACAATCATGGTTTCTTCATGAGTCGCCGCCCTAGCAGCCAAGGCTGTGTTCTTTTAATCTAGCTACCTGCAGGACAAGAAAAAATATAGTGTAGACCGGTCACGTCATTTACAAGTGGATATGACACGAGCATCCCAGCTGGATGCAATCCTAGTGTGTGACCACCCTACTTGGATATAATCCACTCCCATTTCCTAAGTGTTGCATGGAACGCAAGCACATGGGTGCTATAAAATTTACATAGCATGCAACAGCGTCCCTGCACTCTAACCTAGTCATTTATGATACTCACAGAAAGCACGACGACACTTAATCTCCCAAGCGGTTAAAGAGGCATAGGTCATCTGTTAATGGGGAGCAATGCAACATCTTCATCTTTACGAGGCGCTGTCCACTTGTGAGAAAGTAAGGAATTAAATGAGGCATCTTTTCTCTTGCGCTGGGCTTTGGTATTTCCAGACTTAGTTAAGGTTTTCGGTTATCTCTTGGTACAGGATGATGAAGAGTAGAGTTAGGTGGTAGAGAAAACCTAAGGAGAGATAAGCAGTTATGTCCAGCATCACCGAGAACTCTGAGTCAGATGGTCGGATGTCGATATTTTGCTTCTCGCCTAATTGCGGGCGTCCCTGATGTCCAGGCGAAGTGATTTCCGCTGAGAAATATTTTTCTCAAACTGATACACCACGCAGGTCTTGATAGCTGCGCTGAGGCCCAGATATATTAGCGCAGCGGGAGCCTTTGCTACATATACCTTTATGGTGAGCGGAGGCGCAATTAATGGATGTACGTACATCTAAACACGTACGTCCGAACATATGGCAAATTAAAGTAGCGCCTTGATAACTCAAAATAACGGCTTACTGGGATTCAGGGACATCTGTCCTAAATAAATTGTGGGAGTTTCTGTCGCTCAAACCTCAGAATTAATGTGGTTGTGTCTATACTGGTATATCCGAATGGCTTGGTTACCCTAAAATCATTGGTAACAGGTTGACCTGCCAAGTCGTTTGGAAGCCAAGACAGGTTATAGTTTTTCAGTTTGTTTGGTCTTATCACATCTTTAAAAAATCGAGACTGGGATGGGGTGGAACAGACACTGAGTGGAATTTCTGCAGAAGACATATTTTGAACAGCATGTTGTTGTGTGTGGGAAAAAGACCTAGACCATAATGTCTACTTCGCCACGAGCCTACATATGACGCGGGTCACCGCAACATGATTCAAATGCATCATTTAAACCAAAGAAAATGAGTTTAGAAAGCAGAGAAGGAAACTTAGATTTTAGTACTAGGAATAGTCGAGCTCATGTTCTATTTCGTTGGAAAAAGCATCCAACGAGCGAGGATAATTCGACTGGATTTTTCTAAAGCGCTTGTCGCGAAAAACCTTCATTGTATGGAAGACTACTCTCGAAGTATCCTGGGAGTGGAAGGAGATTAGAGAAAAAATTTACCCATAAACTAAGAAGAATTAATTTCTACATGGAATGCAATCTGCCGGCGAGGAAAGAGCTCATATCTCAGCGGCCCAGGGTAAAGCACACATGGTATACTTTACTAAGCACAAGGGGCCCAGGCGTCAGTACCGGAGTAATGGCGTGCCAGTGTCCCAAGCGGCAGGACCGGAGTAATAGCATGCCAAGATGCGAGGTGCCGAATTAACTCCTTATGGTCACAAGAGAAAAGTCCCCCGATGGACTGACAGATGAGCTAGGCGCTCGTTTGTCATTTCAACGTTGCAAAGCAGGAGAGGCTCAACTTCCTGACGGGGGCACGGGTTTTTTTTTTTTTAATTAAGGGGCTATCTGGCGACTGCCGACTAAGGCATAAGTTGCCGTAAACAAACAGCCTAATTTAGGCTACTTTAAAAAATTAAACAGAAAACAATAAAAAGGAATAACAATAACAATAACAAAGCAATAACAAAACAATTACAAAACCAACAACAACAATTAAATCACGTTAAATAAAAGGGAGAAGGCCGGCCTCCCCCAAAAAGTCAATAAGTCCACCAGTCAAAGTACACGCACTCATCCCGAGAACAAGGGACAGGCGGTAGCGACCCCGCCCATCCCGGTACCGGGACAGGTGTCGTGCGCGAAGATCACCCAGACTGGGACATTCGACAAGAATGTGCCGAACAGTCTGGGGGACGACGCAGTCGTTGCAATAGGGCGCAGGCGAGCGCTCCATCAGATAGCGATGCGTCACACGAGTGTGTCCGATTCGGAGACGACAGAAAGCAACCTAAAGCAACGCGGCATTGGGGGATAGGTCCATGGGAACAGTCGCGGCGCAATGGCACGCAACTTTAAGTTCCCTTCGACCGTCTCCCATCTTCTTTGCCAAGCAGTCCGAAGAGCTGCCCGTATTCCTGCCATGTAGTCGGTGTGAGGAAGAGCGAAACGCTGGTCCGGTCGCAGAGTCCTCGCGGACTCTTTGGCGCCCTCATCGGCGCGCTCATTCCCCGCAATTCCTACATGTCCAGGAACCCAGCAGAAGATAATCTCGACATCTGCCCGGCTGGCCAAAACCGTGGCGTCACGGATATCGCGAACCAGGGGATGCGGAGATTCCAATGCCCCGAGAGCACTCAGGGCGCTTTGTGAGTCGCTATAGATCACAATCCGGTCTCCGAACCGGGCACGTCGCGTAATCTCCCGTACCGAGTGGTGTATTGCCACCAGCTCGGCCGTGAAGACAGACGCAGCGCCTGGTAGAGCCCCGCTGACTTCAAACAGAGGGGATACGGCGTGGAAGCCGACCCCCTCTTGGGACTTGGAGCCATCCGTATACACTGGCACGGTACCAGCGTGACACGATGTGTGCTCCAAAAAGGTCGAACGCAATACTCCCGGCGCAGTACAAGCTTTGGGAGCAGAGGCGTGGCGACAAATAGCCAAATGTGGTACCCTCCAGGGTGGCGTCCTGGGCAGAACCAGGGGCGCCACCGACCCGAGAGCTATATCTACTTCTCGAAGGAGTTTCCTGGCCCTAAACCCAAAGGGCTTAGGGTATGACTGGCGTCTCTCGGCGGCATAGGCACCATCGAGATCAGCTGCGGATGCAGTGAGAGCTGTTGGCGACTGAGGGAGGCGCCGGGCTCGCGCGTACAGGCGAGTGATGCACTGCACGCGGCGCAGAGCGAGTGGCATCTCCCCAGCATCGACCAACAGGCTCTCAATGGGGAAGGTGCGGAAGGCACCGGTCGCAAGGCGAAGGCCGGTGTGGTGGATCGAATCCACCTTCCGCAATAAACGCTCGGCTGCGGATGCATAAAACTCGCATCCGTAGTCGAGCTTCGAGCGAACAAAGGATCGATAAAAAAGTAAGGCGGTAGCCCTATCAGCGCCCCAAGCGCTGAACGTCACGGAACGGAGAATGTCCATGGCGCGGGTACAAGAGACCCTAAGGCTGCGAATATGAGCCTCCCAGGTGAGGCGTCGGTCGAATACAAGACCAAGGAAACGGTGCGACTCAACCACATCCAGGCGCACCCCATTAAGAAACAAATCTGGGTCGGGGTGAAGCCGTGGATGGCGGCAGAAGTGCACCACCTTAGTCTTGGCCAAAGAAAACCGAAACCTGTGCGCTTCGGCATAGCGAGAGACGCGGTTCAATGCCTGTTGGAGTCGACGCTCCAGAGTTGGCATCTGGGCCGCGCCAAAAGAGATCGAAAGGTCGTCCACGTAGAGCGTAGCGAGAACATCTTCCGGCAGCACCGAGGTGATGCCGTTGATGCTCAGGGCAAAGAGTGTGACACTGAGGACACTTCCCTGCGGGACACCCTCTTCCTGCTCCTTTGGGCCGGAGAGGGCTCCCCCCACCCGTACGCGGAATCGACGATCTCGCAAAAATTCAGATATAAACATTGGGAGGCGTCCCCTCGCCCCCATCGTGTGGAGAGTCTCCATGATACCGTATCGCCATGCGGTATCATAGGCCTTCTCCAGATCAAAAAACACCGTGGCGTAGTGCTGTCTACGAAGGAAAGCCTCGCAGACGGCACTTTCCAGTCGGAGCAGATCATCCGACGTGGAGTGGAACTTACGGAAGCCGCACTGTGCAGAAGACAGATGGCCTCCGCTGTCCAGGAAATAGGCTAATCTAACATTTACCAATTTCTCCATCAACTTGCACACGCAAGAGGTTAGAGAGATTGGGCGGAAACCGGTCGGAGTAGAGTGATCTCTCCCCGGCTTGCGAAAGGCGAGCACAGTAGCGATTCGCCAGGAGTCTGGGAGAAGACCTTCCACCCAGATCCTGTTGAACAAATCTAACAGAAAGGCCATGCCTCGCTCACCCAGGTGTCGAAGAATGGCGTACGGGACATCGTCCGGACCATGGGCGGTGTCCGCGCACGAAGCGAGAGCGGAACGCAACTCACTCACAGTAAACTTGTCGTTGAAGGGTTCTCCGCCTCTGGAGGTAAAGTCCAGCCGGCGGCCTTCCGCGACATCACGACGTGCATTGAATGCTGGCGGAGCAGCATCACGGCTAGAGAATGCGGAAAAAGCGGTCGCTAAGGATTACGCCACGGACGCGGGGTCCGAGATTGCGGTCCCATTCTCCTGGAGAACGGGAGGGGGGTCCTGCGAGAACTTGCCCCGAATCCTTTTGACTCGCTTCCACACCTCAGCTAAAGGGGTCTTCCCGTTAAGTGAAGACACGTATGCCCGCCAAGAAGAGCGGCGGGCGTGCTTCGAAATATACCGGAACCTAGCCCTAGCCCGACGAAATTCAGCGACAGTGAAATCGTTCGGGCGGCGCTTATAGCGCATGTAGGCATAACGCTTCTGTTTGAGGGCCGTCTCACACTCGGCCGACCACCATGGGAGTAGTCGGCGTGCAAAACGGCCAGACGTCCTAGGAATAGTAGTCAGGCCTACGGCGATGAGGTTGCCGGAGAAGAACTCAACGGCCTCATCTACCAACCTAAACTCCTCGACTGAGATAGAGAATTCAGTCATTTCCTGAAATGCAGGCCACCGCGCCCGCGCCAAGCACCACCGAGGTGGTCTCTCAGGCGGCAGTTGCCCTGAAAATGATATTTGAATGGGAAAGTGATCACTACCATGGAGGTCATCGACCACCCCCCAATCAAAATCAGGCTGTGCATCTGAAGAGCACAAAGATAGGTCAAGGCAAGAAAATGAAGCGGTTCTCGGACAGTGATGCGTAAACTCATCCACGTTTAGGACACCCATCTCAAGCTCTTCGATCAGATCGGCAAGGACTTGTCCCCTGGGATTTATGGAGTAATCTCCCCAGAGAGGATGCCTGCCGTTCAGATCTCCAAGCAAGAGATAGGGCCTCGGCAACCGTGCCACGACGCGGCGGAAGTCCCCCGCGTCGAAGTCAGCTGACGGTGGAATGTACGCAGAAATGATAGTATACCTCCTATCCAGGTGCAGCTGCACAGCCACTGCCTGAAAGGAGGTATCTAAAGAGAAAGGAAGAACGGAGACATCATGCCGGGTGTAAACCGCGCATCCCCCAGCCCGGCCATCCCGCGGTGGTGGGGTCGCAAGACCCTTATACCCCGGGAGGGCAGGCAGCGGGCACGCGCCTAGCATGGTCTCCTGCAAAAAAATAGCTAACGGGGAACGGGACGAGACGAGCCTCCGCAGCTCCTCCCAGTTGGCCCGGAGTCCACGGCAATTCCATTGAAGGAATATGCCCTCCAGGCCTAGCTCGGAGGAGACGCGGGGGCCCTCCTCGAATTGAAGACCCTCACGGGAATGGCCGTACGCTTCCCGGGGGCAGAACCCCGGGCGCTGTTGGCCGGACAAAGCGCTGAAGGCGCTGTCGCCTTCGAGGACTTATTGGGGGAGGTTGGGCTCGCCATGCGAGTCTTTTCCTCCCTCCGCCTCGAAACCTTAGGCGGGCGTTGCGGCTTGGGAGGCGGGGGGCCCTCTTTTCGAGGAACCACCGTCTCCGAGCCACTCGCTCCACCTTGGGGCGTGGGCGAAGGGGCCGAAGCTCCTTTGTTGCTGTCCTCCTTTCGGGGAACAGCTTTAGGAACCCCGGAAGATGGCCTAGCGACCATCTTCAGGGGTGTTGCCTCCTGTTAGTCTAACGACTCTGTGGAGGCGCGTGGCCGTTTCGCCTTACGGGAAACGGTCACGCTGGGGGAAGAGGGGGGAGTCCTGGTATTAGCCGGGGCTGGGTGTGAACCCTTTTTGCCGCCAGCTCCACCAGGGGAGCGCCCGGGTGTAGTAGAGCCCGCAGAAGGGCTCCGAATGGGCGCGGAAACAACCGTGCTCGTTGGCCTGGATGGGCCAGGAGCAGAGGGTGCTTTTCTAACTATTGAGGCATATGACGTCCCAGGCAGAGCCGGGCGCGCCAGGACCAAGTCCTTAGCCTCGCGGAATGAGAGTCGATCCTGGGCCTGAATGGCCAGGATTTCTTTCTCAAGGAGATATGCACCACATTGCTTCGAAGAAGCAGGGTGCGGCTCTCCGCAATTGACACACTTGGCCACACACGATTTGGACTTATCGTGTGCGACCTTGGAGCAATTTACACAGACTTCGGGTGACCCCGATTTTGCACGTCTACATGATCGATTCGTGTGGCCGAAGCGGTGACAGTAATAGCACCGCCGCGGCAGTGGCACGAATGCCTTCACGCGGTAGCGGTACCAACCGGCACGCACCGACTCAGGGAGCTTGTCACAGTCGAACGTGACGAAGAGTGTAGGGGTGGGTCTCGAGGCCCCTCCCTGTTTTCTCATCACACGTTCGACCTTGACCGCCCCATGGTCGGCCAGCTCTAGGGTGATGTCTTCTATGGAGTAGTCAACGAGTTCCCTCGCATAAACTACTCCTTTTACAAAGTTCATGGTAGAGTGCGGCGTCACACTCACCGGGGTGCCATGAAGTGTCCGAAGAGCACTTATCTTGGCCGCCTCGGCGGGATTCGCCGCATTCGCCAGAAGGCTCCCGTCCGAGAAACGGGTTACCTTCGGCTCTCTACCAATTGCACTAGCTAATCCTCTCCTCTGATGGATCATGTTGCCCTTGGACAACATGGTGCCATCAGTGGAGCGAATAACGAGGAAGCGTTTGAAGCCAGCGGGCTCGAAAACGCCAGGTAACCTCTGAATGAGGGGCCCCGATGTCATCGAGGCTCCGCCCTGTGCACTCTTGGTCTTAGTCAGGGGCTCCGCACACGAGGGGGTAGAGGGGCCGGATGTGCCGATCTTGGCTTGGTCGCCTACCAAAGTGGCAGCAGACCCATCCGTCCCCGCAGCCCCCGCTGATGGAGAGGAGCCCCGAGTCTTTTTCGTCTTTCTTGTCTTTTTCTTCTTTTTAGGAGAGGAGGGCGGGGAATGAACCCGCTTTTCACCCCCGCCGGTAGAAGCCCCCAGGCCAGATGGACCGGCCTCAGCCAGGTCCTTCTCTGAAATGGAGAAGGTCCCGGTGGGCGCAGGGGATTCATCCGGAGGAGATCCCTCCCCTCCTTGTCCTGCCTGAGAATCCACAGCCGTTTGATGAGGACCTTGCATAGGGGCGGATTCGGGTTCGGTGCTTGGCGCCAAGCCCGGATTCCCCCCCATGGAAGGCCCTACCTTCTGAGGCTGGTTTTCCTCAAGGACCATGTCTATCACAGGAGGGGCCTCCAATTGGCCATCCCCTCCCAGGACATCGCAGGTCCCCTTGGCAGCGTCATAAGTCTTTAGTGGGGAGGCACAGGCCTTGACCCCGGCAAGGTTTAATATTTTTGCCAGCAGGTCTTTTGAGGGAAGCGACCGAAGGGGCCTGGCTTCCCTCTCCCCCCTAAGGGGGTTTGCCCTACCGAGCCGCTTTGATGTGGAGCGGCTGGCTAAGGGTGGCCTGCTGGCTTTCTTGGCAGTCCCCTTAGAAAGCATAGGAGGGACTGCCGCTGGAGATAGGGAGGTGCCCGAAAGCACCTCCAGAGAAGGGGGTGAGGGGGAGTCCCCTACACCCGTAGGCGTAGGAGAGGAGTAAGCCTCCTCTCCGGTTAAAGAGGTATGGAGGGTCCCCTGCGCAAGCACAGGGGGGGGGGACCTCCATCTTTTCTGTGGAGCTGCACGAGGGCGGCTCCGTTGTTGTTATAGGGGGAATTAAGGGGAGATGGTTTTTTTTTTCATCATTGGGCATGGTGACCCTCTTTGTTTTACGGGACGCAATCGCTCACCACCTCTTGCAGTAGCCCGCACTGCAAGAGGTGCTTACAGGCCCGGCAGAGCCAGGCGCCGCCATTTGGGACCACCCCTCCCGCCTGGTGGCCTGGCAGTCCTTCGGCATGGCGGCTCCACCTTGAACACGGCGTAAAACGGATAGATTTTGAAGACGAGAGGAAAAGGGATGTGAGGAAGGTATGGGTGGGGATGAAGCAGGTTGTTAAAAGCCAACCACCCCAGAACGGAGCTCAGGGGTTAGGGGACATTGTCCCCTCCCCCCTCAGCCCCGATCCGGGACGATTGGCTGAGAAGAAGGTCAGCTTCTACCCTGTGAAATTAGAGGCTGACCAGAGAAAGTTGTGGGAGAGGTTGTATGAAAAGCGACGAGGTAGGATAGGAATACAGGCTATCTGAAGGAAGGAAGAGAGGCTAAGCTGGGGCCGGACGGGGCGCTGGATCCCGTCAGCACGGCGGCCAGGATGGCAAATCGCCGCGCCCCTTACGGGGGACGGGGGCACGGTAAAGAAACAAAGTAATAAATTATAAATAAGACATAAAGGGAGGGGGAGGGAGGAGTGGGGAGGATAAAGTCCAGTTGGCAGTCAACACAAAAGTGAGGTCTGATCTCCCTCTCCACGAAAAGGCAGCACCCCGTACGCGGGGAACCCTCGTTGGATTAAACGGGTTGTATATGGAAACGTGTGAGGTAGATATTCTACTTTCTACTCTCTTTAGTTACGATGAAAACAAACTAAAACACCAAACGAGGAAGCAAATGGATTACTGCTAATAAATTACGGACGTTAGGCTTATCCATCTGTCATCTACCACCTAAAAAGGCTGCTATAAGCGCCCGGCTAATGTCTACAGATAAAAACGCAATGTCGCTATCCCCTGACGCCTAAAAGTGAAAATTTAAATAATATTCTCATTCTCAAATTAACTTTTTTCAAGCCAGAAGGAGTTTTCATCTGTTATTTTGGAATCCTGAGATGAAAGTTTGAATTTCTTTGTTTTTCTGCCTCAATAATTTTATTAGGTTGTCCGAAAATAAATGTGCCAAAATAAAAATGAGATTTTTCAAAGTATACATGATTGTATACGGAACTTTTCCCGATAAATAACAGATTTCTCGCATTTTTAGTCACGTGTGAGTCTAGTTGCGGGCGACTCTACATCTCACTATGTCGGTCGATCGGTCGGTGTCCATTTTTTTTTTTGTAATAACATTGTAACTACTCCGCCAATTCTAACAGAATTTGAAACACTTATGTTGTTTTAAATTATCTTTCGAATGATACAATTGCAAAAGTCTTCCCAAGGTTAGCCCATGAATGATTTTGTTTTGGCAATAACATCATAACTATTCGGCTGATTCTAACGAAATTTGAAACTATTTTGTTGTTTTACATTCTCTTCCGAATGATATAATTGGCAAGGTCCTCCCAAGGTTAGTCCACGAATTATTAAAAGTTTTAAGGTCGTAAGGTCATAAATCAGAATAATTGAGAGCACGTGGCTTTTTGTTCAGCAGACCTTATTTATGCGCTACAGAGTATCCGTGTTATTGAACTCTCGCTTCTCAGAATAAGATACAGTTCTGTACTCGTTAAAACGTTTGGCAGAAAAGTTTAATGTATTAAAAGGTCGAGATTTAATCTATGCTCAGTTATGAAAAATGTTTAGTTGGAATAATTATCCCGGTTCAGTATGCATTCCACTCCTTAAACTCAATGATAAGAACACGATGGAAGATTTATCAACATCCAATAGATTGACCAACTACCATTAATGTCAATTCTTTTAAAGACTTTACTTTCTAGTCCCCTACAGCTTTTCTGAAAAGGGGGTGGTCCCTAGGAAAACACCACATCCCAAGGACTGGTCCACAGGTCCTTGAGGTCGGAGAGGATGCGGGTGTTGTGTGCATGTCTGAGGTTTGGGCAGACAAGGAGGTGTTTGGTGCTTCAGTGTGTTGGTTGCATCTGGGGCATGTTGGTGATGGGGTGAGGTTTATTTTGTGTTTGTAATGTTGGAGTAATGTGGAATAGCCTAACCTTAGTTGGGGCACGATGAGGGGTAAGGGTAAGTTAGGATATTGTTTGGTGGGAGAGTATTCAGGTCTTTTTGTGTGAGGGTGGTGTGGATGTGTTTTTACTTGGTTATGGTTTAGTGATGGTGGGAGTAGGTTGGGGAACAGGCGTTGGAAGCAGTGTGCTGGGGATTTTTTTGTGTCTAGGTGAGGTTGTGCTGTTAGGTGGTGGTTGAGATGGCATGGGTTCAGTGCTCTGCTGAGGTGTTGGGTTCCGATCATGTCCAAGTGAACGTTGAGTGGGAGTATTTGTGTCACAGCGTGTAGGTGTGGGGTTGGTGTGGCTCATTCGAGTACATCCAGTGATGGATGACTCAGTGGTTTTGAGGTTGTTTGCGTGGGATTTGGCGATGTTTGGGTGCCAGGTTGAATATCTTGTATAGTGCGGTGAGTGTCTCCTTCAGTCCTAAAGTGATGTTTTATAGTGATTTGGGTGGGTGTTGGTTTTCTCTATGGATTTGTTTGTGAAGTTGGTGACGCGAATTTTAAATGTCATGTGGGTTTCTAATGTGATTCCTAGAGGGCGGGAGATTTGTTTAGTGGGAGGTGTTGTTCATGTAGTCTGATTTCAGGGCATTTGCTTGAATCGTGGTAGTCTGGTGTGAAGAGTGCGATGGTCGATTTAGTGGCTGAGGCTGTCATGCAGTTTTGTGTGAGCCAGTGTTACAGTGTGTTTATGAATTGTTGGAGTGCCCTGATTGCTGTACAAACCAATAGTTGTTTAGTTTAGCTTGGTTTAAGGAAAAAGAAGGTGAGCGCTGCCCAATCTTAATGGATTCTTAATAGCAGCACTGTTAAAACGGGGTCACCCTAAAAAATGTCAGAAGAGGCGTGGGAGACACCCAATAAAAATGGGGAAAAGCAAACGATCAGAAAAAAACAGTACAACACACAGAGACGCAGACTTAAATTACAGGCATACAGCACGCATTCTAAAAACAAGGGTGGCTGGGACAATAAACAAATGGCATGCGCCAGAAGCAGGGGAGGGCACAGGATAAAAGATAAAATAAACCTAAACACAAAAATGGAAAGAATCTATAAAAGGGATAAAACGCCAATTCGTGATATAAATGTATGGAGGGAGGACGGCCGAAGGGAGTCCTCTGTTAAAATAAAGCGAAGTCGAGCAGAGAAGGCGACGCCAGAAAGGGTAGGGAAGCAAGAAGTTCGAAGAGAAGCAAGGCGGGGACAAACTACTAAATGTGAGCCACAGACAGCTCGCCACCGCTAAAGGGACAACCAGGGGATACTCGGCCTCCACCCGAAACTAAATAGCATGGGTGAGTCGCGTGTACACAATTCGCAACTGGCAAAGAGCAACCTCCCATCACCGGAGTCGCTGAGAGCTAGAGAACCAGGAACGGACAGAGCGTTTAATAAGGGACATCTTAGACGAGAGGAACGAATCCAATTCTCTCTGCCACAAACAAAAGATATACGCACCCTGATTACGGGATAGGAATCTCTAAAGGGCAGAGGGGCTGCATCCGGCACTTCGAGGAGGGCCGAGCGGGCAGGCCGATCAGCCGCCTCATTGCCCGGAACCCCAACATGAGCCGAAGCCCAACACAACGCCACCGTGTAACGGGAGGCATTTTTAATCAGGCAGGAGCGAATCATCCGTACAACGCTAAAAACAATAAAATCTGAAGAATTGAGGGATAAAATCAAATTAAAAGCCAAAAAAATGGCCGCCAACTCTGCGGTAAAAACGGATGCTAAAGCAGGGAGGGCACACCAAAGAGACTCCGTAGAGGACACCGCGGCTGCCCCAGCACTGAGGTCCGACTTCGAGCCGTCAGTATAGATGGGACGCTGGTGAGCATGAGAACACGCATGTCCAATAAACAGGTACTTTAATAGACGAGGATTCAGTAGACTCTTTCTTGAAATGCCAAAAAGCAGTAAAGACCTCAGGAGGGCGAACGCTCCAACACGGAGCCGGGAGGGCTAACATCCCGGGAACAACCAGGGAAGAGAGATGGTCCCCAATCTGGAGCCAGAGGTCGGGGTAGAGATGGCCGCCGATCAAAAGATGCCGAAGAGGACGGGGCGAAAAGGCACTCATGGACTGGGGATGAAGGGTACTGCAGCGTAGCGACCACGAATCTTATTGATCCGCTTCCAACCCCGTCAGCGGCGTGGAAGAAGAAATGGAAGATACGTACCGGCGCCAAGACTCACGGAGGGCACCACGGAGGGTCCTTAGGCGGGTGGCACGAGCCCGATTCCGATCGAACCTATTCGAGACGGTCGGGTTCCGCTTATAACGGGAATGGGACATCTGATAGGCAGAAATAGCCGACACGCAATCCTTTGACCCCCAAGGGGCGGTAGAGCGCCCCGCAACAGGGCACCTCCGCGGAACAAAGTGCTCAGCAGCCTCTAAAATATGAGTAGTAAAATATGAGACCGCTGAATCTACGGTATCGAAGGAAACCCGGGAGACATCAATAAAGGAAGCCTCCCGGAACCCAACTCAATTTGCTCGTCGCAGATCCCAACGAAGAGTGAAGGAAAGGCACGGGCCAGGAAGGGTGGCCGACAGGACGATTGGGAAGTGATCACTCCCGGAAAGGTCGTCCGGAATCGACCACCGGAAGTCGAGAAAACAGTCGGGCGAACATAAAGATAAGTCTACTGCATTAAAAAATCCTTTTGAACATGGTAAGAAGTAAAATCGCCGGAATTTACAAGACAAAGGGAATCGGATAATAAAGGGACTCAACCAAACCCCCCGGGGATTACGGGCAGTATCACCCCAAGATGGGTGGCAAGCATTAAAATCACCAAGTAATAAAAACGGGGTAGGTAACTGACTTGTGAGCTCTAAAGGGTCAGACCGACTCAAATTAAAATCCGGGGGATGTACACAAAACAAACAGTTAAAAGTTTGGAAATATGTAAAAACCCTCTCGGCAACAGCCTGCAAGGTAGTACGGAGGGGAAGTGGCGCAGAGAATAGCGAAGAGTAAATTAAAAGAGAAGCACCACCATGGGGCACGCCCTCAGCTAGGGGAATAGAATTAAACACACGGAGGTGTGGAAGTGCCGGGACTGGGCGAACTCCAAGCTTATTTTCTTGCAAACAGACCACCAAAGGCCGAACGCTAGAAAGCAAGAGCTGGTGTCGTCTCGACACCAACGTCGGGATTCTAGTGACGGAGACCGTCAAAGGTTCCCGAATACTAGAAGGCCCAGAAGGGGAAAGCGACAAATTGCGATGAGCCGGAGACTCACCCGGCACGGACTTGGCAGCGTGAACGGCGGGAGGCGACAGCTGAGAGCCAGACCGAAGCCCCAGCGTGGAGGGTTCATGACCCGGAGGGAAAGGGAGATCGAGTAGAGATGGGCGGGAATTAAGATGCGAAGAAGATGGAACAGAAGGCGAAACATGGACAGAGGGTGAGAAGGGAATAGCATCAGAGGGTAAGGAGGAAATTGGATCAGATGGAGAGGAAGGAGCAGGGATAGGAGGCAAGGGAGACAAAACTGGGGTAGGAGACATATAAAATTGCACAGAAGTAAGGGACAAGGAAGAAGGGACCGGGGTAGGAGGCAAGGAAGACAAAACTGGGTGAACTTCCGCCCGGACAATGACATCGGTGATGCCAACGGGGCAGGCCAGCGAAGACCGGGGATGAGAAGACATCAAAACAGAGGACACCTCAACAACCTACTCGGGGGCCAAACCAGCCTCGTCAGAGGCAGCGCGCTTGGACTCCAAACGGGGTGAAGAGGAACCCTTCCATTTGCGCTGAGGCAAAGGAATGAAAGGAACAGCAGGGGCAGACCCCTGGAGGAACTGCCGGAGATCCTCCAGCGTCTCAGCTCGGTCGGTCTCACGGTCCGCGACAGAGGGAGGTACATGAGAAGAGACCAATGGTAAAGGAGAGGGCGCAACGGAGGAACTGCGCGGAGGGACCAAAGGCAGGTGAGAAGGAGCATCAGAGGGACCGCGAGAAGACAAAGAAGGATTCGGACGACCGGGAGGAGGACGACGAGACCCCGCCTCCTGGAGAACGTCAGAGAAGAGACGGGCGGAGGGGGTGAGCTGCCCCCGACCCCTACGGAATGGAAGGCCTCTGCAGGGGCAGACGCCTGGAGGAACTGCCGGATATCTTCCAGCGTCTCAGCTCGGTCGGTCTCACGGTCCGCCACAGAAAGAGGTACATGAAAAGAGACCAATGGCAAAGGAGACGGCGCAACGGAGGAACTGCGCGGATGGACCAAAGTCAGGTGAGAAGGAGCATCAGAGGGACCGCAAGAAGACAAAGAGGGAGTGGGAAGACCAGTAGGAGGACGACGGGACCCCGCCTCCGGGAGAACGTCAAAGAAGAGACGACCGGAGGGGGCGAGCTGCCCCCGAACCATACTACGGGCCTCTCGGAAGTCCAGCCTGAGGGAGTCTCGAAGAACCAGGACCTCCTTCTCAAAAAAGTTATACGGGACAAGAACACGAAGCCGCGCTATGGGAACCTCCACCATTGGCGCAACATTCATGATTTCCACAAGAGGAGCCATGATACGCCAACGCACAGGCCACACAGCGACGAGCCTGCCTACAATTGCTGCTGATATGGCCAAACTGGTGGCAATTAAAACAACGTCTGTGGAGCTCGACATAACGGGACACAGGGATTCGAAGATAACCAGCACGAACAAACTGTGGTAGATCATGACGCTCAAAGGTAACGATGAGCGTACTGGTAGGAACCTTAGCGGGACCCACATACTTAGAAACCCTATAAACGTCCGTAACCCTCTGGGACGAAAGTTTATCTTTTAGTCTCGAAACATCATATTACAAGTATTCGTTAGAGCGAATCACTCCCTTAACAAAATTAAGGTGAGGGTGGGGCACAACCAAGACCGGGGCCTCCGAAAGGGAGGACAAATCCCGCACGGCACCACATGCTCTCGCGAAGATACCTCAACCACTAAATCACCGCTACCACGGGCCCACATACGGTAGGGCGCACCACAGCGGTACTCAAACTCCTCATTCAAATCAAACACGTCCAATTTAGAAAGCAAAGACCAAGAACTGGAATTCAGCACCAGGAAACGAGGATAATTGAAATCAGGATCTCTCTCTTTTGCGAAGGGATCTAACAAGCGCGGAAAAGAGGACTTATTGACAGGCTCAGTAGGAAAACAGAAGTCTGCGACTTCTAGGAGAGAATTTTTTTTATTATTACCCATATAAAGTAGACTATAAAAGGGGGTGCAAACTCGTGCAGTCCAGTCACTGTCTACCGTCGAGACACCTACTCGGAGCGCCGGCCCAGCCAGGAAGGTAAGCCCGTCGACCCCTGACCCAACCATCGTTTTAAAAAAGGCCGGCCAGCCTCGAGAATTTACCAGTTAGGAAAGCAAAGACCTCCAAGAGCGCCTCTTCGGCTCAGGCACCCACCAACCAACACAGGCAGGACCAGCTATGGGGTTGCGCCCCCTGACGGACAGCTCTGATACACCGAGATCGACAAGCAAACGTAGATGGAAGGACGATGCAGGGTGAAAGAGAATTGGTACAGAAGACGAAGTAGGGGTTAGCAAAGGAGAAAAAGGATGCCAAGCTGGGGCCGGACGGGGCGCTGAGTCCCGTCAGCACGGCGGCCAGGAGCGCAAATCGCTGAGTCCCGTCAGCACGGCGGCCAGGAGAGCCAATCGCTGTGCCCCTTACGGGGAACCAATAGTTGTGTCGATGTATTACGTACACTTAAGAAAACCTGATATTGTATCCTTGCTTTATTAGCTTCACTATGAAGGCTAATGTGTTAGTTTAAGTTTAGAAACAATAGGAACACGTTAGTTCAACGCTACTAATTCGTTAGGGATGGTGGGAAAAACTCCAAACGAAAATATCGAACATAACATAATTAATTAATAAAAAATATAATGTCGAAATACTAAATAAAACATAAATGATTATTTTTTTAATTTAGCTTAGTTTTAACATGAATCTGATGTTCATTGATAATCAACTTTATCATTTGAGTGGATAAATATGACAAAATCTTACCTTTTTGAAAACGACAAAAGTGACCGAAAAAGACGAAGGGGGGGAGGGGTATTAATTGAACAAAGTTTTGTTCATTGTCAACGTGTAGTATTTAGATATTATTTGTGCACTAATAGTTAATGCCATGTGAGACGAGAAATAAAAAAAAGTTATGTACATATGTATTTACAACTTGATTTCAATACATATATAAATTACGTGCATTGCAAATACAATGAAATACACTTCAAACTTTATAGAGATTTGAGATAAAATTCCTACGGACTCTCTTGAGCACATTCGAATAAAAAGTTGAATTAATAATATCAGTGTATTATTTGATCAAATTAAGGAATATATGACGATTGCATCTAACCCGTGATCAAATTAGAACTATAAATAAACTTTTCTAAATGATCAGCATTAAGTAAAAAACACTCCCGTTTTCCTAGTTTTAAATGACTAATGAACGTATACTGGCTGTGTAATTATGCTTTAAAGCATAATTACAAGGGAAAGTTGCTTGGTTTACAGCAACGGGTGTAAATTTAAGGAAAAACTATGTCGTTTCGTGTGTGAATCTGTGTACACTGACATACAGGGGAGAAATACGATACAAAAGTAATTAATTGGAACAAGGCTATAAATTGAAACAGGACCATGAAACATAAAAAGAGGCCAGAGAGTTTCATGAGTTGTTCAAACAACGAAAATTTAGGGTAACAGCTTTTTCTTAGTAGCTATTTCCAACTCGATTGAGTAGAATCTTAAATTTACATTTTCTACCCAATTCTGTTGGACTACAAAAATGTCGGCAAGGGTGATCGTTTAGACCAGTGATTCCCAATGGTGTGCGTACGTCCCACCGGTGGGCCTGGGAAAAATGATTTCATTAACTGATTTAGATCAGTCACTTAAACATATGAATCAGTAAATACTTTGTTCAAAATAAAAGGTACTAGTATGTGACTATAAGACGAGGTTGAAAGGAAACAGGTACTTCAACACTGCTAACAGTAGCGAGGGAAATTTTGATTCATTCTGCCTCGTCTTATTTGATTGAATGTGACTTCAGTGCTGTTGACGATTTTCTCCGAGCCAAGAGAAACCGATTTGAAATTACGAAGGTGGTGATTTAGGGCAGATGCTAACAAAATTGTTTGCTTGAATCAAAGATATCTGCCATAAGCTCCAAGCAAAAGGTTCTCACTAAAGTAAAGTGATTCGCATATTCTTTTGTGGTCAATAGATATGTTAGTTCAATTTTATTGTACTCAAGATTACAATATTAAAAAGTTATAATTTTTTTTTCAACCACCAGTAGGGAGTGTTTTTCTGGGTGTTATAGTGGGGCCTGAGGTAGAAAGAGGTTGGGAAACACTTGTTTAGCTTTATTACCGGTGATTAGATACATAACTGCATTGCGATCTTGACCTTAAATCGTAAGGAAAGCATCCATACATGAGAGTATAATTGAAATGTTTTATAGCAGAAAAATATTATAAAAAGGAGAATAATTGATGTTTCGTTCCTTTACATTTCTCATTTATTTAGGCTTAAACCTAAGTTTTCCGTCCATTCTTTGTTATTATTAAGTCTGTGTATTTTTCATTTCGGATTGTCTTTTCTAACGTTGAGCTCTGGAACTGAACCTTTTTCATTTTTACACTAAACCTCAGGTTACACACTAGTTCTTAGTATTTTGTCTTTATTATGCTCTTTATTCATGCACTGTATATCTTCTTACAGAGTTTTCTGTCCTTTGTTAGTGAAGCAATTATATTATCGGCCAAACTAGCGTTTTACTTTTATGAAATCCAAATGTCAATATTTTAGAATAGTATAAGTAATTTTCGCGGGAGGATTCTGGGTAAAATTGCCAACTTGATGGAAAACAATCATTACAATCTCATAAAAGCAATTATTTTACAACCGTGACATATATGGCCCTGATTAAAAACGCTGCTCATCAACAAGGACAATAAAATTAGAACAAAGCGAAGCTCTGATGGGATTAATTACGCCTTTAAAGCAAAAGAAATGCAACTCATTTTTAAGTAAATTGTAAACGATGATTAAAAGTAAAATGCCCCCAACTATTCCCCCTTTTCAAATTCGTCTAATTATTAAACAAACTGACATTAAATAAGACACCAATAAGATGAGAATTATGATGATTTAATGGGGTAAGTTCATGTTTTTAGTCTGGCGTCGAGGCACATCTCAAGAAAAGTAATGGAGGTTCTCCCCGAACGAGGGTAAGAGTCGATGACATCAGGATGAAAGGTATTTTCAGAAACAGGCCCAACGTCATCACTATCAGACATATAAATGAGTGTATGACCTCGGAGTCTTACCTGCATGATTCAATTCAGCCTCTACGATATCCGAATCCGCGGTTGGCTTGTTCGACGAGTCTTCTTGCTTCTGAAAATGCATTTCTGAATTAAAATTTTCGATAACTTCCTTAGCATACGAATTTTACAAACGTCTAATCTGGGTTTTGGGAAAAATTACTATACATATAAATAGCATATATAAAGTTTTTTATGCAAATTTCATTCTAAAATGCAGGACTAAATATAATTGCCATTCATTATCTTTATGTAACAATTAAGATTATAAACTACCTAACTATTTTAGAACAATGATTTTATTGAGTGCTACAAATACAAAACTATCATAGCTCCAGAACATTCTTCTTTAACATGTATATGAATCGACAATTTCATTATGAGATGGAGGAACACAAAATATGAAAGTTAACATGGTAGGAAGCATGCTATGTTCGGGCTTCTGGCGTTTCATGCATCAAAAAACAACTAAAAGATGTGTGCAACGCAACAAAATAAGCGGTCACTGTTAAAACGTGAGCATAAGATAATACAATAATTTAATTTCAAAACTGTACAAAACATTATTTTCAAAGATTAAATTAGGACATTCCATCGTCTCGTCTAAGGCGCCGATAATCCCGTTTCAATCACAAAGAGCCCTGTTGTACCAATAGGGATAATAGGTCTATGAAAATCTTATTTATTGGCTTATCTTAATGAAACTTAACCATCCGGAATTTTAGGGCAGATCCCATAAAAGTATTCTTCATCGACACAGAACATGAAAAGTTCTCCCAGAACTCATATTTAACAATAAAAGCATTAATATCCGAAATATAATGGTTAGATCTTTAGGTTAGTTTAAAGTAACACGCATGCGCACATGTTATCAATAAATCGTTATGTTGAAAACACTTATTTTATTAGATAATTTACTCCATAGAAAGCGTATTATAATAATATTTCTCTCGCTTTTGCTAGCTCCAGATCTAGTAATTCCACATAAGCGAATTTTCGTTCGAAAGAACGATAAGTAGTAAAACTCTATGCGCCAATGAGCCACTATGCTGCTGCAGACGTCAGAGCAATTCAGTTTGCAGGGAAGTGCAGCACATGTTATAAAAATTCAAAAGCAGTATATTTATGAGGATTATTTCCAAGAGGAAACCATCCTAAGGCTTCCAAAGGTGGTGATGAGCGAATGATTTGGACAAAACCATCTATTGCTCATATAGGTTAGAGATAAGCATCATCCACATAAATGAGGGATAATATTTTATTTGGTATGCGCAATAGAAGATGTCCACACTTCTGCAGCCATGCTATAGGGTAGTAGAGAGAATGGGAAGGCTTAGGCTTTAGAGGGCGCTCAGTCTCTTATCAGGATGGGCTTACTCGTCTCGCGTCGAAGGGTTCATGCGAAGACGCGTGAGAGATGGCTGCTCGCGTCTCAACGCTTCCACCATCAGGTATCGACATAGGTGGAGTTACCGGAAGGGGCGAGCCTTCCGCCAACAGGGAAAGGGCGGATTTTGACTGCATCGCGCTGGCTGTGAGGGTGGGCTCGCCTGATCTGAAAAGGGGATCAGTACCCGGTTCCTGGGAAAATACTGAAGGAGAAATTTTCGATGGTGATTCAATAGGATGCACCTCAATAGCAGGCCTTTTCTCTCCACTACTCTCGACATCTGTGCCTCCACCCACCACCCCGGGCTGCTTCACTTCGTTAGGTTCATTAGCTGACGGGCTCAAAATATCATTTAATGTCGATTGCTGTAGGTTTTTCACACTTCCAGCATCATCATTAAGCAAATCAAAAGTATCATAAGTCTGATTTTTCACTCGATCCCACTCGTCAGGAGCAAGTTGAGCAATTCGTTCTAGAGCTTCATCTGCTGATTTACCCGCCAAATTCAGAGCAAATGATTCAACAGACAAATTCATTACTCCATTTTCCTTTATTTCTGGTATTTGCAAAGCGCTATCATCTGGCGATAAACTATTAGAATCCCCGGTTTCTTCTTCTCTTTGATCTATGCTATGGATAGGAATTTTAGGTGGAACTGGACTGGCGGGTCTTTCAAGACATTCCGCTTTCAGGTCTTCCACAATCATCGGGCTCACTGGGCCATGCAATAATTCCGGTGTTAATTCGACACTTTCAAAGGACATCCTTTTGTCGAAGCGAGCTCCAGGTGTGTCAGATTCTGGACATCCATCATCACCCTCTTCTTCTTGAGGAACTTCTCGAGCAGATTCTAGGATAGGTTCAGGCACGCTGGTTTTAATAAGACCAGTATCGTCTTTATTTGTTACTCCATCAAGTGATTTATCAGGCATAGATTTTTCACTCTCAATGGGTTGATCTTGAGATTTATTGTCAGATAGGGGAGGTTCGGTACTGGGTGGTCTTCTCTCGGGCATAATAAAGGTCATTGACTCCCTATTTTCGTTGTGAGACAGACCAACAAAGGCAAGACTTACCTGACTCGTAACCACACAAGGTTCATTTCCTGAATCCGTAGGATCGATTTCAATGTTGCTACTTACAGAAGAACCTGTCTGAGCCTCTTTAACGAGAAGCTGAGTATCTGCCGGCACTGTTGCATCCAGTAATATTTCATTTATTTTATCTTCCATTTCTTTAACATTAAGTACCTTAGTCTCTTCTTTTTTATTTATTTCGTATGTAGTGCCAAGGTTTAGGACGGAGAAGGATTGGTTTACGTCAGTCTGGGTGCCATGTTCAACTCCTGTAGTAACAAACTTTTCTGGGTTTTCAATATCTGGAACATCATGATCTGTAATCTTCTTAAACAAATTTCCTTCTACTGTGGGTGCATAAGTGACTTCTGGGATAACTTGTTCTTCCACAACTGGAAGTGGAACGAAGCCGGCGGATGGGAGTGATGCACCACCGTCGTCGGCAAAAGATTTCAATTCCGATATATCAGCACCGGTTTCTGTTTCGTCGGAAGACCCATCTCTATCTGGGTCGTAAAGAGCAATATCTGATGGAATAGCGTCTTCTACCCTCTCTTTCTTGTATTTTTTCAAATCATTTTTTAAACTGGAAGGAACCTGTATTGGGAAGTCAACAATCGGAGTCGCATCAGGCTCAACGAACTTATTTGAATGCATTTCATGTTCATCATCAGTTTTTCTCTCTCGTTCGAAAGGGAGAGGAATATTTTCTTGAAGAACCACAATAGGTTCTTCTTGATCTCCCTGGGCATCGATCTGGGGTAGGGATTCGTTAGTCGCAAGCGGCGGTGTGGAATGGACAGCCTCAGGAGTTTGCTGAGGTACATTCCTTTCCGCGAGAGGTGCAGCCACATCGGGGGAAACAGGTGGAGGAGCACATTTACCTGATGAAGTACCTTTAAGGTACATATCCTTTACCTTCAACTCGTCGAGGTGGCGTTGAAGCGCCGAAGGGAGAGAAAAGTCCTCGCTTAAGGTATTGGTTAGACCTTCGCTAGTGGTCAAATCGTCGTCGCTAGCTTCCCCGGCAGCCTCCTATTTAAAAATTTTCATTTATTTCAGATTAGACAGAGGAAAGTAATGTTGATTCTAACCAAAAATACACAGGATATCCTTTAAAAACTAGGCTTCAAATATTTTAGAGATCAAAACTGTACCATTTTTCGAAGTCGTCTGATATCTGTTTCTGTTAGATCATAGTTAGAAGGTTAAAGTGACGTTGTATGGAGTTTTAGGACCCGAAAAGAAACTCTCCTTCATTTATGAGATACTTATTCAGGAGAATAAAAGTGTTTAAACGATGTTGGAAACAAAAATAAAAAGCACACGGCCCTCGGAAATTCAAAGAGGAGAACACTATTATTATTTTTTTAAATGCACTACTCAAAAAATAAAATAAAAAAGGTAACTTTGAAATTTGCTTGAAATAAATAATCTTTATCTTAAAAGGAAAAAAACCCTGGAGAGACGAGTGCGTATTTAATGATGTTTAGACAACGAAAATATCAGGAAAATAAAAAATATATAAACCTAGAACCCAAAATAAACAATATGTTATTGAAATTATAGCAATTTGAATTAATCAAATAGTTCTTGCGTTTGCAACTTACTGGCTAAAAAAAAATAAAAATTTAGATGCTTTTTCACTAAAATATGAGTAAAATTTAACAAAATAATTAAAAAAAATGAAAAAGGATTTGCATGAAATCGAAAAACTTGAAGGGTAGATGAGTAGCGAAAACGTTTAACCTTAGGAAGATTTGAACTGTTTACATATGATGAAAAGGAACAAACTTTTAGTATGAGGTTCACAACATAAAACATGTGAGGAATGACGAAAAGCAAGATACAGGTAAAGAGAACACTAATCTCTCTTAAGTCATTCTCCTTTAGTATTATTCTTGAAAAACAAGGAAACTTCTATTGAATAACTAAGAAAATTTCCATAGGTAATAATAAAAAAGTGAGTGAATTAGGCGTGAGGAGGGATCAAAATTGAAGTATACTACTTTAAAAAAAAAGAAGCCAAATCACTAAGTAAAGATAGTGTAGGAATGGTGAAAAATCAATTATTCGTGTTTGTATTTAATTTATAATTGTTATTTGATATAAGAAAATGTGATATATAAGTAATGAACATTGGAATTTCAGTTAACTTGTCAGGATTATTTCAATGAAATTTGACATTTAGTAAAGCCTTGACCAATAGAAGATTTTTTAAAAGGTGAAGTAAGTGCAGAAGAAAGCACAGCTTGACATTAAACTTCCTTTTAAGTAAGGAAGATTAGAAAGTTTGATCAATATTCAAGATATCTTCCACTAATCAGGGGCAATGCCACTCTCGTGTTACAGTTGTGTTAATTCTTCCTAGAACCCCTAGTTTTTTTATTTTCTACCTAAAATTTTATTATTAAATTTATTACTATTATTAATTATTAAACAAAGGGAGTGTTATGTGATTAAAATTGATAAAGACATCGAATAAGGTAGAGAGGCCTACTGGCCTTTGTTGAGTAGAATATGACTAACGAAAAGAAGGATTAAGAATATCCCCAAACTTCACAGGTTCTTTTGATATGAATTGCAAAAGAGTGGTGTGTGTGGTGGGGCAGGAATGGGGGGTAATCTGACCTGTTAGGAGCGTTACGATGAAATAATAAAAATAAAATATGTCCTATTTACGATGTAACTAGAAACACAATGGCTATGCCTATGTTGTCTTTCGCGAGAGCCGACATACTGGATATTATCATCAATCGTCAAATATTTCGTTGAGAAATATTTTATCGCGACCTGATAAATGTGACTGGAGTGGCGCGTTAGGACGGACATTAATACTGCTGAGTGAATGTACTCCAGGAAAAAGGAAAAAGCTAATTAATATTGATTATTTCGTCCCAATGTTGATACATCCACTGCAAGGAATCTAAATATTTGCTGGGGTTCATAGTCATGTTACGAGTAATAAATGTTGGCATATGATACACATGACTTCTATGTGAATCAAATGAAATTAAATGTAGCCTGTATGTGGGGGTGGAGAATCTTCATAGAGCATTCGGGCGCGTGACGTAAAATGTGACTGAGCAAAGATAGCGGGTGCTTGTCCGAAAAGCAACCTCTCGAGAAACTCTCCTTCTGCAACCACATCTAAGTATTTCGGTTACGTTGGTGCGCAAAACCCACATTTTTTTGGGGGGGGGGGAGGGAGAGGCGATGAGATCAAATAGTGTTGTGACCCAGTACCATATACTTCATCCTCCTAATTATGACTTGTCAGAATTCTCCTTAGTTCTTTTATCTTATTCCATTTCTTCGCGACAAATCTGTCACCAGGATTTCCACATCGTCCCCAAATGAGAATTGAGTTCATTGAGAGGAAACACGGAGCTGGGAACTGCTCTTCTCGTAATGGAACCCTACAGCAAGACAACTCCAGGGAAATTACATGAGAGATTTCGAGAGAGTGATGTGTAGTGAAAGACCTCTGGTTTTTGTGTGTTGGTCAATGCTAGGGCGAGCGGGTAAGGGCGGGAATGGTGAAAATTGGCTATACCTGCTATTCTGTCAATAACAAAATTAAATACTAAATGATTTAAGGAAGGGTAAGCCGTTTATTATCATAACCTAAGTAAAAATCTTAATGAATACCTCACAAGAGATTAAGCTGTTAGTAGGCTGTGATACGTTAAATAAAGCACTTTTATCAAGAAAGTCTGGACATTAATGTAAGCATAATCTTTATATAAAAAAAATTATAATTCGTGTCAAAGAATAGTACAAAAGGGATAAAAGTGTCGCGGATAAAAGATTAGTGAGACATCGCATGAACAGGAATTGCCAGAACAAAAAATAAAGTTGCGTGCCATTGGGTAATAGATTTGCTTCGGAGTCGTTTCAAAGGTAACCTTAGGTCTAGGGGAGGATAGGATAGAAGGATCTATAGAAGTAGGGGATGGAGAAGGCGCTTCATCCCCCTCCCTTCTGGCAGAATTAAGGACATCGTCCAGCCCCATCTGTAGGAGAGATTAAAACTCGCGATAGACCCTATTTTATCTTGATGATATCTTCGTCTTAAGTTCTTAAGCTTCCTATAAACAAAATCTAGGGAGACATTTCTACTAAACTGGACAGGAATGTAAAACTACAGTGATAAATAGATAGATCTACTTAATCTCCAAAGCGGTCAGATGAAGTATAATAGGTCTTCTGATCCTGGAAGAGCTATAAACATCAACATCTACGCTTTTAAGATGGCTGGCTAAAAGGGATTCGAATCAATCGAATGAATTCTAATATTTTAAACAGATGTGATTCGTTGCTGATAATTAAATTCTCCCTAAAAAATTAGTTAATTTCTTTTTCAATACATCCTAACATTTATGAAATAATGAGTTTATTGTTACACAGAAAAGGATAAAAAAAGATAACTATATTAGAGGATAAAGAGGGACAGAACTTCCTCTTATCATAAGTGATAAAATAATGTTATTAATGCATTTAATATTTACATTCTTGTTTTGGGGGGTTTGATCTTTATTAGTAGGGACTATTGTTCTATGCATTTTTATCCTCGCTGGTTATTGTTGAAAACTTGCCAAAAGATTGATGATACTAGTAAGAATGATAATATTTTTAGCAATAATGTAAGAGGATAAACCCGTTTTCTAGTTTCAAATTGACATTCAACATTAATTTTGCAAATTAAACAAAAGAAATTATCATAAAAACTATTAGTCAGCAAACGTAAGGTGAAAAATCATTAGGAAAAAATAAAATAGCAATAAAATAAGGGTATAGTAATTAACTATCGGAAGATTAATTTCGAAAAGTACACAAAATAGATGATTTGGAACATAATTCCAAGATCATTTTAGGAAAAAATGTGGTATAAAGATTCGTTAAATTTCTTAAAAATAGCGAATCAGATCAATGCAGGATTTTAGAAAAGAAAAAAGACCTTTGAATTATTTTAAAGGTTTTACCGTCGTCTTTCACAGTAATTTAATTTTTAACCTAAAAAACGAGGGAATTAAAAAAAGAGAGAGAAAGTAACAGGTACTAGTAAAAAAGACCAAGTATGAAAAGTATTGTTATAGGAAAACCTCATAACCACATATACTGGGACCTTGAAGACATTTTTTGAAATCTCCAGAAAAATCTTTTTTGGCAAAATACGAATCCATCTATGAAAACTTTAAAAAGGAATAATGAAATTTGAATTTTGTAAAACTTTCTGCTAAAGTAAAAGAAAATATCGAGATAATCCAATTCGCCCGATTTATCTTTCTCGCCCAATTTTGAAAAACAAATTAGCATGAAATAAATGACACGTCATCAAATCAATATTGTTTTTAAAATAATCTTACTTTATGGATAATAAAGGAGAAAATTAACAAGAGTTGATAAAGAGGATTCTCTCGAGTAAATTCCGTGCTAAATGAGAGACATCTTACAATTTGATCTTAGTACTATATTAACTTAAACCAAGGACAGTCAGCGAAGTGTGTTGTATGATAATTAATTTGGATATTTAGAAACGCTTACCGATAAAATATGACCTAGGCCTTGAATATTTTTTCATTTTTAAAGAATGGTTTAAAATATGCGGTTATTCCAAAATATTGTGCAAGATTTTTAAGAAACGGTGTTAAATTTTCAAGATTTCGTCTTTTAAAGAAATGGATTAGTGTACGAGACATTGCCATCAAAGGTGTAACTTGAATGAATTATGCAAAAATGCGTCATAGAAAGGAGAAAACACGAATTCTAAGCAGTTTTGAATTTTGGTTCAGTTCATTCTCAGGTAAAACTATAAGAAATGGAAGAAAAAATATATAAAAAAACAATAGCTCTACCTAGAGGCAAGAATCGGAAGTTTACAACCGAGAAAGCAGGAATAGTAGGAAACAGTACACGAATGGTAATTGGGAAGGATATAAAAAAGAGCCAAGTAATTACAAATCAACGCATATAATAGGAAGAACAACTAGAAATCGGAGACTCATATAGTGAAGAAATGATAATAGGAGAATGTATAGATTAAAGGCAAGATGTGGCAAGATTCCAAGACGATAGATGGACCAGAAAAATTACCGATTAGACTCCAAATGATAAAACAAGACCAAAAAGAAAACCCCCAAAACAAGATGGAGAGATAATCTTCAAATATACGCAAAAAATTCACAAGACCGAAAAAAATTCAGACAGATGAGAAAGGTCAAATATAGGTCAAATAAAAAAAACGGAATTAAAAAATATTGTGTAGATTCTATCTTCAGTGACATGTTTTTTTCTCATAATTTGTATTTACCCCATGTGCTCTTAGTGGTTAACCTTTGATTCGTGTGTTTCTTGATTTCATAATCTCTCGCATTTCCACTAGTTGCTTCTTGTCTTAAAGTAGAACTATTGTTTCCCATATAAGTACTTTTTTCTCACAAAAATTTATAGTTCTTTTATGAAATTTAACCGAATTAATTTCGGAAGTAATTTAAATTCTTGTTTCCACTTTCTTGTCGGACATGTTTTAACCTTCGTTGTATCTCACCGTTTGAGTTCCCCATTGTTTTTTTATGAGTCACTAATTTGACTCATCTATTCTCATCGTATAATCTAATCGTAGTGTAGAAATTTAAATTTTCAAGATAAAATAGCCATAATAATAAAAGGAAGTTTAATTCGCATGTCAAAGGAAATGTAACGAACTAAGGCAGCATCTTATAAAATTTATTCCCAGGATTCGAAACTAGGCGCTGAGATTTATGGAGCAGATTCGGGACATTATTAATCAAAGTAAAGGGTGTCCTACAAGTCACTATCCAATTGTTTTTTATTATTATGTTACAGGTAAACCATGTCATTGACTAGAGAGGAGAGAGTTCAAGTATCTTTGCTAGTCAGGCCCCGTAGTCACCGGGAAGTAGCCAGAATTGGACATGTATCTAGTCCGCGCACCAATCCCACAAAGAAGTGTTGGAAAGTTGATAACTAAATTTAAAGAAACGAGATCCGTAGCTGACAAGCTTCACAGCGGACCTTGAAGGACTGTCGAGGATTCCGTTTTCACTTATGTATGCTACCCAAGGGCGAACTCTTTAAACAGATTATGAAATAATCTTGGGACTATTTTGTAATTGTAATGATTTTCCCTATGGGTCCTGACTTACTGGACACCCTGTATATTTTAAAATAATTAATAAATAAAGACTGCATTGTTAGAAGAATGACAAATCAATAGATTAAGTCTGCGTTAAACTAGTATATACAGATAACCTGAAAGCTAGATTTAAAATCTAAATTATTACGAAACCTAATGACATTACCGAAAGAAAAACTAGAAACCACATCTTTTCTGATCGAGATGTGCCAACAATAATGAAAGACCAATGTTAAATGAAATACTAAAACAAAAATAAAAAATATTGTGTAGATTCTATCTTCAATGACATGTTTTTTTTTCTGATAATTTGTATTTAACCCATCTGCTCTTAGTGGTTAACCTTTGATTCGTGTGTTTCTTGATTTCATTATCTCTCGCGTATCCACTAGTTGCTTCTTGTCTTAAAGTGGAGCTATTGTTTTTCCATATACTTTTCTCTCACAAAAACTTATAGTTCTTTTATGTAATTTAGCCAAATTAAGTGAATGTCGCCATTAGATTAATTTTTATTTACCAGAAATATCTAAAGTTAGCTCTGGAGATTTGTGGAAATATTATCAATTGAATTACTGAGAATTGAGTAGATGAAAAAAAATCGAAAACCTCGGTAAAAAAAAAAGAGAAAATCTAGTAATGGCTTTGAGGTAAGGTCAAACTGAGCAAATGGAAGTGGCTTTAATAAAACAATAAGCACAAAATAGAAAAATCACTACGTAAATTAATTACGTCCTCAAAATTAAACTAAATTTTGTAATGTGCATGAGAAATTAATACATTTCGAGGAACAAAACTTGATATAAAAAAGAATTGAGATGGGAAATTTATTAGTTTAATTTGTCTTAATTATATGAAAAAACCTTTCAGAAAACCCATGAATTAAAATCGAATGGACCTTGCATTCTAAACGTTCGAAACAAAAACTACGGAAATGAATAAACTATAAAGTGACAGACAAAAGGCATGCCCTTCAACAGGTATGCCCTTCAACATATAAATCTACAAGATGCATTAAAGTTTAAATTAAGGGGTTTTTTAAGAACATACAACAAATTGCATAGAAAATATTCTCCAAACAAAAAATACAACTTTAGTACTTCATAGCATGTCTCCAATATAAAAGAACAGAGTAGGGTAGACTACACTATACTACACTAAGATTTCTACTATTTGCAGTCCCAAGCAAACATAAACAAGGCAGTGATTCAGGAATTTATTACTGAGTGCTACTGAGCACTTACGGCTAAACTGTTGTTAAAATCCCCATGTTTTGTGCAACGGGGCTGTCTTCTCGGCTTGCGAGTACCCCTTTTGTTCCTGCTGCTGCCATCTATGTCAACATTTAATTCTTTTTTTCCCTCCCCATCATTATTATTTTTTGCTGTTTCCGTCATAATATTCAAATTAGGATCAATATTTCTATTGCTTTCGCAATTAGACTTTATTTGATCGCTTGATATATTTTGAGTGGGATCTTCATTGTTCTTCCTTGAGGGGAAAGAATGGAATTTCTGGTTAAGAGGAGAACCTTCAAAGTTGTTTAAAGACGGTTCCAATTTTTTACTTTGGCAACAAACAGGCGCTGTTTGCCTGCAGGTACAATCTGCATTTTCAAAGTTTTTGCTTTTAATCTGAGACCTTAGATCTGTATATTCCCGAAGTGCATTTATTATATTTTCTTTGGCCTTGTATATATCAGTTGAATTATTACGTATATTTTCCAGGTTTTTCAGGTTATATATAATCTGAGATGACAATTGTGAAAGATTCGCACTGTACTGAGAGTGAAGATTAATTGGAACACTACAAGAGCATCCAGCATTGTCGACATACTGGCAGTATTCTTTATTACAGCAGTCACTGCAATCTGTGCAACTCATTATATTGACGTTTGGAATTAACTCTTTAGGTTTATTATCAACTCGCTTGTTACTAATCACCGCTTGATCTTTCCATTCATCATGTTCAAAAACATATTCTTCAGACATGTTCTGATCATTTTGATCTCGACAAAGTGTGTCCCAAAACTCTTCTTCTTCCTCCTCCTCTTCTTCAGATTTATCTTCGCCCTCTTTGATATCTTTGTTCTGGAAAAGGGAATCAGATTTCCTGTCGACAGCTGTCTTGGGAATTTGAGTTTGCTCTAGTTCACTTTTAATATTTGCAGTGTCCTCTTCTTTGGCAATGTTTTCTATGTCGGCCAAAATAAGAGAAATTGCATTTGAAACTGGCCACAGTCGTGGGAGAATGTTCAGAGAGAGGGGGAGTGAAGAGGTGAGGCAGCAGCAGAAACCAGGTGGTGCAGGTAAAGGAAGAAAAGCAAAATTAAACAAAGGTGTTAATATTAGCACTCTGGGAAACTAGAGGGGGAAAGGAAGAACTAGAGATCTATGAAGCATTTAGCAGGTGCTTATAGTATTAGGCTATAAACCACCGTTCTTTAAAAATGATAATTGATGAAATTAAACGCGGATTTTACGAAATATGGCTAACAAATAGCCTAATACGAAAGCTTTAGCTTCAAATTCTTGTGGGGCTGTCTGAACAAAACTGAAAATCCTTTACTTAACATGGATAATTATTTTGATAGAACAATTCCAACTTTTGTCAAGACACCCACACACCGTACGATAAGAATATTCATTATTCTGTGTCACATCAAGAGTGACCCGAGATCATGTAAATCTCAGTTTCACACAAGAGCTGACAGATTCTTGTGGGATAATATTGAACATTCTACGCACCAAGAAAAATGAGGGGGGGGGGGGGAAATAGGGGGCTCAGAGCTCTTAAAATCAACACCTTGTCACTCCAGGAGCATGAGAGCATAAACACTTCTGACCTTCATGATCCTAGCTTGGGCCTGTGCCTGTGAAAGTACTTCGGTGATCTTGGCTGCAGTCAATTTATCTGTCACAGATCCCATCTGAGACACGAGCCTCTCCATAGCTTTCTCTGTTTCTTCCAACCGACGTCGTAGTTGATCCATCTGTTCGTCCTCTGCAGAGCTCATTCACTTAACAGCTCGAAAAATTCTCAAAGGCACCAACCACTACACTACACTAACATTTCTCATAACCGAGCAGACAATGGCCTTTCCCTTGCTTCCTTAAATTCCTATTTTAATTTAAGTTTAAGGGAGGCTGTACTAATACGCTACTATAGGCCTAATAACTGACTATCATAATTCTTAGTTCACCAATTATAGTGATTTGGGAATTTTATAACCACAGTTTTTTTTATTCTTAATAACTTCTCAAAATTCTTTCTCTGAGGTCTTTTTTTTAGCGCAGGCCTATGGTACGTAATAGTAGGCCCAAGCAAATTTTTTTTTTAAATGCACAGAATAAATATTAGTATGAAAATAAAAATAATATTCGGTAAGCTTTTCCATAAGCATTATATATATAAATACATAAATACGATCTTTAATGATTCAGTGTCAAATTTTCATACAACAGAAGATACAAAATAACCTAACTTTGATATTATGAAAGATTCTTCGCATGCATTTCAAACATTCTCTACAAAAGTGGATGCTTTGGGAGCCAAACTACCTGACTTGGGTACTACAGAATATATGCATACATATATACATATAGTAAAAACACTCTCCACTTCAAATGTCATAAACTTATTGACTAGTAAAATTAATGCTTACATTGAACTAAAATTAATATACAGAACAATTGACATAAATACTGACTTTGAATAACATAATAGATTTTAGGTATCTTCAATCCAAAGTTATTTTATAGTCCAAACTACTACCAAGACCTATTAAAGTTTGCTATGTATAAAAATCTATGCACATATTCTCCGGTCCCTCTTTAATCTTTAACTGTGTATGTTGACTAGAACTACATCGATCAGAGAGGGAATGGTAGTTCAAGAAAAAATCTATTCACTAAAGCCCGAAGGGAACCATTCACAAGGCGCTTTAATCAACAACTTACTTTTTTCACATTCCGGCTTTCCTGCAGCCCATGGAAAAAGTTAAAGAACAAAAGATATCAAATACTTTGTATAGTGCAGCACTAAAGAGAAAAACCTAATTAATATTAACAACACAAAAAATATTTAATTCTTTAAAATTGAGGGTGCGAAATAAAACCAGCGATTTGGGAAATGACAAGCTACATGATTTTCAAAGGTACTACCTTAACAACCAAGCGTTATAAAGGAAGAAATATATTTAGTTGCACTTTATTGTCCCCTAAAGAGATTCCACAAAGTATCATTATCACTTCCTTTTTAAATACAGTGATTTCACAGCGCCTAATGTGCAGCGAATGTATTCCGTGCAATAATGCCGATTTTTATTATCGATTACCGTCAAGGTGAATAAATAATTCCATCTTTTATGTGTTAACGAATTATTTCGCATATTATCTACTTTAATTATTTCTCTTTCCTTGCAATCTTCCAGAGTGAAGAGAGTACATTTGTCCTCCAAATTCACTCCGAGCACTCAATACCCTCGTTGGTTTCGGAAGTGAATCAAAGCAAAAGCAAATAGGTCCTACCGAAATACACTTTGCCATCAGCACTACCACTGGTGCCTACAAAAGGTATGCAAGCAGTTGCCACAACAAATTATTTATAAAATGAAATAAAACATTAATTATGGACAATTTCTGCTTAATTTGTTGTGCATTTACCGATACTAATATGATAATTAAGGGTAGAGAACTAATAAAAGGCAATATTAGTATTAAAAATACATGTATATTATCTCTTAAATGCACTCACTGTATGACTGTAAGATTCCCCAACGAAGAAAGGGCATCCCAAACAGGGAAACGATGTGAATCGGATGGGTTGAATAAAGAAAGTAGGTATAGTAATGTTAGTCCCCCAGCCCCACCCTACATTGTAAGTGAAAAGGGGACACTGTGGTTGGATCGTCCAGTCATTAATTAGTAATATCTTCACTCCCTCTCGAGAAAAGAATTTTGGAAAAGATCGTCTACATATATGGAGCGTACTTGAGGTTTTACAAGATACAATAAACAAATACAGGTTTAAAATACAAGTACAAAATAAATAGATCGTGAACAAGAATCTATGATGCAAAATAAAGGACCTCAGACCAACTAAGGTTAGGAATAACTTTAAAGAATTTGTTGAATTAATACTCCTGTAAGATGAGAAACTATTCTGAGACTAAAAATATCGGTGCTCTTCCAATACATGATTTACCAACTTTTTTTATATACTAATTTTTTAACTACACTTTTATCGTAAGAGATAATAATGATTTTTAAGGTTATTAGCAAAAAAATGCATGTTAAAACTAAAAAATAAGAAAACAATAAAACATTTATTTATTATTTAGAGGAAAACAACTTTAACGTCATTCATTAAACCAGTGTATTTAACGTAACATGCATTTTTTGCTAATAAACTTACAAATTATTGTAATCTCTTACAAAAAATAGGGGCGTTAAAAAAGTTGGTAGATCAAATAAAGGTTGGAAGATCAGGTACTGAAAGAGGACCAAAATATCTCTCTTGCAAAAATGAATGTTTTAAATAATGAAGAGCAGCTCGGCTATAGCTATGACCTTTATAGTAGATCTAAGATTGCAATAATTAAATAGAGAGTAATTTGCAAAAAAAGTAAATTTTAGAAAATGTGCATTAATAAGCGGTCTCAAATTGCTCAATACCTTTTATAAGAACTAAAAAAAAAAATTGCCCTTTCCTCAAAATACTTAGCCAATCATCGATAAGGGTTGTTCCTAGTGCCTGAACCAATATAGAGAGAAATGTTCAGAATGTACTACTATAAAGTTCAAAAGGGTGAGTGACAAACAGTCAGCTACAGTTGCGATAGATGTCGTAAGCCGACGTCAGCTAAACTATATCAAACTACAGCCAAATCTAATTTTGTGGGGTAAAAAAAAGGTTATGTGTCATAGAAGTGGTCGAAATACATTCAAGAAACTCGCTCTTAATTACTATTCAACTTAATTGCTATGCATGTGGGTATTGAAAATCTCGTCAACAGTTTTTAGCGTAATACTTAATGAATCTATTCGCGAATACATAGCGATCTCTATGTCAAAATAAGAAGCAATGAATCCAGGACATTAAAGATACTATACTTTTATCTAGGAATTTTTTAAATCGCTTTCAGAGTATACAAAGCCTTGTGTTTTATTCCTATTGGTCTTAAGCCTTGTGTTCTATTCCTATTAGTCTTACTATAAAATCACTTAACTACCTGGAAGAGTCTAAAGGAAATTTTCTATATAAATTAAGTCGGATAGGGACAAGGCAATATCTAATGCCATCTTACGATTCATAAAAGCATCGAAAATTATAATATTCATGATAAAATTAATTGGAATATATTAAATAGCGGAACGCTAGTAGCTAGAGCAAAAATATACGAAAGCGAATTTCAATATATCATCACCTTCACCATTTACTTCGAATAAACCGGCATCCTTAAGGCTTTGGTGAATGGCCTCTTCATCAACTTCAAGTTTTGTCCATGAATTAAAATCACTTTCTTTCAGCGAGTCATAATTTTCAAGTAAATCATTTGGAGCCAAGTCCATGACTTTCTCTTTCCTTCTTCTTCTGAGATCAAAAGGATGCATGTTTTGATGCACATCTCTCCTCTTCATTTGATTTGAAGGAGTCGTAGACAGCATTTCAAAAGGAATAAACGATGGCTCTTCTTCAGTGGTTAAACCATTTAGACTGTCGGCCTGGACGTCCAATAACGCCGATATCATATTCTGCTTATTTCCCTCTGTTTCGAGATGGTAATGAGAGCACAGCTTTTCCGCCAGTAACTCAATGGTAAGCTCCTCTTCACTCAGGTCGCGATGCAATGAAGCTCCATTTTCAGGCGATGTAAAGGACGGGTCGTTCTTCTCTCTACCCTTGGCCAAAAGAGGAATGTCTGCATCATCAATGATATCATCGTATTGGAAACGGCGTCGATTCTTTCTTTTCTTCTTCTTTTTCTTGTCATCGTCTAATGTCACATAGTCCCATTGAGATATTGGAGAAACCTTCAATAGTTCTTCAAGTGAAGTTTTCACCCCTTTGTCCTCCTCCTCATTTGACAAATCTTGGGTTGATTTGGAACATTCTTCAATCAATCGGTCTACGACTGTGTCATGTATAGCTTCGTCTACATCACCTCCTCCAACGGTACTTTGACAGTCCTCTTCTGAACTATCGTTAAAAAAGCCTTCTGGGAGATACCACTCGCCTATATGCAATAAATAATATTGTCTATTTACTTACATATCATTTATGTTAGAAAGAAAGGTTAAAAGGGACAGAACTTGACTATTGTCTCAGTATAATCATGAAATAAATGTAATTCGATGTGATCGCTGTTCGTTCATTCGCTTACACTTTGAGATTCGCAATGCCTGAATCTGCCTGACAGAGAGAGTATTGAGCTCAGCTCTCGGGTTATTTAACAATTCGTATGCAGGTATCTATGTATGGTTACTTTTAACAACTTAAACTGAGATAAAATAATTGAGGACATTAATCTATTCAGAACAAATCAAAGGGATTAGAAATTGACGTTGTGGAACGAAATGGATGCAACGCTACATATCAATACACTTTATAAATACAAATCAAGCATTAAAAAAGAAGTGTTAATAAACATACCAAGTGGTTTTCCTTTAGACTCTACTTTCGTAGAGATGTGAGAATCTTCAGTAATTAAATGAAAAGAAAGGATACCAGGATATAGAATAATTTAGTAAACGACACATAACAGGAGTATGCCAATAATTGACTAAAACAACAGATACAAATTTACTCTGCGACGTACATAGCAATCGAATCACAGGTGATCATCTTGCATATTTAGGGATGCCTCATCTCCCAAAACATTTCAAATGTAAATTACCTAGATTGTCTGTAATATAGAACCACTAAGTAAAGAGGTGCTTGTTTTCCTGTTATTAACTTTAATGTAAATTCTCTTTCCCCGACATGGAAATATGAGTTGAGTAGGAGGGATTCTTTCTCAGAAAAACAAACATACATACATCCATTCAGACTAACTCGAACTACAGACAAATGAAGTAAATTTCTAAAAAAGAAATTACGTTCAATTTCCATAAAAATAAAAACTATAACTTGCTAATAATCTAAAGTCAACATAGTTCGATGGTCTTCGTACTTTATAGAATGAAGGTGCAAACAACTGTTGAGACGCAAGTGGATATAAGTTCGAGTATCTAAGTTCACTACTTCCAATCTTCGGATTGGCAAGGCTCCACTACACCGATCATTGCAATCCTTAATACTTTTCCATCGCATTTACCTTTTCTCCTTCTGTCCGTCCTAACCCTATTGTCTGTACATTAAGTAACTATCAGACATATCTAGAGGTGGAATAATACAGGCCAATTTGGGTATCCTAGCACAGGCTTACCAATTTTGGTGTCAGGTTGCGACGAGGAATCCTGTCGCCTCCGCTGTTTGGAACTCTCTCGTTCCTGGCGTCGAAGAACTTCCCTGCAAAAACCAAAGAACGTTGTAACGAAAGAACAAACTAACGAGGGCATTCACATTTTTTTTAAAGTATGTAGAAAAAGTGGCTAAGTTAGGAAGGACAAAAAGATATGTTGAGGTACAGAACTCAGATTAATAGGACGTTTGAGGAGAGGGGAAATCGAGGGAAGAGTCACCAACGGCTGCCAAGGAAGGCACCGAAATTACGAAAAGCCTATTTTTAGGCTAATTTAATATTCGGTCATCCGGAAACTTCCTGCCGTTTGGATTAAGCAAATTTAATCAATTATATAATTACCATTCTTTTATGCAGCCTTTTCCCCATTTAAATGGTTTGAAAAAAAGAAACAAACGAAATTATTAGACAAACTAAGAATCGCTGTTGAAAATGCTGAAATAACAACGCACCTCTCCCTAATCGAGCGACTAATGAATACTAGGCTAGCCTAGTATTTCGACAGGAACGAACAGGTGATTTAACAGAGTAGTGATAGCCAAACTAGTGAAGCCTAGTCCTTATATGTCGCTCATTATGGAGAGGTAGGGTGTAAGCTCAAAATGTTTTGGTATAGCGAATCTTAGTTTTTCAAGTAATTTTGTTTCGTTTTTTCCAACCATTAAAGTGAGCAAAAGACTTCAGAAAAAATTAGTAAGTAAATAATTGATTAAATTTTATTATTTTTACCAAGGCAACAAGAAGTTCCAGATGACCTAATATATGGAACCTAACTATACCCCTACCCCTACCTAGCGGTAACTATCATCAACGATTATCTAAAAGACACAGTCAGATACAGGAAGGGGCTCTGCCTCCCTCAGGGGCGTGAGCATGTAGCAAACAATTTAAATAATTAAATACTATGGAGGAGGCAACAATCCAATTCAACCGTATTATTAAGCTAATTAAAAAATAGAAAACAAAATTTAAACCACCACCGGAGAAAAGGAACAAAGAAAAAAAGACAAATCCCCCAAAAGAGCAAAAAAAAAACCCAATAAGAAACAAGAAAAAATTCAGGCACCAGGGCTGGCCACCTATCCAACACAAAGAGAGTCGAATAAAATGGAAGTAACAGAAGAGCACAAATCCGTCCCAAGTATAAGGGGCAAACGGTAGCGACCCCGCTCGTCCCGGTACCAGGACAGGTAACGTGCGCGTAGATCACCCAGCCTGGAACATTCAACAAAAATGTGCCAACGAGTCTGCGGGACAACACAGTCGTCGCAGTAAAGTGCAGGAAAACGGTCGATCAAATGGCGGTGTGTCCTGCGTTTGTCTCCAATTCGAATACGATAGAAAGCGACCTGAAGCCATCGATGTATTGGGAGCTACGCACGCAGGTATAGTCACTGTGCGATGGCACGCAACTTTTTGTTTCCCGTCGGCAGCTTCGCATCTACTTTACCAGGCAGCCCAGAGGGCTGACCTGCAATGCAGTTAGTTAGTAAAAAGAAAAGCGAAGCGGTTGTCTGGTCTCCTAGTCCTTGCGGACTCTTTAGCACCCTAACTCCCGAAATCCCAAGTCCAGGAACCCAGTAAAAGATAATATTGACATCTGTTCAGCTTGCAGCAACCGTGATGTCACAGATACAGCGAACCAGGGAGCGCGGAGATCCCAATGCTCCAAGACACTAAAGGCGCTTTGTAAATCGCCAAAGATCACAATCCGTTATTTGAACCGGGTACAACGCATTTTCTTCCAAACCAAGCGGCGTATTTCAACCAGATCGTCGGTAAAGATAAACGGAGCACCTGGTAGAGCCTCGCTGACTTTAAACAGCCTGAATATGGCGTGGAAGCCGATCCCGTCTTCGGATTTGGAGCCATCCGTTTACACTGGCCCTGAGACACTCATTTTACCCCCAAATGGTCAAACGCAATAATCTCAACGGTGTAGAAGCTTTGAGAGCAGAGGTGTAGCGACAAATTGTTAAAGTTGGTACCCTACAGGTTGGCATGCTCGGCAGAATTACCGCTACCATTACGAGGGCGCATCAAGCTCTCGAAAGAGTTTCCTGGCCCTAAACACAAAGGCTCAGGGCATGATTGACGCCTCTCAGCGATATATGCACAATCGAGATTAGCGGCGAAAGCGATGAGACCATTGGCGACTGAGGCAGAGAGAGGGTCCCTCGTTGACAAGCAGAACTCAATAAGGAAAGTGGGAAGGTACCTGTTACCAAACGGACACAAGTGTGCTTGATCACTTCCATCTTCTACAATTCAAGCTCGGCTGCGGATGCGTGAAACTTGCACCCGTAGTCAAGCTTTGAGCCAACAAAGGAAAGATAAAACCACAAAGCATTAGCCCTATCAGCACTGTGAGAGCTTAACGTTACGGAATGAATATAGATCTTTCAGGTGAGGCGTCGGTCAAAAATGAGACTCGGAAACGGTGCAGGTCCACCACTTCCAGGCGAACCCCGTTTAATAAAAAGGGTGGATAGGGATGGAGCCATGGATGGCAACAGAAGTGCACTATATTAGTCTTGGCAAATGAAAACCGAAACCTGTGGGTTTTGGCATGCGGGAGATGCGGTTCATTCCTGTTCTAGTTGAAGCTCCAGATTTGGCATCTATGTCACACCAAAAGAAAAAGTAGTCTACGTCGAGCGTAGCGAGACCTTCTTCCGGCAGCACCTAAATGATATCGCTGAAGCTGCCCTGTTCCTGTTCTATTGGGCAGGAGAGTGCTCTCCTTAACCGTACGCGGAATTTACTATTTTGTTTGAATTCAGATATAAAAATTGGCAGGAATAAGCTCGTCCCCATCATCGTCTGGAGAGTCTCCAAGATTCTGTATGGCCATCCGGTATCATAGACCTTCTCCAGATCAAAATAACCGTGGTAGTTTGCTGTATAGGATGGAAGGGCTCGCAGATAGTCTTTTGAAATTTTCTACCAGGAGTATGCATAAGATGTGGAATGGAACTTGCGGAAGCCGCACTGTGCAGAATTAAGGTGGCCAAGAGAAAAGATAATCTAACATTTACCAATTTCTCTATCAACTTGCACAAGCAAAAGGTTTCGAGAAATTGGGCGGAAATCGACCAGATTTAGTGATCCATCCCCGGTTTGCGGAAGGCGAGCACAGTAACCAATTGCCAGGAGTCTGAAAAGATACCCTCTGTTCAGAACCTGTTAAAAAAATCTAAAGAAATGCCATGCTCAAGTAAGTGTCAAAATATTGGATACTGGACATCGTCCGGACTAAGCTCGGTGTACGTGCACGAAACGAGGACTAAATGCAACTCACTCAGCGTAAACTTGTCTTTTTGAGGGTTTTCCGTTTTGGAGGTAAAGTCCAGTCAGTAGCCTTCGCGAGATCACGACGTACATAAAATGCTGGTGGAGTAGCATTCTAGATAGAGAATGTGGATAAAGCTGTCGCAAAAGGCTTTGCCACAGACACAGGGTCCAGGATTACCTACCAAGGGGTGTATTGTAACTACCTTGGCCTTAGAGAGAAATACAGTGCTTGGTAAAGCTCCGCTGGCTCCAAACAGAGGGGTTTGCCACGAATCCTTGTGACTCGCTTCCACACCTATGTGAGAAGAGTCGTTGCGTTAAATGAACCACGTATGTCCACCAAAAAGAGCTGCTGGTTTACTTTGAAACATACAGGAACCTAGCCCTAGCTCGATGAAATTCACCGACGGTGAAATCGTTCGGGCGGCGCTTATTTACCAGGAAAGCGGACAGCGTGAAAACGGCAAGAAATTCTAAGAATAGTAGTTAGGCCCACGACGATGAGGTTGGCGGAGAAGTGCTCAACAGCCTCATCAACTGACCTAAACCCCGAGAGTGGAATGCAAACCATCGCGCCCGCTCCAAGAACCGCCCAGATGGTTTCTCAGGCGGCAACCTCCCACAAGATGAAAGTTGAATTGCAAATTTGGTCGCTATCATGAAGATGTCGATCACTTCCCACCCGAAATTAGGCTCTGCATCTGAAAAACACAGGGCCAAATCTAAACAAGGAATTAAGTATTTCTCGTGCAGTGATGCATAAACTCAATCAAATTTAGCAAACCTATCTCTACTTCTTCGATCGAGTGGGCAAGGTCCTGATCTCTGAGATTGATCGTATAGTACACCACAGAGGGGGTTGCCTACCCTTCAAATCCCCGAAGAGAGTAACCCGCGTCGAACGCGGCTGATGGTGGAATGTGCGCAGAAATAAAGGTAGACATATTCAAATGTAGTTGCACTGCCACACACTAAAAGAAGGTATTCGAAGCGAGTAAAGGAACAGAGAAATATGCCTCGAATAAATTATGCATCCGCACCCCCGTATCCTCCATCCTCCAACCGGTAGTGTTGGCGTTGCAAACCCTTATACGTAGGGACACTGAGCAGAGGTCACGCGTCCAGCATGGTCTTCTGCCTACAGATAGCTAACGGGAAACAGGAGGAGACGAGCCTTCGAAGCTCCTTCCAGTCGGCCCGGAGTCAACGGTAATTCCATTGAAGGAATCTGATCCCCAGACCTACCTCGGATGAGATGCGGGGAACCTCTCCGAGGTAGACACTCACGGGAATGGTTGTAGACTTCCTTGAGGAAAAACTACGGGTTATGCTGGCATTAAAAAGGGAGTTTTGGCTCGCTATGCGAGTGTTTTCCTCCCATCGTCTCGGAGCCTTTGGGAGCGTCTGTTTCACCTTACGGGAAGCGGTCACGCACGGAGAGGGGAAGTTCGTCCTAATTTTAATATAGACCTGGCTTGAGATCGTGGAATAGCCAGCTGTACTAAATGTGTGTCCGGAAGAGGGGGATAGAACCACCAAAAAGTTCCGAATGGGCGCGGAAGCAACCTTGATCGTAGGCTTGGAAGGGCATTAGCAGAGCGTGTTTTCATAATTTGAGAGCCCTTGGAATTCTCAGATTGCACAGGGCGCAACATGACCAATTCCTTGCCCTTTGGGAAAGAGAGTCGGTCCACAGCCTGAACGGCCAAGACCCCTAAAAGATAGCTGCATTGCTTTGTGGAAGCAGGTGCACAATTCACACGTTTGGCATTGCATCGTGCAGATTTATCATGCAATGCCTTTGAGCAGTTTACACAGAATTCGAGTTGACACGAGTTAACATGTTCATAAGTTCGATCAGTATGGCCGAAGCGGTGACAATGGTAACATCTCCGTGACAGTAATACGATTTCCATACGAGGTAGCGATACCAACCGGCAGGACTGACGCAGGGCACGATCGAAGGTGAAAAACTGAAAGCGTGGCTTTCGAGGCTAGCTATTCGGACATGTCTTCTAAATCATGGGCCGTGAGTTCCCTCGTATAACTATTTTTTACAAAATTCCTGGTAGAGTGCGGTGTCATTGCAAAGGAGAGTAATTGATGTCCGAAGTGCACTAATAATGGCTGCCTCGGGAGGGTCCGCAGCTCTTCACCGATCAGCCGAGCAAGTGCTATGATCTGATGGAAAATTTGTCCTATAATCAACATGCGTCCATCAGTCGAAGGAATAACGAGAAAGCGTTTGAAACCAGTAAGCTCAAAAAGGCAAGGTAGTCTCTCGAAGAGAGGCCCCAACGTCAGCATTGATCCAATCGCCCTACTAGCAACTTTTACTCTTTGTCTGGGGCTCCCCACCCAAGGGCGCCTCGGGCCCTGGTCTCATGCGAAAATCGGAAGGGGACCCGTCCGTACCCGGAGCTCCCCCTCCAGAGAAGGAATGGGACCCCTAGTTTTTATTCCTACTTTTCTTTTTAGGAGGGTGGGGAATGAGCCTTCTTATCCTCACTCCCGTGCCACTCCAGGACAACTATATAACTACAGGGGCGTATTTTGGTTCAAGGGTGTTTCCCAACAAGTCATGTTTCGCCATCTTTTAAGACCCAACCATCTAGGAGTAGAGAAACCTCCAGGACGATTTCCACCTCGATAGCGGCCTCCAAGTGGGTATGCTCCCCAAAGGTGTGGAAGATCTCTCAAGGAGACGCACTAGGCCTATGGCTTGTAATTAAATCGGTGGTTCTATCAAGCCGACTTAAATTGGGAATGAAAGGGGGCAAGCACGACGGCCCCAACAAACTCAAGTCGACCGTCACCAAAACGCTATTGGGCACGACCCTCTGAGCCCTGCCAACCTTTGCTCCTTTAAGGGCATTTGACCTATCAAGCTTCTCCCACTAGAAGCGGTTGATTCTTATTGATGGCCACCTGTAGAAGAGAAAAAGGGACTGCTACTGGAGTTAAAGTATAGTCCTCCAAGGACGAGTCCATGAAAGGGGTGAGGGGAAAGCCACCTCACCCGTATAGATAGAGACGGGGAAACTACCTATCCGGGAAGCAATTGGTTGGAGGGAAGCCCCTCAACCGGTCCGAGAGGTGCTGTTAAATTCATCGCCCACCCCAACAGCAAGGCTGGGCAAGGTTTCGCTGAGAATAGTGTTGTCAGTAATTTGATTAAAGTTCGCCAACCAAACAATATTTCTGAAAGCTTGATACCAATAATAAATATAAACAAGGATTGGGGGGCTATAATATTCCGAGTCCAACCGCTCCCGCCTATTCCAACTCGCGTTCTCCAGCTTCCCCAGGCACTGACAAAGAGCTCAAGTCAACCTAGTGAGCAGGACCTTCCCGAACTTGCACTTGGGTCGGGGGGATGTGAAGCTCCTCCAGGTACCAAGTGTAACAGAATGCACAGGATAATCCCCGTACCCTCATACGGGCAACCCAACTGAAGAAAATTTCGACATCCTTCCGCCTCACAGCAGCCACTTCGTCCTGGATACTACGAACGAGTGGATGTAGAGATTCTAATGCCTCAAAGGCACATTGGGCACTCTGTGAGTCGTTCTGAATTACAAATCGGCATCCGAACGCGCACGGGCCATATTTACCAGTACTGTGTGGACTATTGCAACCAGCTCGGCTGTGCAGTTAGACGCAGCCCCCCCCCCCCAAGAGACCTGCCGGCTTCAACCAGTGAGAGATAGCATGAAAGCTCCAGTTACTCTTTCATCAGACTTGGAGACATCTTTGTACACCAGCACTTTTCCAGTGTGGCAGGAAATACAAACGCAATAGTTTTATTCACAGCAGAGCTGTTCCTGCCGCCAGTTGCATACTTCGCACATTGTCTCTAGAGACAACAAGACCAACAAAAATCTTCTGATTAATGTGTTCGGTGACTTTATTTGGTTTTGAACTCTGTTGTTATCCTCTTGTTTGCTCAGTGTTCCTCATCTCACCGCTGTATAACGATGTAAAGCCATCTTCTTTGCCACTAATTTTAATTCAATATTCATCGTCTACCACATTGTTGATTTGTAGCACTAAGGATATTAGATGTAAAATAATGAAACGGGTCAGCCATTCAACAATTATTTCAAATCAATAAAAAATAAAGAAATATCAAAATTAACCTTCAATGCAAGGAAAATATTTAAGGTACTGCACTTTAAATAATAATATTAATTCCAACTATAGACAATGAAGTATTGGAGCTGCAGTTGTTTCCCCTTAAACCTAGAGACTTTGTTTGTCGGAGCGAAGTTCCCTGAAGTTGCCATTGAAACAAGTCGTCAAAAGAAGGCTAACTCTCGTCTTTGGGGCCAGATGCTCTTGCGAAAGTCATGCACTAAGATTCGAACCTGGCCCCTAGTATCACACTGTAACATTATACCGTTTAAGAATTTGCTTCCAGGCTACCTACCACCCACACGTTTTCACTCCGCTTAGCTAAGGCACGCCATGATGACCAGCTTTTCAAAAACATTTGTATGACCTCGCTGCTTTTCAATTTTAAATAATGAAATATGAATCTCTATCATGCTCTTGATATCCAGGTACGTTTATTTTCAAATTTCACCTGGTATTACCTGTGCGAAGTATTGGAACTGTCGAGGTATTCCTCTGCGAAGACATACTTCCGGTATTCGGGGTCAAGGTGGAAATCTTTCAGCTTCGGCGTCTTGCAATCCTCCTCCTCTTTCTTTTTGAACAAAACCTGAAACATTTTGAAAATAAATTATAACATTTTGAAACATCTAATATGTTTTGAACAAAATTCCGGGCAAACAATTTCTAATAATAATATGTAAGAAAAATATTTTCGGCCTTGGATTTTTCCCTTTCCTTCCTCCGTCTGCCTACTCTTCTTTCGCGGACTGACCATTATTTATCACTTTATTTTTAAGTTTACGATGGCAGTGGTCGTCGCGCATTCTTTCTTACCGCAATCTCGGACCTTTAGAGTAATTGGTTACAGAATTTTACTGCCTACCACATTTTAAGACGACCTCATTTTGAAATATAAGACCAGGAAAGGGGGGGGGGGAAGGTCCCTCGATCTTGGTCCTCCAGCCTCTGATGGGGTTTATGGGGCCTTTCCAAATGTTACATATTTTCAAAATTAGATAGCCGAGATTTCTTGCGACTAACACTCGTTTTCGGGATTCCCCGAAAGCCCTTAAGCGGACACAAATGACCAAAATACCCGCTATCTCCTTCCATAGCTTTCTCCTCTCACCTTTACTATCAATTAAGTATTTTTAATATTATGTGTATTAGTGGTAAATCATTTTAAGTCCGTATAGAGTGGGGCGAGGTAAGTTTACATTTATTGTTTTGTCTTGTTGTATCCAACACATATCGTCAAATATTTTTTAACGTTGTAGGAAACTTTGGTTGCCCTCGTAACATACTTTCCAATCCTGTAAATTTCTTTCAGACTGCAAACGTGCAATCCCTTTCAAATCCATTATCTTTTTCGAGGTTAATTATCACACTCACTCTGTTTCCATTATTTCAGGCTTTCAAGCGAGAGCCTCGCAACCACTGGAGCTATCCGTATACACTGGTATGGATCCAGCGTGCCACGAAGTGTGCTCCAAATAGGTAGGTCGCAATAGACCCGACACTATGAGAGCTTTCGGAGTATACGCGTCTCGACAAATAGTCAAAGGTTGTACCCTCCAGGCTGGCGTCCTGGGCAGAACCAGAGGCGCCACCGGCCCGAGAGCTACACCGAGTTGTCGAAGAAGTTTTATATCCCTAAACCCATAGGGCTTAGGATATGATGGCGGGCGGCTTAGTCACGGTGAGATGGGCCGCAGATGTAGTGAGGGCGGTTGGCGACTTGGGAGGTGCCTGGATCGCACATAGGAAGATGTCCATCTGAAGGGGAGGGAGGGGGGGCTTATATGTTTACCCATCCAAAAGCTTCACGGATCCCAATCGTGACTCTGTCTTATCATGATTTGCCTTTTTTGGCCGGCGAGTCGACCTCACCGATAAAGAGAAGGGAACAGGCACGCCGAACCTCTGTAAATTTGAGATGCATGACTACAGGACTGTAAGGGGCACAGACGGCCGGCCATGCTATCCCTTGCCCCTCTGAAGGGTTTAGCCTTATCCAGCTGCTCCTCCCACCACCATTCTGTTTTCTTGCAAGTCACTTGTGAAAGGAATGTGAGGACAGGATATGGTGCAGAGATTGAGTCATCCATGGACGACGCCCAAGAAGTGGGTGAGGGGAAGCCACCTTACCCGTCGGCATAGGAAATGAGTAAACCACCTCTCCTATGAGAGAAAATTGGAGGAGGCCCCTAAAAAAGCATAGGTGCACCTCCTTTTCTTGGGTGGAGCTGCCCGGAGGTAGCAGCAAAGATGGCAAAGAGTAAGCTCATTTACCGCATCAAGATGGTGAGAGGGGAACTTCACCAACGGTCGAAGCGGTGTCTCGTGTTACCTGGTCCTCCCCGGCACCTAAGGATGGCAAAAGTACGCTTGGAGGAGGCTCACTGTGCATATCTGGTCACCCACTATTACTTTCTCTTGTCCCCATGGTTAGTATGAAAGAAAAAAAATGCCGGGAAAGTAGATACTATGACCTCCCAATGCCTTGGGAGTTAAGAAAAAAGTCCCCATAGGATCGGAGAATTACAGAATGTGATCATTTGCACATAATTGCGCAGGAGTTCGAGCTAAGATGGGCCTTGACAACGAGGCCCACCATTTAGGTGAAATTTTCCTCGAGCATTGATCATAAAGGATTGTGCCGACGTAGTCATCTTATATGTGGATGCGCGGCAAGAAGGTGAACAGTATCGCCGCCCAACACACCCCGTGCCGAGTACTTGCCTTAGCGAAAGAGCTTTCGGCCCTCGCAGCAGCTAGAGACCTCACGGTAAACACTGTCACTCGACTAAGGACCCATAAGAGGATGAAAGTGCGCCTGGCAGCCAAAACCTCTGGGAAGAGAAGATAAAGTTTGAAAGGGGGTAGGCAGGTATGTAATAAGGAGAAGGACAGATAGGTGGCTTCACTAATGAGTAGGGTGAGTGATCAGATCACTTATTATTATCATACCATTGCCCTAAGTGATCCAAGGATGGCATACAGTCCACTCAGGCACCATGTCTTTCGGACCGAACTCTATCCAGGTCAGAACAGCTCCTCCTGGTACAAAGTGCGGGTAGACAAAAGGTTGAGCGAATAAGAATATGAAAATAATAATAAAATAGTAATAATATTATTATTAATAATAATATTATTAATATTGATAATAAAGATAAAGTAGCGTTGAGAGGGAGCGAGGGGAAAGAGAGTTTAAGTCTACTCAGTGACGGGATTTCTCTAATTTGCACTCAGGCCGATAGAATGTGCAGCTTCCCAGGGTACAAAGTGTCCCAGGCTACATAGTGTACCCCCTCCTGCAGGGATGAAAAGTGAAAATGAACTAAGAATTATATCCTGCTTACATCAAATGGTGTTGCAGGCAAAAAAGAAGCTAGCCAAAGGAAAGGTAAAATAACTGTTCTACAAAAATCTAAAAGATATTTCTTCACCACTAAGCTGACCGCGAACCGATGGATATGTTGTCTCTCAGGCTTAACACTTTTAATTTATTAAAATCAATGTATGAAACTATTATTTATTATTTATAAACTTGCCAATTACTTTATATGTCTACCCAAATAGGTGGACATAAAATCAATGAATGTTTTTCCCCTTTGCCATTGGGATTATTTTTCCCAGTGGGAAAAATTTTGCTTCATTTATATTTTCTGGCTTTAAATGAGTAAACATTATTTCTATACTCGTAATTAAATTTTAAATAATAATTTTATGTACCAATTTTTTCAAATAATAATTTTATGTACCAATTTTTAAAATAATAATTTTGTGTACCAATATCATGATATTTCCTGGAAAATAAATCAATTACATTGTACTAGTGGGACAAAAAATCCTCATGGGACGGGACGGTTTGTCCTAAGAATTTTTTAAAGCCTAAAACCTTATTCTATTATTTTAAAATTATTTAGCATTAATTTTGCACCTATTAGATATTTATAAGAGAAATAATATATAAATACTGTATTTTTAGAAATGACATAAGACCCAGGGAAGCGGATCTAATAGGCTACCCATTACTCACATTCATGATTGTATAAATGAAGAATATGACGATCCCCACGGTGTACATCGGCATAATGATCCCCATCGCTCCTGATCCTTTGGTTTGTGGAGGGACCATATGCCCTCCAGCACCCATCGGGGGACGGATCCCCGGCATAGGTCCTGGCTAAGGGAGAAAAAGATTTTGAATTAGTGGAAATTTAAGAAACTCGAAAATTAAGCGAGGGCGTTTTTTAGTCATCTAAAATGACATTAGAATCTATTCGAATTCGTACTTCTAAATCCTTATTAAACTCTTCGAGGAGTACTTGCTGTTAGAGGTTTTCAAATAACCCAATTCACTTTTAAATCCTAACTCTTGATTTAAGTTCCACGGCCTCCTTCGCAATCGAAAGTCAAACTCCTCTCTGTCGTACAATATGGATATAGATTCTACGACAGCATGATGTTTTTGCTTCTCCCCCTCCCTCCTCCTTTTCCTCCTCGGTCTTACTTGGCCTACCGATTGATTTACCAGATTTACATAAATCTGTTTTGTCAGAGGTTGACAGAATATTATGGACTACACATTAGGAATGCTTGACAGTCTCCAAGTGAAAGACCATCTTGGTGGCGCAGCTCTACGATCAGTTCGTGGACATATTTCTTAGGCATGCTACTTGGAAGTCAGCTGGCAAGAGAATGACCTAAAGTGCACTAGATTTAACTAAAATTAGTTGTTATGCAAACAATGCCGATTCTCTACAAGAAACCTAAGCGTTCGGATCATTTTGGACACTTCAATTTTTCTAGTAAATTCCTTATCTGAGGATACCTACGTTATATTCACCCATATTTTCATACCCATTATCTATACGTGGTTTATACCTGTACGCCAATTTTGAAAACCTAGGATTTTCTCGGGTAAAAGTTATGGAAGGTGTAATAAAACTACAGGCGTTCTGATGTTTATGGACGGTACTGTATATAACTACTACTATTATCATTATTTTAGAGCGTTATAATAATTTTCACTCTCAGTGTGTCTATTAATACATAAATTGTCCGAAATTCACACGTCCCCAAACTCTTCCTCGTTTGTTGATTTGTCTTCCGAAAATTCTGGCATCTTGCCACTTCATTTCATTACCATTCGAAGTGCAGTGAAATACAATGGCTGAAACTGGGTCCCACGTTCTGCCATCTCATTGATGTTCCTATATCCTATTTTTTAGCTGCTTCCCAGCCTGCCCCATGTAGGTGGAGCGGCCATCACTCCAATCGATCTTGTAGACACCTCCCATACTGATTCTTCGATTTCACCTTATCCTTCACTCTTGTCAGTGTGTTTCCTATGGTGTTTGTAGGTTTGTAGGGCACTTACAGTCCGCGGGGACCTAGTAGGGTACCAATCTCTGAGGTTAAGGTTGCACATGGCAGCATGACACACTTAAGGTTTTTGTTTTCCATAGCACGTTGACGTTGTCTCCTTGCTTCGCAGACTAACCTTGAAGGGTAATTATTCTCGACAAATACGAACTTCAAGTGTTTTTCTTCCTCTGCTAGTATTGCTCCACTGTGTGGTGGTTCTCACGTCGTAAAGGTTCGCATCATGTATTTCTTGTGATTTAATGGGTGTAAGTTATTGAAGTCCAATATAGGATCGGTGTGTCTTTTTTATGTATACCGTTGTTTGTAGTGATCCGTCGGTACCTCTTAAAACTAGGCCATCGAGGAATATGAGATTGTCATTAACTTCAGTGTCCATAGTGAACTGAATTCATGGGAAGAAGCTGTATATGTGTGTGTGAAATTCTTGTAGTTTACTCAGGCGGATTACCATGAACGTATCGTCTACGTATCAGACGTCACATAAAAAAGGACTTCTTCACAAACTTTCATGCCGTCAAGTTGGTGGCGTTATTCAACATCCTTTTCAATGTCAAGGTAAGAGGCCTATGCTCTTTGGCCAACCACCTCTAGAGGAAGTTAGGGAGCCAATGAAAGAAACAATGGGCCTTAAAACTATTTGGAAGCCTGTAGTTTCATATTCTGGAATTGAGCATCTGTGATAGATGTATTCCAGCGGAGTTTGTTTAAATACAAATTAATTTGTCTTTCAGTTTGTGCTGTCTTGACTTCACTAGTTCGTATGTTTGTCTTCAAGCATAAGTAGCTTTGGTCGATAGTCCCATTTGTTCATGACCACTTTAGTTCTACCTTTATCGGTAGGGGTTATGATCACGCTGTTATCTCTTTTCAAGTTGTTTATGGCCGTATTTCGTTTCGGGCAAACGGCGTACGGTATGGGTTCCGCCGGAACGAACCATCTACCTTTGCGCGCTGTCTTCAAGACAAATTAATCTGTGATTTAACTAAAAATGCAGTTCTAGATTCTGGAAGAGATTGATAAGCAAACTCCGAAGCTGATAGTATTGGTCCGAGCAAATAAACTTTTAGATAATGTTGGTTAAGGTGATTTTGCTACATTGGGTAGAAATATTTTATTCGAAATGAAGTTGCTGACTTTCTTGATTTGTAGTAAATTATTAAATTTATTACACGACATTCTAGTGGATTATTTCTAATACTTCATTAGTCGGTTTTGTAAGTGCGACTAATTGATTTTGTAAATATTTTTGTGAATGAGCGGTGGTTCGCGTTTCTGTGGGACAAAGCGGTATTTGTGCAGCAAGAATTTAACTTGGTGGTCGATAATTCTCTAACATGTTTTACCGTCAATTTCTTTGTGAAGGAATCTCATGTTGAACTGTAGCGAAGAGCTCGAGTGATATACACCACCGTCCAAAAAGATCAGAACGCTTCTATTTCTATCACAACATCTATTATTTTTGCCAGATTAAGGATTCCAAAAGTGGTGTACGATAATCTACATGTATACACTATGTATAGGTGAAGGCTAGACAAATTTGGATAAATAAAACGAAAATTATCACCAGATAAACAATTTACTAGAAAATTGAAGTGTCCAAAATTATGGAACGACAGCGGAAACAAATTAATATTAAAATTTAATGATTAAATCATCAGTGGAAAACACCTATACAATTACCAGGCAATGCCTTCGCTACTAAGATTAAAATTTAAAACCTAAAAAAAAGCAGCCATGGTTAAATTTTTATAGATTTTCTGAACTTCGCCAATTATAATAATTTTAAAAGGAACTCTCAACTAAATTTCCCCCATTTCAAAATATCACGTTGCTAAAATATAATCATAGAAGATATATAAAAATAAATTTCCTGAACTTCACCATTTGTAATTCTTTGGGTTTTAAAAAATTCACAAAATCTCGATACTTATATTTATTTCTGAACTTCACTATTTTGTTTTTTGATATTATAAAAGAATTATTAGAAATAACTTTGATAAAAAAACACGTCATTTGTCCACTAAAGAAAAAAAAACATTTAGTAATTTTTCACCCATCTTCAAAAATTCCGTTATACAATTATAGAGTTAGTGATGATGATGATGATGATGATGATGATAAGTAATCGTATTTAGTGTGGATGTTTTTATTTTCGATGATCCTTTAACATGTCCTGCCACAGGAACGAATCAACTGTTGACATCCTTGTGCAGTAATCTTGCTCCATTCATCTTGAAGAATTTCACAGAGTTCTTGAACTGTTTTCGGATTCTTCGCTTTAGACCTCTCTTTGGGGGTTTCTTCCAAACATCTTTAATTAGATTAAAGTCTAGCCACTGTGCAGACCGGTTGGGGTGTTAGCCCCCATGAAATTGTAGGTAGGTTATATTGAGCTTGGTTGGCTCGCAGATGGGGAAAAGAATGCTGTCGCAGCAATACCCTGGACACTTGTGTATTCATTGTGTCCCGTAAGTGCACAAGTGGCCCAGTGCATTCACCCGAAATCACGCACCAGACCATGACACTTTCTTCGCCAAACTTTACGCTCTTTTGGCCGCAAATGACAGACACTACTTCACCTGCTCTGCGACCTATGAACATCCTGCTATCGAGATATAACAAAGTGAACTTCATTTGTCACTGAAGTGGAGTTGGTTCGATTGACCATCCTCCCATGTTACGTGTTCAGTGGTAAATGCAAAACGAATCTTCTTGTTCTTCGGAGTGAAAAAGAAGGTGCAAGGGACGAACTGGTATGGGCAAAGGGAGGCTACATGCCTCATCTCCTCCCAAATAGCCCTGAGTCCATGATAATTTCGTTGTAGAAAAAAAAACAGGCCTATTTAGGACTTGAGTCAGTCTTCTACGAAGAGAAGAACCTCACTGTGATGGCTGGAGGTTGTAGCTCCAATGACATTGTCACCTTCGAGGACGCGATGCTTTTTCTTCTAAAGCCTCGAATCCTTCTCCTGGCGGGGTGCTTTTGCGGGAGGGCGACCAAGTGTTGGGTCCTGTCCCCGCTCAGGGCAAAGGTGAAGAGGCAGAGGTTTCCTCTTTTCAGGAAGCAGAGCTTTTGCTACTTAAGCTGTCAGCAAGAATGGGGAAGGTAGAACCCGAAAAGGGGTTCTTAATGGGCGCGGGAGTCACCGCGCTCATAGACCTGGAAGAATCATGCACCAGGCTTATTTTTTTAATTTGAGCAGCGCATGAGGGGCTTAGTCGCTCATACCGCAACAGGAACAAATCCTCAGCTTATATGAATGAAATTGCTTCGTAGCCATGACGCCCAGGGAATCAATTTCAAACGGATACGAACCCTAATGCTAAGAGGAAGCGGGGAGCAATGCGCCACAATTCACTCACTTGGTCTTGCGAAGCTTTATCAGGTAAGGCCTTAGAGCAGTTGGCACAGATTTCGGGTTTGCGCAAATTAACTTGTGTGAATGTTTTGTTTGTGTGGCCGGAGTGGTAATAGTGGTAACGCCATCGCGGTAAGCGCACGAATGCCTCCACACGGTATAGATACCAGCCAGCCCGCATAGATTCGAGCAGCCTGTATCGGTCGACTTGTTTTATAGCGTCCATCTGGCAACTGCCACCAAGGCTATAAGTCGACGGAATCAATTTTAACCTATTGTAAGGATATATTAAAATAAAACAAAAATAAATAAACAATACTCACACTAGACAAAGATAAAAAACTATGAAAAAAAAAACACTCAAAACAAAAGTAAGAAGAAGGAGGCATCCTCCAGTGGAGAAGGGGGGGGGGGATAGGTTGAACGAAAACCGACCTGAGGACGCCACAGCATTAGGAGTACGACCATGAGATCATTAGCGGTGCGATGGCCCAGTCCTCGCAGACTCTTTAGCACTATCATTCTCCTAAATCCCTACATGTCCAGGAACCAAGCAAAAGATAATTTCAACGCACGCCGGGCTGACGGAGACCTTGGATTCAGTGATACCGCAAACCAGGGGATGCGGAGATTCCAATGACCTCAAAATACTCAAAGAGTTTTTAGTCGCTATACATCACGATCGGGTCTTCGAACGGGGCACAACTAGTTAGCTCCTGTAACTATCGGTCTATTGAAGCCCACTCGGTCGTCGTAAAGAGATGCAGCGCATCCCCTTCAAAGAAAGGGAAAACGGCGTGGACCCCTCTTCGGACTTGAAAGCCATCACACTGTCACGAATACAGCGTGACATGGTGTTCTGCATAAATGTTGAACGTAGTATTCCTGATACTTTGGAAGCTTTGGGAGCAAACACTTGACGACAAATAATCAAAAGTGGTACCCTCCAAGGCGTCGTCCTGGCAGAATCAAACGCGCCACCGGCTGAGAGTTACACCAAGCTATCGAAGGAGCTTCTTAAACCAAAACCGAAACCATCGGTCCAAAACAAAACCAATAAAACAGTGCGAGACCACTACTTTCAGGAAAACCCTGTTTAGAAACAAATTCAGATCGGAGTGAAACCATGAATGGGGACAGAAGTGCCCTACCTCAGTCTAGGCCAAGCAAAAACGAAACCTGTGCTTTTGGGTATAGCGAGAGATGCGGTCCAAACCTATTGGAGTCGACGCTCCAAGGTAAGCATATCTAAAGCAGCAAAAGAGAACGAAAGGTCGTTGAAGTTGAAAAAGCAAGAACATCTTCCGACCGATGTGATGCATTTAGTGCTTAGGGCAAAGAGAGTGACAAGGAGGACACCTCCCTGAGGACGCACTTTTTCTGCCCAATTGGGCCAGAGTGCCCCCTCAGCCCAACACACACCACCCGTGCGCGGGATCGACGATCTCGTAGAAATTCAGATATGAAAATTGGGGGGGGGGAGGAGGGCGGTCTCCTCGCCTCCATCGTTTATAGGGTCTCTATGATACCGTATTGCCATACAATATCACATGTCTTCTCCAGATAGAAAACCCCGTGGTGTAATGTTGTCTACGAAGAAAGGCCTCGCATATAGCATGTGATAGAACGGTCTGAGGCCGCTTAAATTTAGCCGCTATCACATGTTAGAAACAAACACATGCTACCCACGTGCATCTGCGGGAGAAAGCAGGGCGCGTTATCGCCACCTGAGTCAATATTTAACCAAGGAGGTTATTCCCCCGTTTCGCCTTCATACGGCGATCTCGCCAGATTGAGTTAGGCTTATGGGCAGATAAGGTATTTTTCCAGGCGCGACCGGGGCATTCCCCCGAGCCTCCCACTCAATTGTCCCCTACGCCAAGGCAATGGCTCTGGGTACTTATACAACAGCATTTCCCAATAAGATCAGATCAGATCCAGATTATCTTCGCGAGACATCACGCCGATCCGGTCTCACCTTGTACACCAGGGAGCTCTACCTCGAGAACTACCTTATTGTCCAGAAGAGGACAATATCCATTGAGTGCAAAGGTTCGTGCCTTCGAGACGCCAAGTCAATAAGGCCCCCCCCCTGTTGTTCAGAAAGAGAACAACGTTAGAACAGCCATTGTTCTTTGAGCCCGTTGACAAGAAACGGTTCCCCCCCTCCCCCCCCTGTGGTTCAGAAAGAGAACAACGTTAGAACAGCCATTGTTCTTTGAGCCCATTGACAAGAGACGGTTCTCACCCCTCCCTGTTGTTCAGAAAGAGATCAACGTTAGAACAGCCATTGTTCTTCAAGCCGGTTCGTCAAGAAACGGTTCTCATTCCCAAGACATCACGTCAGGATAATTTAATTCCCCCTTTTTAACGTTCTTCAAGAGAACGATTGGTTTCAACGATAACCTCCATTGTTCATCTAGAACATCCCCGATTTGCTGTCACCAAGTTCGCTCGTATCTCCGAGTTCCACTTCGCTCTCACTCTTGGGAGACAGTCCTTTCCCTTCGCTAAGGACAACCCCCCGAAGAACCCTTCTGCTGGAAATCGCCAGTGGACCGAAGATTCCTTCGCATCGCCTTCCTCTGCACAACAACTTTGTAATTACGTAAGCTGAGCATTACCTTTAATTATCTAACCTTTTGTCAACCCTACCCCGTGCTTTAAATGGTTTAGCGAACCATTCCTCCCCTTTAATTTGTATTTGTTTACCTTTTTGAATCTCTCCAAATCTTAATCCTCGGATTAGTCAGATATTCCCACGACCCTTTCCATTCTCCGTTTATGTAAACATTTTATTTTAGTGTGTTGTTGATAGTTTAATTAATAAAACTCTATTTTATTAATGATAGCCATATTATTATCCTTGAGCTCAGTTCCACTTCTTAAGCATATTAAAGATAAATAACCTCGGTCAATCAGATTACCACGCACTCGAAATATTTGAATAATTCCCTCAACGAATAGTTATATATGGTATATCGTCGAGAGTCTATTCTACGACATAGCATTTTCCAGCCGGAACAGAGCATCCGACACGGAGTGGAACTTGTGGAAGCCGCATTGTGCAAAAGATATGTGTCCGTCGCAATCCATTAAATACACTAATCCAACATATACCTATTTTTCCATCAACTTGCACACGCAGGGTGTTTCAAAACGTAGTCATTCACAAGGATTCTGTCCAGATTATTTTTGAACAAATCTAGCAGAGAGGTCATGCCTTGATCACCTAGATGTCGAAGCATGGTATACAAAATATCATTAGGAGCAACAACGATGTTCGCGCACGAAGCGAGAGTGGAGTGTAAATCACTCAACATTAAACATGTCGTTGAAAGGTTCTCTGCCTCTGGGAGTAGTCCAATCGGTGGCCTCCAAGGACATCACGGCGTGTATTGAATGTTTGCGAAGCAGCATCCCAGATAACTATGTGGAGAAAGAGGTCGCGAAAGATTGCAGTCTAGGTCTCTTCGAGAACTTGCCCCAAATCCTTTTGACTCGCATCATCACCTCTGAAAGAGGGGTCATCACGTTAAATGAAAACATATATCCCGGGCAAGAAGAGCGGCGGGCCTGCTTCGATTCAAACAGAAACCTAGCCCTAGCTCAACAAAATTCACCGATAATGAAATCGTTCGGGCGGCACTTAAAGCTTTTGTTTGAGGGCCGTCTCACATTCAGCCGATCATCAAATTAGCGGACGGTGTGTGTTGTAGGTCAGGTATGAGCTCTCTAACCTTCTCTTGCCTCCCTGGATGCGGGGAAATGAGGCGACAAACAGGCGAGGGGAAATGTCCCTTTTTGGCGTGGGTCACAACGAAATTATATACGAGTGCTTATTCTACCCTTGGCCGATTTCAGTCAAAATGGCTATGCGGTTCTGGGAATAAAACAGGGGAAACAAAAATAATCTTTACTTCTATATTAACAATAAAATTTAACAACAAAGAAAACACTATGGCAAATACACCAGACTAATTGGAAAGCAAAATTGATTTAAATGGATGGTTCAGCACGGGCTGCGAACATGCACAAACGACTAACCGAAAGAAAACGGGAGGAGGAGATAATCGGTGAATCTTCAAGGTTGAATAGCGTCACGCTTCTTCGAAGTTGATAGAGAGAGAAACGTAATTGTCTTTCAATTTCCGTGGTGAACCTTGGGGGATTGGATCGAGTGAAATGAGCTGGTTATTGCAAAAGGACGGGTCTTCACGTTCTTGACTGTCGTTAATTATGAATAAATGTTTCTTGCCTGTGAGCCCTTGGGGTGCGGGAGTCGCTTGGGAATTTGCGCCTCGTGTCCTTGGCTAATTCTGGTGAATACTAGAGAATACTGATTTTCTCATGCCCGTGCTGGGAATTATATACGGGGTCGCCGGAAGCGATTTTGCTGACCAAAGGAAGCGGGCCCTACTCAATCTGAAATGGCGCGTGAACTTCGCACCCTCTCGCTGATCTTTTCCCGGGCTCCAGTTTGGCTCGTCTCAGCTCGTCTTATAGCCCCGGATTGAAGGTCTTCTCGTTTGTGAAATACGCCCTAAGCCTCTGCGTCCGCGTGACTTTCTCTCTCTATGACAGTGTGCAAAACCGTGGTAAATCACTCATCATTATGACTGATCCTCATAGCATGGTGGTGGGATCGCAAAACACTTATACCCTATGAGGTAGACAAGTTGCACGCGCTCAGCATGGCATCCTGCAAAACAAGATAGCAAATGTGGAAGTGGATGAAAGGAGCCTTCACAGCTCCTCCCAGTTGGCTCGAACTCCACAGCACTTCCATCAATGAGAAGACCATCACGGCAATGTCTGTACGGTTCTCGGAGGCAAAAATCTCAGGGCTTTTGGTCATACAAGGCGCTGTCGCCTTCGAGGACATATCTGGGGAATTGGGGTCTTTTCGTCTCTCCACCTTTACCCTTGGGAGGCGAAGGACCGTCTTTTGTAGGCTCTCGCATTTCCGAGCTGCCTGGTTCAGATTTCGATGGTGGTGTGAGAGCTGAAGCTCCCTTGATGCTTTCCTACTTTCGGGGAACATCTCTATGAGTCCCCACAGACCACCTTGGGAGGGGGTGCTACTTGTTTCTAACGACTGAATGGAGGCGCGCGGCAGTTTTAATTATTTGGTAATGGTCATGCAGAGGTAGGGTAGAACCCTGGTTTTGGCTGAGGATGGTGTGAACCTTTTGTGCTGCCAGTTCAACCAAGGAAGCCGGTAGAAGTGTTTTGAATAGGCGCGAAAGCGATTGTGTTCATTGGCCTGGAGCGATTCTTATGGTCAAAGCGGTGGCAGTAGTAGCGCATCTGAGGCAGTGGCACGAATGCCTTGATGACGCTGGAGCAATACCAAACGGCACGCACTGACTAAAGAAGCCCGTCACGATATAACATGATGAAGAATGTGGGGGTAGGTCTTGACACCAACCCTGATTTCCTCACTACATACTCAACATTGATTGCCACCTTGTCAATTAATTTTTATGTCATGTCTTCTAAGGAATAGTCAAGAAATTTCCCTCCAAACACTAATTATTTGACGAAATTAATGGGAGTAGGCAAGGTGACCTGCACTGGTGACTCATTTTAATCCCGGGTTATGTAAACATTTTCCGTGTGTTGTTTTGATATATTAATTAATAAAACTCTATTTTATTAATGTTTGCCATATTATTTATCCTTGGGCTCCGTTACACTTCTTAAGTATATTGAAGATAAATAAGCCCTCTCCAGCCCCTCCCCCTTTTGAACCATTCTCGGAATCTGATTACCACGCACTCGAAATATAGAATAATCCCCTCAACGAATAGTTATATATAGTATATCGTCGGAACCTATTCTACGACAGTCAGTATAGCACCAAAGGAATGGGTGGCATATTTAACAGAAAGCTCCCGTCCGAGAAAAGGAAGCTAAAACATGACGCTGATAGAGCATGTGTCGATTAGACAACCTGAATGACTATAAATCGCTTGCGGCCTCCTCCTGAAGTGTCCCCCTCCTCCCGAAGCTCGACTCGCATGCCTAATCATGTACACTCCCTGAGATGGAGATGGAATGGATTGCCTGTGGAGCTTCTTAGAAATAAGAGGAGATCCCTTGTTTCCATTTTAGTTTTCGTAGCCCAGTGTTCTCTAGGACAACTTGTCCGTGAGTGGGTACTTCCCGCCGAGCCACTGTCCTATTTCGGGGAAGACCCAGCCGCCTGGGGAGAGGGTACTTTGGGGTCATCACTCGTATCAGAGGGGAATGCGGATTTTGTCGCTCTCCCCCCAAAAAAGCATCGAGGATCCAAAAAGGGTCGTCATAGCCCCGAGGCCTTTTTCTAGTCCGCATGTCTGAATGTGGGGCAGGAGTACGGCACGCTAGCCTCTAAAAAAGCCACAATTCGTGAATCAAAAACGGGGCAGAGCCCAATGCAGCCTCCCGTCCATTGTTCTACTAAGAGAGTCTAGAAAAACTGTTTTTACAATATACTACAATGCCACAACTATGAAAGGCGTTTAAAATACCAATAGTTTGCCTCCACGAGCTCCATCGGGAACACCTAAGGGACGCTCCTCATCCATAGCAAGAAAGTGGCTGAATCAAATAGACGAATCTAACAGGCTTGAGGGACACTCCTCATTAGGCCAAGCAAGTGACTGCATCAAATAGAAAGTGGCTGCATTAAATAGACCAATCCCACAGGCTTGAAAGATGCTCTCCTTCTGCGCCAAGCAAGTGGCTGCATCAAATAGACCAATCTAACAGGCTTGAGAGATGCTCTTCCTCTACGCAAAGCCAGTGGCTGCATCAAATAGACCAATCTAACAGGCCTGAGGGACACTTTTCATTAGGCCAAGCAAGTGACTGCATCAAATAGACCAAACTAACAGACACTTGAGGGACGCTCTTCCTGTACGGCAAGCAAGTGGCTGCAGCAAATAGACTAATCTAACAGGCTTGAGGGACACTTCATTAAGCCAAGTAAGTGAAGAGTGTCCCTCAAGCCTGTTAGATTAGGCTATTTAATGCACCCACTTGCTTGGCCTAATGAAGAGCGTCTCTGAAGCCTGTTAGTTTGGTCTATTTGATGTAGTCACTTGTTTGGCGTAAAGGAAAAGTGTACCCCAAACCTATGTGATTAGTCTATTTGATGCATCCACTTGCTTGGCCTAATGAAGAGCGTCCCTTAAGCCTGTTGGTTTGGTCTATTTGACGTAGTCACTTGCTTGTTGTAAAAGGAAGAGCGTCCCCAAGCCTGTGAGAGTGGTCTATTTGATGCAGTCACCTGCCTGGCCTAATAAAGAGTGTCCTTCAAGCCTGTTGGATTGGTCTATTTGATGCAGCCCTTGCTTGGCATGGATGGGGAACGTCCCTCAGGCATGCCCTTTGCAGTGTTGACAAAGCAACCCAATTGATATTTTAGCCATACTACAAATAGCCCATGCCACTCTTTTCGAGAGTGGCTGATTCGTTCCCGATGGTTGTTTTTGCGTTTACAGGTTGTGCCCCTGAAAGCAAACAGGAGACCACGTTAAACCGAAATGAGTTGCGGGAGGGGAAGGGGGACTCTAAGGGAGCATAGATGAAATCCTCTTACCCGGTTATTGAGGAGAGAGTGAAGCACTCTCATTTGTCAGAGGGTGACAAAGGGGCAAATGGACAACTCTCTTTGTCAGTTAAGAGTGGTGAGAGGAGAGTCCCTCCATCATTCAGATGGGTTGCCTCATTTCCCTCACACCCACCCCAGCACCAAGTTCTGGAGAGGCTCCTGTTGCGGCCATAATATACTACATATTTGAAAAAATCGAAAAAAATGCAAAGCCTTGTGGGTGTATAAGAATTCCCCATAGAAATAAAGACAAAATGAATATGATAATTTACACCAAATTAGCCTCGGTTGTGAGCTAAGATGAACCTTGACAACCCCCACGAATTTGTCCTTGTACTTTGTTTCCCAAAGAATGGGGCCGGTGTAGCCCCCTTATATGTGCACTGTAAGCTTTGAAGAGAGTCGGAAGCCTTTGTGTTTCCAGCCCTCGCACCATATCCGGCAATGGACTGGGTTCAAATACAAGAGCTGAAGTGCCCCCAGCCAGTAGAGCCCATCTAAATAGTAAGAAAAGTGGGGAAGTGTAGAGTAGGGTCGGTAACATGGAAGGATAAGGATAGGCAGATCCACTAAGAAGTAGGGTGGGTGATATCCTACCTATTACCTTAATCTGGGGGCACTGGAACATGAGGGCGTACCTGTCCTCCAAGTGCCAATGTATATCAGTACCGTAGTGCGGGTACTGGGGCAGTAGGGCACGCAATAGCTTCTCTAAGCCTGACCAGAAAGTCGAAAGTCCATTGAGTGAGTGAGGCCTCCTTTGAGGGTTCTGGGACCAGGAATGTCCGTCTGACTTCCAGTAGCCCCTTGCGGGGGCAGGAAAGGAATGTTGTTATTGAAGGGTGAACGTACCCGGGCCCCCAAGCCTGGCCAAAGAATTTCAAGTCCATTGAGTGAACCGAACCTTCCTTGCGGGTACTGGGGTATGGAGGGCATGTCCCTTCGCCAGGTACCAGGTGTATCAGTCTACATAGGGTGCCTCCCCTCAGGGGAAAGAAAGGGAAGATTGGAGGCGTGAAAATAAAGCCACAGTCTCTTTCAGGTATTCGGCATGGGAAGGAAAACACCCACCGACTTTGGGGACAGAAGGGCAGGCAATAATCCAGATATTTGCTTCCGAATGGTTTGATGGTACACCCGTAACCCTCATCCAGGAAATAGAATAAATTGGGGCAGTAGAGGGGAAAAGGTTGGAAAGAATGCAGGCATGTCAACCCTTACCCAAAGAGAGGGGGAAGATGGAAGGAGGGAGTTACCCCCTCCCCCTGTCCAACGGCGCATCCTGGGTTCTACTGTTTAGAGTTGATTCCATTGTTGACGGATTTGAAACTATCCGGGGGTATATAAGACAGGAGGAGACTTGCTTCCCAATTCATGGAGATAGACTGGGAATCGAACCGGCACATTATTCAAGTCACCAATACATGCTTATGGGATTAACCACTCGGCCATCACTCTTCTAATCTACATTCTTTTATTTTTAAATTCTTCCTCTTTGGGGACGGGGGTTTCCATACTGTGTAAACCCAATTTTATTTCCCTCAACGGGGCAGGAGCGAAGGAATGTGGGAGTGTGGAGGGTGGGGCAGGACAGTTAGAAATAGAAAAAAGACTAATCAATGGCAAGAATTGTTAGAACCCCTCCCCCACCCATAAGGCTGTCAAGAACTACAGAGGCAAACCTCATCAACTCCAAATCCTGGCGGGGAATCCGTACTTGAAACCTCCTGGAACTACGTGGTACTAGGGAACAAAGGAACTCCAAATTCCGAATGAGAACCTCTTTCTGGACCTGAATTAAAAGAGTTACCTCGGGATCCTGCCTTTGCTCCACGGGACAAAATAGGGAGGAATTCCGGTGTTTATTCCGAGAACGTAGATCCTCCAAGACAATCCAATAAAATCGGGATTCCATGGAATGAGCCGAACACTGGTTCTTGCGCGAGAGTCCTTTACGTCTCAGTGGACCAGGAACGTTGTTTCGGGGATACTTGCCGTCCTTTTTCGCCATGGTACTTCTCGAGGGGCCTTTTTTGCTAGATTTGTCCATAAAATGTAGTTCCTTAGAGAGGTTATTATTAAAATTCTTTATTTTTTTCAAGATTTTTTCTCGTGCCCGAAAGATTTTGGGGAAGAACAGATGTATCATTCTCTGAGACTTCCTGATGTCGATATATTCGATAGGCCCAACACTTGGTGATTAAACTTGTCAATTTATTCAAATAACTTCCCTGGATGTTCTTAATTCTAAAAACGTCTGGTTAAAAATATTTTTTTACGATGGATTCATGGAGATATTTGACACAATATAATGGGTTTATAGGCCAAATAAAACTCTCCCAGGTGTATTAGACTTTGTATGAAAGCCTATCTAACCGAAATAGACCTCATACGAAGAACTTAAGCTGAATGTACACAAGTGTAACTAACACAGTTAAACTTTAAATGCACTGGAGGTTTCACACTAATAACCATTAGATCTAGAGGTGGGCTAAAACGAGCGGCTTTCAAACAGAAGTAGGCCTTGCACGAGGCGTGACCAAACTAAATAAGATTTTAGACACAAAAACGGAAATTATTAGCTTTACAGGAATGTTTCGCATTAAAATATGCCTGACACGAGAACTATTTGAAATGAAACAGGCCTAACACTAGAGCCTTCGCGATTTCGTCGGACTGCAGTTCATTGTGACCGAAGACTGAAAATATTAAAAATAAAAAGCAAATTGGATCATAGTTATAATCACATTAAACGGCTTTGGGGTTATACTAAAAGGCTTCGCATAAACAGGAAAGTGAGGAACTGGAGGAAAAATATATATAAAAAATGAAACTGGTCTAACTAACAGCAGAATTTCATCAAGTACAGAAAGATCCATAGAAAAACATCTTCAACCCGAAATATTTGGGACAAAGAAGGATGCATTAAAAGCCTCCAGGAACAAATTCATACACAGATGACCGGTACTCAAAACTAGAAGCTTAGATTCTCAAAAACAAGTACAAAAAACAGCGCTACAAATTCTCCCATTTAGAGCCCCGGAGTAAGGGGGCCATATTGAATGGTGAGGATACTCTGAGGTGACTCAAGAGATGACAGGGAGGCCGAAACTCAGAAGTTGGTGTCGTTGTGTCTCTAACCGGCTACTTAACACCGAGGAAAACGCTTAAATAACACAAAACCTCAAACTGATTCCTTAAATCGCCTCGGCTTATTTAAAAAAGATAAGAATTATAAAAAAAGAAGAGAATTTATAGGAGCACCTTTTGGGTTCAGGGCTCTTGCGATACTCACTCGAGCTTGCTTCTCGATGGTCCTCTGGGGTAAGGTCCTTCCCTTCTCCCTGAGGGCAGGGTGCATCACCTCAGGGTGCAAGTGAGGGGGGCGTTCTGGTCGGGCATGAGGGTGAATCGGGGACTCTGCAGAATCAGAAAAGAAAGGTCAACCTTCAAATCACAATAACGCTATGCAGGGTTTTAAAGTATGAATTTAGCAAATTCCCGAAAAAACTCAGGGGGTGGTATCAAGAAGTTACATCCCTACCCTAGAATATCCCTAGAAAATATAAAACTGAAATCACCCCCAAATACGTTGCTGACTGATACAATCGAGTTCGGTCGGCATTTGTTGATGAGAAGACGAACCAAAAATGTCCCGGTTGAAAATGGAGGTGGGAAATAGTCACAGGCTCTCGCCGAGCGAAAAAAAAATAAAAATAAAATGACGAAATCTAAGCATTATTGGAACCCTTGTGAAAATAAGGTAAAAAAGAGATGTCTTTACAGAGCAGATGTAATGCTCGTGGTTCAAATCCTCTTTAATTTATGATTACAATTATGTAGATCTGCGCGGATAGTTTGGACATAATATACGTGATGCCATCTGTCTACAGAGCATGGAGGTATATTATTATTCAGTTTATAGGTACGAAATATGTGGTAGGCTTTATTTAATATAAGCGTTAACATCTTGAATGTATCTGGGTGGAAGGAGTAAGCAACAGGCAATGCCCCTTAGACAACATACATATACATATACTCTATGGTCTGAGGGTTGAAAAGACTGGTTAAGCAGAACAGCGAAATCAGGCTATATAGCGGGTAGTTAGTCGCCGGATGGAGTTTGATTTGGGTTATATTTGTGATATGATGTAGTGGTTTGGATCACACGTTAAAATGAAGCTTCACAGCGAGAGACAAGGTCTGCTGATGACCCTGGAAGTTGTATCAATCGAAAGAGAATGTAAAGCAACATAGGGGTTTCAAATTTTGTTAGAATCAACCGAATAGTTATGATGTTATTGCTAAAACAAAAGAATGCATGCGTTAACTTGTGAGGACCAGGGAAATTATGCCATTCGAAAGAGAATGTAAAACAACATTAGGGTTTCGTATTTCGCTAGAATTGGCCGATTAGTTACAATGTTATTACAAAAACAACAAAAAAGCAAAATGGGAACCGACCGACCGACATAGTGAGATGTACAGTCGCCTGCGACTAAAAACATACAATTCAGTGTAAACAAAAACACGTACCAAAAACAGCAAAAATGCATTAAAAAATATAACGGGAATAATATGGGGTCTCGTGGGTATATTTATATGCATTGCATAAATAGGCATATATAAAATAAGCTTTTTAAAGCATTTTTTGGCGTCTTCTTAGCTAAAAAAGAACCTACATTAGGCCAGTATTTGCCGAGACTAAATTGCTGCTTTGGCGAATGTGATTTATATGAAATTGATTCGTTTAATGCAATTAAGTCGAGAAGATGGGATTTTTTTCTCAATTATAAATGCAATTTTAGAAGATCTGGTTTGGGTACGGTTCTACCACAGATTTGACCCAGGGTATTTATTACATCGGTGAAGACCGAAGCAATTTGACGGGGGGAGGGGGAAATAACGGTCGGTTATAACATGGCAACTGCCTCTCAGTCGACTCGAATCGCGTGACTCATCCAAGAACTAAACATACCTAATGACAGTGGTGTATAACCCCAGGCACGCGTGAAGATTGGATGTAGCCCGCGATGCCCAGATCATTCTATTTTTGGTTTTCGGGCTTTTTTTTTTATTGAACCCCGATTTCGGCAACACTACCTACCAATTTGTTTGTTTACATTTTTTGAGCGGGATTTCATTGTTGATACATTGACGAAGGCGATGTTGCCTTAAGCTGATTTCGGTATTACTGTTAGAAATTCGAGCCAATTGCTGTTATTTCAATCATTGAATCTTTGGTCTAACTTTTGGAGGCATAGAAGTATGATGTATTATTATTACCTCCGCCAAGGAGATTATGTTTTCAGTAGCTTTTGTATGTCTGTCTGTTAGCAAAATAACTCAGAAAGTTACCAGGAAAGACAGTACCCTAGGAAACGTCCGAAATGAGACGGGATAATTGATTAGATTATGGGAATGATCTGGATTAAATATGGATTCTGGATCGATATTTTAATGTTATTTTCTTTTAATTTAGTTATTCTTAACATTTCAATTTTCTGTAATTGTGCTTTCCGAGTGCTTTCTAGTTGTTTTTTTTTAAAGCAAGTACTACTGAGGAAATTTAAATAAGTTCTTTCGAGCAAGTGAGAGATAGTTGAAGCAATATTCAGCTCATATTCCTTCTCAGTGATGTTTGTTAGAAAATTAATTATAATATTGTTTAACCGGTTCAGTGTCAGCCTGTATGATTTTACTTTCATACTGTTATCACTTTACTATAAATTTATTTTTGCATATCATTTAATTATGGTTTTTCTTTTTTCTTCTTTGCAGAATTTAATGTGTTCAAAGATGACTACTAAGAGAAAGAAAGCGTGGGGATGATCGGCTGTTCCAAGACGAATGGACCCTAAAGCACTTATTTGTTGAGTTCAAGGGAAAGCCATTGTGTCTCGTGAGCAGAGTCTCTTGCTGTATCAAAAACTTACAACGTGAAAAGGCATTACGTATTCAAATACTACAGGAAAACTAAGAGAAGATTTGGTCAGCAAACTTCAGAAATCGTTATCTGCTACGCAAAACTTCTTCAGAAAACCTGCTCAACAAAAAAAATACCGTGGTTACTGCAAGCTACATTGTTGCGCAGAAGATTACTCGATCCTCGAGACCCTTTACAAATCGAGAATTCATCAGAGATTGCATGAAAGACGTTTCGAAGCTCATCGTTCCTGAAAAAAGCACACCTGGTTGACCAAATCAGTCTATCAAGAATGACCATTGTGCGAAGAATCGAAGAAATAGGAAAGAACATCACCGAACAATTGTCTTCAAAATCTAACAAGTTCATTTTCTTTACCCTTGCTTTTGATGAGAGCAATGATATGATCGACATTGCCCAACTATCCGTGTTCATTCGTGGTATTTCAGAGGATTTTAATATTCATGAAGATTTTCTTTGTTTTATTGGTCTTCAGGATCGTGCATGTGGTATTGACACACAGACGGCCATCCTGGAGTTCGTTCAGCTGAAGCTTCCCAGATTACAGTGGTCCATATTAGCAGGGCTCACGACAGATGGTGCTCTTTCTATGAAAGGGAGTGAGAACGGGGCTGTAGCTCTCCTGAAGAACCACGTTCGCAACGAGAATCCCGAACAAGATTTTCTCACTATTCACTGCATCATACACCAGGAAGTCCTTTGTGCAAAGGCCTTGAAAATTGATCATGCGATGCACGTCATGACAGCATGCGTCAATGAGATTCGGAAGACAGGATTAACGCATCGCCAATTCCAATCCTTTTTGGAAGAAGTTGAGGCACAGTACATTGATCTAATTTTTCATTGTGATCTCCGATGGCTTACATAACATAACATAATTTCACAGATAATAAAAGCCACAAGGGCCTATCAAAGGTCATCCACATCTATCATTGTGATTGGATTAACGCATCGCCAATTCCAATCCTTTTTGGAAGAAGTTGAGGCACAGTACATTGATCTAATTTTTCATTGTGATCTCCGATGGCTTACATAACATAACATAATTTCACAGATAATAAAAGCCACAAGGGCCTATCAAAGGTCATCCACATCTATCAAAACCTCCCCATAAAATGCATCCATAGGATTGTGTCCGATCATGCATTTACGATATACAATTTAAACAATCCATAGGATTGTGTCCGATCATGCATCTACAATATACAATTCAAACCATACACAGGAATGTGTCAAAAAGAAAAAGCATCATCACGACTTGTCGAAATCCAAATCCAAATAATAAAAAACTGCATCCACAGGAATGAGTCTAGAATACTCCCCATATAATCTAATCTGCGTTTGAATACATTCAAGTTTGGACTGTCTACCCTCTCAGATGGCAAACTATTCCAGTAATCTACCACTTTATTGGGGAAAAAATGTTTTCTAAAATCCAACCTGCACCTCTGGGTTTTTTTTTTAAGTGGTGACCCCTAGTCCTATTACTACCTTCCAACTCAAACAACTTGCTAAAATCCAACTTATCCATCCCAAAACAGATTTTAAAAAGCTCAAACATATCTTCCCTCACACATCTTCTCTCAAATGAGAACATATTTAGTACCATCAGTCTATCTTCATATTCAAGGTGCTTCATGGAAGGTATTATATTATTTTTGTTGCTCTCCTTTGTACTGACTAGCAGGTTGATGTCATGTCTAAAATGTGGTTACCATGTTTGTACACAGTACTCTAAATGTGGCCTAACATACGAGTTGTAGAGTTTAAGGATAACCTCTTTACTCTTGTAGCTAACATTCCTGTTAATGTATCCTAGCAACCTATTTGCTCTATTTTTTGCCTCAATACACTGCTTTGAAAACTTCAGTGGCCTATCTACTACTACGCCTAAGTCCTCATCCTCAATTGAATTCAGCCAATGCCCATCGATTTCATAGCTAAATTCCCTATTATCCCTTTCCATGTTAAGAACTTTGCATTTTTTTTTTAGGTTAAAAGTCATTTGCCACTTCTGAGCCCAAGCTAATAACTTATTTAAGTCACTCTGCACTTTAAAGCTACCCTCAACTCTTTGACTACAGCTGCCAATTTAGTGTCATCAGCAAAAATTGACACTTTGCTATTTACAGCCTCCCCAAGATCATTTATATAAACTATGAATAATAAAGGGCCTAGAACGGATCCCTGAGGTATGCCACTGAAAACGCATCTCCACTGTGACCTCACCTCATTCAGCACAACTCTCTGTTTCCTGTCTTTCAGCCATTCAGTTATCAAATTCAAAACTTTCCCACATATCCCATGCATTTTTAATTTGTGAACTAGTCTCCTATGTGGAACCTTATCAAAAGCTTTGCTAAAATCTAAGTAAATTATATTAGCATTCTCTCCCTTATCTAATTGTTTAGTAACATAATCCACTATCAGTAACTAGTTTCCCGCCTGCAACGACCCAACGGCACTATTTAACTCCTGCCACAACACGTCAATCCCAGCCCGGCTTAGATGGACTCCATCCAATGCATACAATGCTTATTCCCATAAAACCTGTTCCAAACATCTACAAACACTAATCCCGACTCCTCACACAGGCCTTTCACATACTCATTCAGTCCAATTGCACGAGACAACCATTCCATCCCGACATCTAATCTTGGAAGCACACCTGAAACAACGCATTTCACTCTACTTTCACTCATCCTTTCAACGAACCTTTTGTACCTCTCTCGTAACTCACATGAACCCACCTTCTTTACATCATTTACTCCCACATGCGTAATCACAAGTGCATCTCTCTCACACCCAGATACCAGACTATCATACCTCTCAGAGACATCATTTACACCAACACCCAGCAAACAAACTCACTCCCTTCCATTTGCTTGTACTCAACTTCCTATCTAAATATATAATCTGAGTCACCCATCACAAGCACTTCAGTCATCCTCCTAGTTTCCCTCAGCCTAGCATTACTCTCCCTCCTGTTTTCATTCAAACAACCACTTATTTCACAACTACATCAGACAAATCACTTTCAACCTCATCCTCCCTCAGGGCTTCGAATCTGTTAGTCAACGTAAAAGGTTCCATGTCCCTCTTACTCACAGACCTAACCTGTCCTAACCTATCTATTCTATCCATATTTAACCACCATTCATCTTCACTCAAATCAGTCACTTCTTTCACTACAGTCCCTAGTCTTGGCCTATCTTCCACCCTCCTGGTCCCAGCCATATTCTCCATGTGTACACTCGCATCCCTTCTCACTTCATTCACCAACTCACTTAACTTCTTGCACTCATCACGCAACCGACTCACCTCCTCTACCAAAGCCATGTTTGCACTAGTCACATAACAAACTGGGGATTCAGATACATTTGCTCTTCTTTCAACACCACAAAAATCACAATCTACATACACACTGCTTACATAAAAAGGCATACTCACATCATCCAAAGCAACAGACATACTGACAAACTTTTCAAAATATAATTCCAAATTCCTTTAGTATTATGTCTAATACTCAAAGTTAACTATCTTCTCGAACTTAAATATATTTATTCAATTAACAATCCCGCCACAACCGTCATAAAGATCAGCCATTTTCACCTGAAGCCTATGGCTATGCCACGGCAATTTCTGGCCAATAGGTTTCTTAGTGGCTCCTTTCCGGCGGGAAAAACAGAAATCAGCGCACAAAACCTAACAGAACTTATTAAAAACAAACTAAACTAACTCCAAAACCTAATCTAGCCTAAATACAAACTAAAAACTAACCAACCCAAACCCCTACTTAACCCATGGAATCATTATTTTTTTTTTTTTGTTCAAACAAGCTATCAATGACAAAATGACTGCCAACCTCTTTTACTTAAGTATAAATTTCCGCGGCATAATTAGTGAAAGTGCCTTAATTTATACTACGTTTATAACAAAGGGCTTTCGATTGCACTGGAGTCTTTAATCCGTAGAATTACCGATAAGCCACCCGAGAGAAGCTTTGGGTTGATTATCTTCGGGTGATCACTGTGTTTTTATACGAACTTGTTTATGAAGCTCTAAAATATACCCTTCCGGCCCCTTAAAATGGCATGAATCACTTTAATATACTCACCCCTAGAGGAAGGGATGTATATTTATTAAAACTTAGGGCAGAGGGTGTTAAATGGCTAATTCAGAAAGTATTATGAGGATGGGGGCCAAAGTCAAGTTTGGTAATTTTGTTTAGTTAAAAATTCGTATTCTATCCTGCTTATGACCTTTTCAGTTTGTGGCACCATAAAAAAGTCACTATCGAGACTACCATTCTTATTTCTACTTGTGTAGGACCCATTCGCTGGTTACAAAAAATTGGCCTATAAAAACAAGAAGCAAAGCGCGATAATTGTGCTGAAAAAGTGAAAACTCTTTAGGAACACAAGCAAGAATTCTATCTCTTCCAAAAGTCAATATAAGATCAATTAAGCATTGTTATGTATTGGTAGAGATCTGTTTCAAATTTTATGATCACTACTGGCGGTCGCTAACAAGGGCATATCCACCGAAATTACAAACTTAAGCCTAATTTTAGGCTGAAAATTTAATAAAAACAAAAAAGGATAAAGAATACAAAAATAACGGAAACCAATAAACTATATACACCAGCAACAAAAGGCATACCAAGGTGCACCAGAGGAGACCTACCTCCCAAAGGGGCTTAAGCAGTTCCAGAACAATTAAAAAAATAGAAGTGTGGCAAGACTCTTATCACATTCTGTCCCCGTCAGAGTCTCGTAACGGGTATGGCGCCTAAAGCGCTACAATTTTCGTTTTCGCACAAAAGCATCATTCTGGAGACCGCAAAAAAGACTAGAAAAAAGGACATAGCAAAAACACTAGAAAAAACGACAAAAAATACACGAAAATAAACAAACCTACAAATATATGCTCTAGTATGGGAGGGAGACCCATCTAAATCCGTCAGCCATGAATGAAACCACCACGCAACAACTATATAACGTGGAGGAGACCTGTCTCCTCCAAAAGGTTGATAATGCCACAATGAAGTGTGCACAAATCCACCCAAAGTACAAGGGACAAGCAGTAGCTACCCAGGAAAGGTAGAGTGGGTGAAGATTTACATGATTGGGATACTCGGCAAGAATGTGCCGAACAGTCTGAGACATCACGCAGTCATCGCAGATAAACCTTCTATCAAATGGCGATGCATCCCGCGAGTGTGTCCGATTCGAAGATGATAGAAGCCAACCAGCAGCCTTCGGGCATTGGGAGCTAGGACCACACGAACAGTCGAGGGGCGATGGCGAGCAACTTTAGGCTCCAGTGGGCCGTCACCCATCTTCATTGCCAAGCAGCCCGAAGGGGTTACCTGATTCTTGCCATGCAGTCAGTGTGTGGAAGATGAAAACGCTGGTCCGGTCGCTCAGTCTTCGCAGACTCTTTGGCATGCTCGTCTTTGCAATCCTTCTATAGCTAGCAACTCAGTGAGTTGACCACGCCTGATGTTTGATATATTTCAATAATAGTAGCTTTTTTTTACATTTTGAGAGCATATAACAAAACGTATGCCCGTGTTTCGCTGGTTATATGTAAATAACGCCCTTTTACTCTCCAGTTGCCCACTGACGCTTGTAGGGTGACGTTGTGTATGTGTTAATATCTCTCAAGAATTTTTTCAAAAATGAGCAAAAAAGCTTCACTTTGTTTTGCTCGTTAAGCTAAAATCGTAATTTTACACGAAAAATGTTATAGTGAACGCAAGATTAGTGAAAAACTGTGCTGTAGAAAAACTGCTGTGCATACAGCCATCAGTAAATTTAAAAATGATGGCAGTTATTCAGATAAGAAGAGAACTGGGCGGCCAAAGAAAACGTCCAAGAGAGATGACAACCTGATGAAATTGATTGTTTCAAGATCTCCCAATATTTCCTGCAAAAAAAAAATCAGGCTAATTTGGAACAAAAGGGGTGTAAAGTAAGTGTTAGCACTGTTTCACGGCGGTTGTGTAATGAATTTAAGTTAAAAAGTCACAAACCAGCCAAAAAACCCAAACTGACTGCAGCCCTGAGAAAGAAAAGGTTGGATTTCGCTCGAAGGTATCGGCATTATACGGCTGCTGATTGGAGCAATGCTATGTTTTCCGATGAATGTACATTCCAGCAGTTTACATCACGTCAGCAACATGTACGGAGGCGAGTAGGCAAAAGATTTGATATGAAATACATGGTTCCTCCCAGCTAGATGGTATGGGGGAAGCTTTTAGTTATACTGGAACAACTGGACTGCAGGTTTTACCTCCAAAGACTACCATGAAGGGTGAAAGATACTTGAGACTGCTTAAGGAGAAGTTGGATATCCACATGACAATTCACAAGTGTGGAATTTTCATGCACGATGGAGCTCCTTGTCGTAGGTCACGAGTGGTTACAGATTATATGGCGAAAAAGAATATTCAGGTGCTTGAATGGCCCGGGAACAGCCCTGATTTAAACCCGATAGAGAACTTGTGGTCAGTTATGAAGCAGAAGGTGTCAAAAAACAACCATCAAGCTTAAAGTTGTTATAGAAAGCAATTAAGGAAGTATGGGTCACAGAATTCTCAAAGAGTACTGCCAGCAACTCATCACTAGCATGCGAGACGACTTCAGGTGGTAATTGATAACAAAGGAGACAATGCAAAGTACTAAAATGTTCTTACTACTAACATACAGTAATGTTGAAGAAACAAGGTAAACAAATAAACCGTCATCTTTTGTTTTATTTGTGAAATACCTTCTGGGTTTTAACTTTGAAATGAAATCTCAGGGGGTGGCCTTAAACTTTTGCAAATGACTGTAGAACACTATTTCGTCTTTGAAAAGGAAAGAAAGCGTAATCTTCCTTGCCTAGTCTTTTATCACAACCAGCTCGGAAGGGGAGATAAACGCAACAACCAGTAAAGCTTCGTCAAGTTCCAAACAGAGGAGAGGCGGCATGGAAGCTGGTCCCTCTTCCGATTTGGAGTTATCCATGTACACTGGCACTACTACTGTGTACACGAAGCGTGCTACCGGTGGAGGTGGGCAAAAGACGCACCAAACATGTCCTTCTGGAGACAAATTGCTAATGGAGAAAAGGGGGAGACAAACTTCCTCAGTTCCTCCAATTAACCCAGAGTCCATGGTAATTCCATTTCAGCAAAATTCCCTCCAGAGGCTTTCTTCGCAGCGGAGACCAATACTAGGATGGCTGTTTGTCGCATGGAGACACCTCTTAGCGCAATTAGCGGCGGAATACGCTGTTGGTGCTGGCAACTTCGAGTACTTAGCACGTGACTTCTCCTTTTGCTGGAAGGGCTACCATAGTAGCGCCCGTCCATCTTCGAGCAGGGACCCGGGAGCAGAGGTTGACTTGGTGCTGCCTTCCTTTCAGGGCGAAGTCTTTGAAGTTTAAGCCTATTAGTCCCAGTGTTAATGAAAGTTTAAGACAATTAGTTATGTCTAAATTTAAGCCAATTAGTACCTTTGTTTATTATTAATTGGATTTTTAGGCAATTAATCCCTGTTAGTTAATTAAGTTCATGACATTTTGTTCGTGTTAATTGAAGCTTATGGCAATTAGTCTGTGCTAATTCAAGTCTAAGGCAATTATTCTGTTACTTAAGGTTCAAGACATTTAGGCCCTTTGTTTATTGAAGTTGAAGGCAATTAGCCCATTTGTGTATTGAACTTAAGCAAATTAGTCCCTGTGTCAATTGAAGTTTAAGGCAATATTCTGCCTCCTTTTTTTCCCCTAGATTATCGAGTGACATTTTGTTTCAGCAATTTACTATTATTACTTCCGCCAAATTAGTTGGCGGACGTTACGTGATCATCGTTGCTTGTTTTCTTGTATTAATAAGTTTCAAAAGGTTATAAACGGATTTCAATGAGATTTCGTGGTGCGGCGGACCTTCGACCGAGAAAGATTTGAGTAGATTTGAGGGCTGATCCAAATTCAAGTAGGGATTCTATATCACTTTCTTTATGATCGCGAGATACCAGTCGGGGTTCAAAGCGAAGCACTCTGCTAAAACCGCTCTTCTTAATTTTTCAGACGGTTTACGTAGAGCAGCCTATAGGGGTTGTCGTAGAATGACTCCCGACGATACTATATATAACACTATTCGTTGAGGGAACTTCCTTAATTATCTCTAGAGTGCGTTTTACTGTCTTGGCGGCCGATATTATGTATCTTCAAAAATGCTTAAGAAGTGGAACTGAGCTCAAGGATAATAATATTGCTATCATTAATAAAATAGAGTTTTATTAATAATAACTATAAACAATACACAAAAACGGAAAATATTGACAAACAGAATGGAAAGGGTCGTGGAGACTCGGGCTAATCCAAGGATTTAAGGGATCAAAAAAGGTAAAACAAATATGGAGTTAAAGAGATGGGATGGTTCGATAAACCATTTAAAGCACAGGATAGAATTGACAAATAAGGGATCAATACTCAAAAGGTGACGCTTGGCTTACGTAACTTCATTAGGGTGCAGTGGAAGGTACTTGAAGGAATATTCGGTCCGCTGGCGAGTTCCAGCCAAAGGGGGGGGGGATAAGATGATCCTGACGTGGCGTCTTGGGAAGGAGAACCGTTTCTCGACGAACGGCTGGAAGAACAATGGCTGTTCTACTTTGTTCTCTTCTGAACAAAGGGGGGGATGAGAACCGTCTCTTGTCTACGGGCTCAAGAACAATGGCTGTTCTACTTTGTTCTCTTCTGAACAAAGGGGGGGATGAGAACCGTCTCTTGTCTACGGGCTCAAGAACAATGGCTGTTCTAATGTTGTTCTCCTTTGAACAACAGCGGGGGATGAGAACCGTTTCTTGGCGAAGGGCTCAAAACGAACAATGGCTGTTCTAATGTTGTTCTCCCTTGAACAACAGGGGGGGGGGAAGAACCGTTTCTTGGCGAAGGGCTCAAAACGAACAATGGCTGTTCTAATGTTGTTCTCCCTTGAACAACAGGGGGGGATGAGAACCGTTTCTTGGCGAAGGGCTCAAAACGAACAATGGCTGTTCTAATGTTGTTCTCCTTGAACAACAGGGGGGGGGATGAGAACCGTTTCTTGGCGAAGGGCTCAAAACGAACAATGGCTGTTCTAATGCTGTTCTCCTTGAACAGCAGGGGGGAATGCCTTGGGGACTTGACGTCACTAAAGGCTCGAACCTTTGGCACTCAAGGAATATTGTCCTCCTGGACAAGTGATGGTGAATCTCGAGGCCGAGGTCCCTTGGCGCACAAAGGGAGAGAGGGTCGTGGTGATGTTTCGCGACGAAAATCTGGATCTCCAATCTGATCTTAGTGGTAAAGTTTCCATATATATAGCCAGGACATCTCCTTGGCGTGGGAGAGAATGGGGTGGAAGCTTCGAGGGAACGCACAGCTGGGCCGGAGAAAATGCCTTATATGTCCATAAGCCTAACTCGATCTGGCGAGGTCGGCGTATGGGGGCGAACGGGGGGACGATAACCTCCTTGTTTAAACATTGACGTCCGGCAGCTGTTGATAAGACTCCAAGCCTCGAATCGAAGATGCACGTGGGCCTCCTCGAGGTTTTAACTAATATGGGATAGGAGTTGAATTTAACACAGATTCAACTCGTTCTATCACAGGGGTTGTCCGTCCATTCTAGTCCTCCTAGACCTCTCCTCTGCTTTCGACACCATCAACCACACTGTTCTCCTTGATCTTCTTCCCACTTTCCTTTGTCTCCCGCGCACTGCACTTGATTGGTTCCGCTCATACCTCTCCTCCCGTACTCAGTCAGTCGCGCTCGATAACCTCTCCTTCGAGCCCGCTTCCATTCATTTTGGGGTGCTTCAGCGCTCAGTACTTGGTCTCTCCTCTTTCACATCTACTTACTTCCTCTTGGCTCCCTTCTTGGCGATTTGGGCCTATCCTTCCACCTCTATGCTGATGACACTCAGATATACCTTTCCTCATCCCCTGTGTCCTTCGCTCAATCAATTACTAAGCTCCTAAAACTGGAGTTCTCCTTGTTGGTAGTGCTTCGATGGTGGAAAAATTTAAAGCTCGCTTCCCCTCCCTTAACCTTGGGAAATGAATGTCGTCTTCTCTGATACCCTCAGGAATCTTGGTGTTATTTACGACGAGCAACTCTCGTTTAAACCGCACATCCATCGTATCTGTAAGTCTTCCCTCGGTTTTCTCCGCAACTTCTTACGTGTTCGATTTCATTTTGATCTATGGAGCCTTGAGACCGCTATTCATGCCTTCGTCACCTCACGCTTAGACTACTGCAATTCTCTTCTAGTGAATCTCCCTTCTTCGTCACTTCGCCCCCTACAACTAGTTTAAAACTATGCTGCCCGGCTCCTCTTTCGCCGCCCCCGGTTCTTCTTTCGATGCCTCTGTTACAGGAGCTACACTGGTTACCTATTCGCTTCCGTACCCACTATAAAATTCTTCTCATCACCTGCAAGGCTCTAAACCTCGAGGCTCCACTTTATTTCTCGTCTGCCCTCTTCCCTCGTCAAACTCCTCGAGCACTCCGGTCTAACCTCGCCCCCTTCCTGAAGATTCCTCGTTCTGTCCTCTGCTCGGTGGGTGCCCGTTCCTTCTCAGTTTGTGCTCCTAGACTCTGGAATGCTCTTCCTGCCGAAGTCCGATCCTCTCTCTCCCTTACTACTTTTAAACGTCTCCTGAAGACTCATCTCTTCAAGAATTGCCTTCTCTCCCCTGTAAAATTTCTCTGCACTCGCTACACAACCTGCGCTCTGGGAGGGCGAATAGCCCTGAAGGACGCATTATAAATACCTATTATTATTATTATTATTGGCGGAGGTATGCGTTCGCTGAGTGCTTTCGAGTTGACTTTATTCTCTCGTATTCGCATTGTATTATTTTTAGGTCGCGTTTAGTCACAAAATTGTGCCCTATTTATATTTATCAAATTCTTCTGATCATTCATTCTCTTAGTTTTGTCAGTAATTTTGTAAACTTTCCAACTTACTTCCCTTTTTAGTACCGATTTGGCAAAATGATGGGCCCTCAACATTCCAAGCTTTCGTTTTAAAGAAGCCTATTACTATTCTTTTCACTAATGAAGAGATGCCAATCATAACATTTTTGGCAATGTACATGAACACCATTACCTTGCCGGCGACATGCTGTTAGACCACCTTATACTTCTACTTTCATCTCATCTCTGGTTTGCTCCAACTCTTACCCTGAATTAAAATCAAAATGTTAATCGGAAATTTGTTTTTAAAAAGCGATAATGTCATTTATTCTAGAAAAAAAAAGAATTAATCTGCAGTTTTGCGACTCACAAAATTGCAAGAATGAAAGTCTCTAAGCCGAGAAAGGTATTTCCCCAACTTGGATTTGCAAAAAAGGGGCCACATTTCTTTTCTTCCCGGTGTTTATCGTGAAACAACGGCAAATTGTGCCAAATGAAATGTTGGCTCATGGCTCACACTCAGCTGCGGGATTTTTTTACTTTTACTTAGCATCAAATTTGGCTGTTATTAATATTCCCATTTTTTTTGTACACTATCATAATAGGGACAAAAAGAGAGTCGTTGCATTTGACTTTTAAAATGCAGAGGAAATATCACAAAGGCTCTCTTTAGCAAGGAAATTTTAGCCATCAATTTTAATTAATTAACCCTAAAATTCCATCAAGAGATAACGACGGATGGATTTTAATTCTTCGCCCGGTGTCACTCGCGAGCGAGGATAACGTCCTCTGGGTACTCAGGTGAGGATGCCCAGTCGCTACCGGCACTGTTCCTCGCACGCCCCTGGCGCAGGAGGGGGGGGGGGAGTTGTTGCCGCAGCGCTGAGTTGGCAGTAGGGGTCGCAACCGATAAAAAATTACCCGTAATTTATCGATAAATTAAATTTAATTGCCGCGTATTAACCGATACCTTTTTATCGGTAATTTAATGTAACTTTATGATTATTTAAGTTTACGCTCAATTTTCTTCAGCAGAATTTTTCATAACAAAGATTCGATCCAGTCTCTCTCCTGCCACTATTAATGGCTTATGTTTCTTGAAATGTTACTTCTTAAATAAGCATAATAAGCAAAACTAAGCATCGCTGTGATATTCCTAATTTCAAAAGATGTCATTTAAGTTTTTGTCTTAAGTTTTTTAAATTTTGATCTTTAGATAAGGATAAAATTAGTCTTTTTTAATAGGAATGAAAAACAAAAGTAAATAATGTCTTATGTTTTTGGAAATATATATTTTTTTTATATGAGGAGAATATTAGTCTTATGCTATACGTTCTAAATAAAGATAAAACACTTTTATTGGTTATAAAAACTCATAATGGCAAAGGATCTCATTAAAAAGTTCTATATACATGTGATTTTAAAAAATTTCTAATACAGTTAATTTAACTAGAAATTTATCGGGAATTTACGGGAAATAAAAAATTTTCTCGAGAATTTATCGATAAAAATAATGTCGGTAATTTGCGACCCCTAGTTGGCAGCTTTCGCATGCCTACGCTCTCGTCGCTGCTGTTCGTTTTCATGTCGGGTGGTTTCGGAAAAACGAGAAGAAGCATATACCTATTCAAGTCATCTTTTAAGGTGGAAAGGACACGCAGCGCGAACGGCCTTCACATCATCTTGGCGGTCTGATCCTATTTATCCAGTGGCAGAACAAGCAAAGACAACCGGTAGCATCAGGCCGTTGCAGTCTCGTCTGCCTTCGCAGGCATTTAGGATGTTGAGCATCCCATGCCTGATCCGTCGTTGAGGACTTTGGACACGAGGTTTTGTGATCAGAGTTTTCCTTCTCCTAGATGGGATATTAATATAGTGTAGTTGATTTTGAAATTACCAACATAAAGTTAAAATGCATCTGGATATATTAAAATGGAAATAAAGATAAAACGTGCATAAATATAGGCTACGTCACACAATAGGTCTAATGTAGAGCCCCATTTGTATACTCGTTAAGTTTGAATCCGTTTTTCATGCTTATATTGTAGTAAGGACATTGTGTTCCTTGCTTGTTATATTTAAATCATTATAACCGGAAACTATAGTAAATAAATGCTGGTTTTGTATACGAGTCAATATTATAGGAGTGCAAAAGTATAGGTAACATGGATAGCTCCTGTGTTTTAATGATTACATAGGCATTTTTTCCGATAAACCGACACTACGAAAGTTTTTAAAACGTTTTCGAGGCGTTTCTAGAGTAAACTAGAACGTCAGAGAAAGATAAGTTAACTCATAATTTACGTGAGAGCTTTGTCATTAGTTGTAACGAGTTTGTCGAGAAAACATTTCCACAAAGGCAATGCTGAAGACCGATGGACATTCAGAATCTCTAAGAGTAACCATATTGTTAAACTACATAAGTCCACTCATTGATAAAGAAAAAATCTCCATTGTGAACATTCAAATTCTTCCATAAGGAACATTATTGTGACTTATAAATCTAATGGCATCACAGTAAATCGTTCGCGTGTAGGTTGACAAAAGAAACTGAGCCCTTGAGATATTGTTCGGTCTATGATGAAGACACAAACAACCCAAAGATTCATCAAATGAGTTACAAATAAATCTTGTAACACAAGGCGGATATGTATACGCAATCTGGCGATTCCCACCGAGGGCATAAGACGCCATAATCAGCTTTTTGGCTTAATAGTACGCTACATTAAACAACAAAAAAAATATGACACTAAACAAAAAAACAACCAAAGCCAAAGTATCCACAAGTCTGAGTGCATAAACCAGTCGCAAGTAAAAGATAAAAGCGGTAGTGACACCCGCTCATATCGGTACCGGGACAGGTAACGTGCGCGAAGATCCCACAGAAGGGAACATTCAACAAGAACGTGCAGAAAAATCTGGGAGACAACGCAGTCGTCGTCGGAAAGTGAGGGAAAGCGCTTCATCAAATGTCACTGCGTCCCGCGAGTGTACCCAATTTAAGGACGACAGAAAGCTACATGAAGATGCCACGGCATCGCGAGTAGGTATACAGTAAAGGTTGCAGAGCGATGACACGCAACTTTAAATTTCCATCGGCTGTCTGCCATCTTCTTTGCTAGGCATGCGGGAGGGCTGACCTGATTCATACCATGTGCTCAGTGGGTGGAAGAGCCTACCTATTTGCTGCCATGTACATATATAATCAGTGGGTAGAAGAGCGAATCGCTGGTCTAATCCCACAGTCCTCGCCGACCTTTTGCCGCCTTCAGCCCCCGCAACCTCATCATGACCAGGAACACAGCAGAAGGTAATTAGAGACATTCACATGCCTCGATGCAGCCGTGGAGTCACGGATCCCACGAACCAGGGTGTGCGGATATTCCAAGGCAAGAGAACATTCAGGGCGCTTTGTGAGTTACTAAAGATCACAATCCGGTCTCCGAACTGGACACGATGCGGTATCTCCACAAACCAGCGGTGTACTGTAAACCAGATCAGCCGTGTGGACAGACGTAGCAGATGCTAGTACCCCACTGTCTTTAAAAAAGTGGGTACGGCATGGAAGCTAATCCCTTCAAAAAACTAGCGGCACTGTGTAAACTTTGGAAGCAGAGTTGTGGCGACATTTGTCAAAAGTGATACCCTCCAGGATAGAGTTCTGGGTAGAAGCATAGTCGACACCGGCCCGAGAGCTACACCGACCTCTCAAAGAAACTCTCTAGGCCTACACCCAAAAGATTAGGGTATGAATGTTGTGTCACGGCGGCATAGGCACCGTCTAGATCGGCCGCAGTTGCAATGAAAGCGGTTGGTGACTGGGGGAGATATTGGGCAAGTGTGTACAAGCACATAATCCACTGTGTACAGCACAGAACAAGTGGCATCTCCCCAGCATCGACAAGTAGGCTCTCAATAGCGGACGTGCGTATGGTATCACAACGCCATACATAGAGCGGTATGGTATATCAAGTCCACCTTCCGTAATACATGATCGGTGCGGATGCTTAAAACGCGCATCCGTAGTCAAACTTCAGACGAACAAAGGATCGGTAAAAAATCTAAACAGTAGCTCTATCAGAACCTCAAGGGCTGAAGGTACGAGAAGCAGAATGTTCATGGCGCGGGTACAAGAGATTCTAATGTTACGAATATGTGTCTCCCAGGTGAAGCATTGCTGGAGAACAAGAACAATGAACAGTGATAATCCACCATTTACAGGAGAACCTCGCTTAGGAACTAGTCCGGGTAGGAGTCAAGCCGTGGGGGGCGACAGAAGTGCACTACTTAAATCTTGGCCAAGTAAAACCGAAATCTGTGCGCTTCAACATAGCGAGAAATGCAGTTCATTGCCTGTTGGACTCGACGCTCTAGAGTTGGTATCTGGGATGCACCAAAAGCGATTGAAAGGTCGTCTTCCTGCCCTATTGGACCTGAAATCCACCCACCCGTACGCAAAAATTGACGATCTCGTAGGAATTCAGAAATGAAAATTGAGAGGCTTCCATCCCCACCCATCGTGTGGAGGCTCTCCATAATACCGTCTCGCCATGCGGTATCATAGGCCTTCTCCAGGTGGAAAACACCGTGGCGTAGTCCTATCTACGAAGGAAGGACTGGCAAATAATATTTTCTTGTCAGAGCAGAGCATACAACGTGGGATAGAACATACAGAAGCCATACTTTGCACAAGACAGGTGGCCTCCGCTCTCAAGGAAGTTTAATATACCATATACAAATTGGGCGGCACCCTGCCAGGGTAGAGTGATCTTTCCCTGGGTTGCAAAGAGCAAGCATAGTACCTATTCGCCAGAAGTCTGGGAGGATACCCTCTGTTAGGATCCTATTAAAAAAAATCTAGCAAAAATGCTATGCCTCGCTCACCTAGGTGTCGAAGCATGGCATACAGAACATCGTCTATATCAGGGGCGGTTCCGCGCATGTAGAAAGAATGGAATGCAATTCACTCAAAGTAAACCTAACGTTAAAAGGTTCTCCGGCCTTCAGCGATACCACGGCGTGCGTTGAATGCGTGCGGAGCAGCATCTCGGCTAAACAATTTGCAGAAAGCGGTCACGAAAAACTCCGCCATGGACACGGTATTCGAGAATGCTGTCCCGTTCTCCTGGCGAAAGGACTGAGTCCTGCAAGAACTTGCTGGGAATCCTTTTGACTCTGTTCCACACCTTTGCATAAGGTGTATTTCCGTTAAGTCACGTATACTCGCCAGGAAGAGGGGGCGAGTGTGCTTCGAAGCATACCGGAACATCTCCCTAGCTCGATGAAGTTCGCCGGCGCTTATACCGCAGGTAGACATATCGCTATAGTCTGAGGCCCATCTCACACTCGGCCGACCAGCAGAGAAGCGGACGGCGTGCAAAACGGCCAGTCGTTCAGGAAATAGTAGTCAGGCCCATGGCGATTAGGTTGCCGGAAATTAATTCAACAACCTAAACTACTCGAATGGGAGAGAAAATTAGTCATTTCCTGAAGTGCGGAGACCGTGCTCGCTTCAAGCACCAACCGCAGCGGGTTTTCAAGGGAGAGCGGACAAGAAAATGATACATGAATGTGAAAAGGTCACTACCATGAATATCATCGACCACCTCCCACCCCAAATCAGGATGTGTATTCGGAGAGTATAGGGAGCGAACAAGACAGGAAAATGGAGCGGCTCACGGACAGTGATGCGTAAATACCTATCACAAGCTCAGCAATCATATCGGCAAGGACCACACCCATGGGGGTCACCACAGTTTAAATCACCGAGCAGGAGAAAGAGCCTCGGCAACCGTAACAGGATGCGGTAAAATTCATCCGCTTCGAAGTCCACTGACGGTAGAATGTAGGTAGAAATAACTATAGCTTATATACATGTGTAGGTGCAATCCCATTGCTTGAAATAAGCTATTTATAGCAAATAGAAGAAGGGAGACGTAATGCCGAGGGTAAATCGTACCTCTTCCTATCCGACCTCATCCGGTGGTCGTGGCGTTGCAAAAACCTTATATCCAGGTAGGATGGGCAGGGGGCATGCGTTAAGCATTGATTTCTGCAGAAATAACTAACGTGGAACGGAAGGAGACGAACCTCCGCAACTCCTCTCAGATATCCCCGGCGATTCTATTAAATAAATATTGCTTCCAGGCCTAGCACAGAGGAGATGCGGTGAACCTATTCGATGTGAAGAGCCTCACAGGAATGGCCGTACACTTGTCGAAGGCAGAACTCCGGGAGTCGAGGGCCGTCGAAGGCGATGTCGCCGTCGACAGCATGAACGGCTAGTACTTTCTTCTCGAAAAGATACAAGCTACATTGCTTCGAGGAAGCAGGGTACGGCTGGGCACAATTCGCACACTTGGAACTGCACAATTTGGATTTATCATGCAATGCATGTGAACAGTTTCCGTAAATTTCTGGTTGACGTTATCGATACCAATCAGCACGAAGCGTATCAGAGAGTCTGTCAAGATTGAAAGTGATGAAGTGTAGGAGTCGGTCTCAACCGCCCCCCCTCCCCTTTTCTCATCCCACGTTCGACCTTGACCACTCTTTGGTCGGCCCGCTCTTCGGTGATATCTTCTAACAGTATTTTACGAGTTTCCTCTCACGAACCACCCATTTCACAAAATTCACTGTAGAATGCAGAGCCACCTGCACAGAAAAACCATCGAGTGTCCAAATAGCACTCACCATGGACGCCAGGGCAGGGTCTTTTGCATTCATTAGAAGGGGCCGGTCCAAGAACTGGGAAAACTTTAGTTCTCTACTTAGAAAACTAACCCATGAAAGACGTTGATGGAGCATGCGTCCATGGACAACATGCTCCCATCAGTAGAGCGAACAATGAGGAAATGCTTGAAGCCAGCTGGCTCGAAGACGCCGAATATCCTCTTGATAAGAGCCCTGAAGATAATCGAAGCTCGAGTAACTTACCTTGAACTTTCGCCATTTTCAACTTCCGAAGCGGAAGGGGGCGCGTTCGTCCCCGGAGCCCTTCGGAAGAGGAACCCTTTTTCTCCACTCCCGGAAGGGGACCCAGGACCGGATTGGCCAGCCTCAGTCATATCCTTCTCAGGCAAGGGAGCCCTCCTACCGGTTAGAATGGTGATGTGGAATTTTCCGTCCTTTCTACCAACAAGGTTGGGCGAAGTTTCATTTGAAGGAACGTAGTCAGAAATTTTGAAAGATTTATGAACAAACGCGAGGCTCCGCAACTTGACACCACTAGAATAGAAAAGGGGGAGTTGGTGGGCAGTATCCCGCGCTCAGCCGCTATGGCCAACCCCATGACCGGGTTTTAGGACGTTTAAGCCCCCCCACCCTTCCTGGATACGTATAATAGTTGTTGATCGCGACTGTGCAGCACCGCACACCGACCAGAAGTTGTCCAGTGGAACGGTCTCCCCTCAAAGGACACAGTACCCAACTAAGCAGCCAGAGGCAGGGTGATAGGACGGATTTTCTTAATATGACCAATATCTGTTGTGGCGGACCCTGATAGTTTTAATTGGCTTGGAATGTAACAGCAGTAATGCCCGTCCGCCATAACTAGTACAGATGATTATACAGGCAAGGGGCTATTGGAGCAAACCTGATCTTCCCATTGAGTGGACCCTAACGCATATGAAGCCTCAATTACTGGTCACTTGCGACCTGTAGACGTTATAAGGAGTTGTCTATAGAGGTTCTAAAGCCTCTTACCTGACACAGCATGAAGTAGCTGGTCAGGTTATTAAGCCTAGATAAAGTGTTGACTGGATAGTCGTAGAAAAACAAGATCTGCTGAACAGAAAGTCACGTGCTATTACCTATCCTGATATATGATCTTACCACCTTAAAAACTTTCAATAATTCACGGACTAACCTTGAGAGGACTTTGGCAAATATATTATTCGAAAGAGAATGTAAAACAACATAAGGGTTTCAAATTTAGTTAGAATTCGCCAAAAGGTTATGATGTTATTACCAAAATGAAACAATTCCCTGGTTAACCTTGGGAGGACTCTGACAATTGTATTCTTCGAAAAAGAATGTTAAACAACATAGGGGTTTCAAATTTCGTTAGATTCGACGAATAGTTATGGTGTTATTGCCAAAACAAAATAATTCCCGGGTTAACCTTGGGAGGACATTGGCAATTATATCATTCAAAAGAAAATGTAAAACAATCTAAGGCTTTCAAATTTCGTTGAAATCAGCCGAATAGTTACAGTGTTATTACAAAAACAAACAAAGGCAAAGTGGGGACCGACCGACCGATATACAGTTGCGCGCATATCTATTGGCAACACATCTCAAATTTTGTAATTTACGAATTTGTATACGTTACTAGTTCGAAATGTACATATTTATATTATATTTAAGTATATTAGCCTAAAAGCAATATATTATAATGTATAAATGATAATAAAACAAATTATTAACATTAAACATGGTGTTTATAAGGAAAACACAACAAGCAAAAGTATTGGCAACGTTTACATAATAATGATTTAACAAATAAAATTATTAAAATTAGTGGTAAAGAATGTTCGAGAATAACTGATAGATTATTCTAGACCAGCGGTGGCAAAACTATGACACGCGTGTCAGCAGTGACACGCGAGGGAATTTTAAGTGACACGAGCGACACTGAGTACCTTGGACAATGAAAACACGGGCATAGCTGCAACTAGTGTGTTAATGAACCAAATTTAGTACTTTTGTATGAAATCAAGTTAGACAAATAGCAATTATGTACCAAGTGGCAACTAGTAGTGTCTGAGATGTCACGTGAGTAGGTGTTGTGTAGTGTTTGATAATGTCAGCAATTCTGAGCTGTAAATTTGATTCTTAATTCCTTTATTTGGGTATTTTTTTATGTTAAGAAGCAAACGGTTCTTTAAAAACGAGATGGCAATCAATATATGTCGTTTCCTTTTATTGAGAGGAGAAATTATAATTATCCACTGACAACTCGTGAAAACAGAAATACCAGATGTCGCCACGTTTATTATTTCTTTTATTTCAGAATAAGTTCCAGATTAAATTCATTTCACAGTTTTAATCAAACCCTTACTTACATAATGAGTACAGCAAAAAAAGTTAAATTATCAGAAAATCAGTGTAGTAGCAGAATTTTCCTAAATGGTGGACAACTGAATATGACGTTATAGAACGAAATAATAAAGCTATTTGTATTTCATGTGATCAACAAGTTACTAGCAGAACTTAGAATGTGAAAAGACACTTTGAGTCAAATCACAAGTGGTTATTAGAAAGAAGTTTTCAAAAACGAAAAGAATATATCGACAAGAGGCAATAAACAAAACGACCCAATCTCAAAAGTTGTTGAAATTTGTAAGTGGTAATAACTCAAGTGTGAATTTAGTGATAGCAAGTTTCAGTATTTCTTATACTAATGACCAGCAAGGTAAACCCTCTGATGAAGGAGAATTTCCTAAAAAATGTTTTCTTAACTGTGCACCTTTTCTTTTTGAAGATTTTAGTAACAAGAACAAAATAATTAAAGAGCTTCTTCCTATTTCCAGAAACACTGTTAAAAGCCGGGTAATGACCATGCATTCAAATATTAAAGAACAAATGCAAAAGGGCTTAAACGCGTGTGATTATTTTTCAATTGGCCTTGATGAAACCACTGATATTACTTCGATTTCTCGATTGGCAATTTTTGCAAGATATTCAAGTTGTCATGAAATGTTCGAGGAGCTGCTTTGCCTAGAAAGCCTGTAGTTAAATTTACAGGAAAAGATATTTGTGATATTGTAGTCAAAGCACTTGGCGACAGAAACATAGATATATCAAAAATTGTATCAATTACAACGGATGGAGCACCCAACATGTTCGGCCGAAAGCTTGGATTTGTTAAACTTTTCACTGATATCGTCGTACATTCTATAGTACAGTTTCACTGTATTGTTCATCAAGAAGCACTGTCTGCTAAGGTTGGATTAAAAGAACTGGAAAATATTACAGCGTCAGTCACCAAGATAGTTAATTTGATATCAGCACAGGCGTTGCATAAAGGCGAATTCAGCTCGTTATTGGATGAAGTTGAATCAGTTTATGGGGGTTTATTGATATACAATAACATTCGGTAGCTTAGTAGAGGCAAGGTTCTTGAACGCTTTGAGGAAGGCATAAATGAGATACAGCTTTTCTTAGACGTGAAAAAAAATTGAAGCCTATCCGGAACTACATGATGAGTCCTGGATTCGGCGTTGATATTTTTCACAAATCTCTCATTGCACTTGAATGAACTGAATACTAAACTCCAAGGTCTTGGTAAAACTATTGACATCATGTTTGGACATATTACTGCGTTTAAAACCAAACTTGATAATTTTGAGCGTGACATTGAAACTAGAACTTTTAAGTACTTTCCAAGATTGAAAAAGAACTATGAAGAAGTTAGTTACAAAGATGAGAATGATATCGAACACGATCAAGACTTCTTTTTGTCAGCTTTACGTTCTTTGAAAGATGAATTTTCATCAAGAATTTCTCAGTTTAGAGATCTTGACGAAATATTGCTTTTCATTAAGCACTCAGGTGAAGCTAATTTTGAAAAAATGAAAACGAATCTGTTTGAATGGCTAAAAATAGAAGAACTTGAAATGGAATTAGAAGAACTTCAATCCAGTTCGATTTGGAATAAAAAATTCGTCACTCTTAGATGTGATTTAGAAACACTCGGAAAAGATCGATTGAGGGGAGTTTGCAGCGATCAAGACAATTAATTGTTGGTCATTTGGGAAAGCATTTCCGAAGCATTTGGTGATCTTAAACGTCTTGCCAAAGTGGTATTAACAAATCTTTCCTCTAAGTATGCGTGTAAGAGTCTGTTCTCGTCTCTTAACTACGCTAAAAACAACAAAAGAAGTCGATTAACTGATGAGGCAAGTGCTGCATGTTTACATTTAAAGACAATGAACTATCGGCCCGACATAAAGGAAATGGCTGGAAAAATTCAGGTTCACAAGAGAAATTAAATAGGTAAGTTTATATTTTTATTTCTTTATTGTACAACATAGGATATACAAGGTGTCCCAGAAAAAAGTTAACCGTACTTTGAATTAGTCAAACTCAAAACCTATTGGAGATGTTTGAGTGCTGTAAAACAAAACAAATTGAAAAACTATTTATCTGTCGATTCTGGAAATTTCATTAAATTTCCTTTTTCGATATTGATACACTAATGAGTTTAGTGGAGGCTATCAAAATTATGTTTGCGCAAGGAAGTAAAATAATGAAACTTCGAAGTTTAAAATCAACAAATATATTTAAATCCACTTTTAACAAAAATACCTCTTCATATGGGTAATACAAATTCATTTTTTATTTTTCTAAGCACCGTTTGCTTCCACATGTCCTCCATTTCTTTCCAAGAAGAGTTGCGCCTTTGATCGCATTGATTGAACAACTTTTCTGATTAACTTGTGATTTTCCTTAAGTCTATTGACTTCACGTGTGATACTAGCTCTTAACTGGTTGACGCTTTGTGGTGGAGTAGAATACACTTTATTCTTTAGATTATCCCCATAAGAAATAATCGCATAGTGTTAAGTCAGGGGATCTTGGGGCCATTCAATTGCATGATTTAGCACTACAATGCGGTTGTCAAACGTTTCTCTCAGTTTTGTTCTTACAGCAAGCTGCCTATGAGCTGGTGCGCCGTCCTGAATGCACCAAAGTCTATTGAATTGATTGCCGTACATCTGGCTGAGTTTCGGGAAGATCTTTTTGTTGATCATGCTCAGGTAGGCAGCACCATTCAAGTTATTCTCGTAAAACAATGGGCTGACAAGATAGCCATTCCCGCATATTCCGATCCACAGAGAGACAAATACGTGTGTCAAAGTTGAATGCTGAGGGGGGAGGGGGGCAGCGGCGCATATTGCCGAATGTTATGACTATTTACCTTTCCATTCATGAAAAAGGCTGCCTCGTCACCAATCACAATGTTTTCCAAGAAAGGAACAGGTTTATGGAAAAGCCATTCGACAAATTGTCTACGACGAGGAAAATCAGTTTCAAGAAGCTTGTGTCTTGCATGCAACTTATAGGGATGCTATTTTAAATCATGTTTAATAATGCGGTTAAATAATGACTTTGACAATTGTAACCCATTCTTTCTGACTGATACATGTGGATTTTGAAGAAGTCTCATCTGAACATTTTCGATATTTTCTGTTCTTCTTATGGTTCTCATACGACTTGAACGACCTTTATTTAAATTTAATCATGTTCCTTCATGTTGGTATTTACAAACATTTTTCCAAATGTGGGCTTGCTTGGTGGGTGCCTACCTGGAAAACGTTGTTCAAATGGTCTTTTGTTAACTGCATGATTAAAAGGGTTCTATGGAAGTAAACTTTTACACAGAAACGCTTTGATTTGCTTAGTAAGCGCAATAATGACGAGACCATACCACAGCGTGGCTGAAAAACCACCTTAAAATGGCCTAGGCTTTGCTTGAAGAATCGCACAGTGGCCTAGCCTACCTAGGCTCCCTAAGCTTCTCTCGAAAGTGCACGGTGGCCTAGCCTTCCTAGGCTTCGTTTCATTATTTTACTTCCTCGCGCAAACATATTTTTGATAGCTTCCACTAAACCCATTAGTGTTTCAATATTGTAAAAGGGAATTTAATGAAATTCACAAAATTGACAGATAAATAGTTGTTAAATAAAATACCTTTTGCAGAACCCAAACATCTCGAATAGTTTTTGAGTTATACTAATTCAAAGTACGGTTAACTTTTTTCTGGGACACCCGGTATATTCATATACTTGTGTGTTAAAATCATAATGTAAAATATCATTTAACAATATAAATTTAGAAGTGACACAGGACGATGTAAAAATGACTAAAAAATGAAAGTATTGACACACCTAGCATCAAAGTTTTGCCACCACTGTTCTAGACTAATCCCAGACACCAGGTTATTTGCGCGGCTAACTTTTTTGAGTGTTCATTATGGTATTAGACACGGCTGCAGAATTATCTCTAAATAATTTTGAAATAGCAATATGGTGAAGATATCCGAACACTCAGATACATATAAGAAGCGTATAATTGAGCTGCACAACCAAGGAAATGGTTATAGAAAATTTTCGGCAAGTTTGAATATCCCAATTTCATCTGTAAAGAATATTATTGTAAAATTTAGGGTTGATGGGACTACTGTTAATCCCGCGCGGAAAGGGTGACCAAGAAAATGGACTGACAGAGAGGTGCGTTTGTGTGTTCGAATTGTCAACAAGAATCCAAAAGTCACTTCCAAAGAATTGAAACTAAATCTGGCTAGCAGTGGAACAATCGTAGACGTGTCAACAGTGCGACGTTACCTGAAACGTGAGGGTCTCCATGGATGTGTACTAAGGAGGAAACCACTGTTGAAAACTGTTCACGCGATTACAAAGAAATGCTGAGACGGAACGAGGGAAAATCATAACTTCCCACGGCCGCATCAAAGAGTTTAGGCCGGGAGAACGTGTGGTTCCTCAACGGTACCAAGTGTACCAGGCTACACAGAGTACCCCCTTCGGTGAGAAAGATGAGAAGAGTTGGTAGGAAAGCGGATGTTAGCACAAGTAGAAGGGGAAGCTAATCTTGGGCCAGACGGGACGCGAGTTACGTCGGCAAGGCAGCCAGGAAAACATCGCCGTGCCTCTTCCAGGCTTCAACAGTACGTTATTAACAGCTGAAGGATTTCATGGGCGTGTCCCTATATGGAATCCTCTTTTGAAAAGAGCTTTTAAAAAGGCCCGTTTGATGTTTGCTAAAGAGCATCTGAGAGATGGCCAAGATAATTTTGATTAAATCTATGGTGAGATGAGACAAAAATCGAACTGCTGGGTAGAAGCGACAAACAGTACGTTTGACGGTTATCTGTCCATGACATCATAGAAAAGAGTACTGTCCCTACTGTCAAACATGCAAGAGATTTGATTAGGTTGCGGAAATTTTAAGCTGCTGCTGACACTGCCGCATTAAAAAATCATAGATGAGAGCATGAATTTTGAAAACTATCAGTACATACTTGATGAAAAAGTGAAAGAATCGCCAACGAAACTGAGACTTGTAAAGCATTTCACCTTGCAAAAAGAATGACACAACACATACTAGCAAATCTACGCAGAAATACTTTGCATAACACCATATTGCTGTGATCAAGTGGCTTCAAATTCCAGATTTTAATCCCATCCATCATCTGTAGAAGGAGTTGAAGAAGCGTGTGCACAAGAGGGCCTCGCAATATTGTTGAGTCGGAAAAGTTTGTGGCAAAGAGTTGAATAATATCCCTTCAGAAGCGTGCATGAATTTTGTACATTCTTATAAGAAACCCCTTACGGGTGTTATTGAGGCTAAATGGGTTCATGCCAGGGATGTAGTTTCCATGTAAGAAAATATTTGTTCACTAATAGAGTGGTAGATTTCTGGAACGATTTACCACAGAAGATAACATAAAGTAGAAATTTAAATATTTTCAAGCGCAGATTGGACGAGTACATGGGGAGGGAAGATTATTGTTGTTTGAGTTTTGTCTTTGGATATATATTGTACATATTTTAATATTGCTATTATGGTAGCATGGGGCGCTTTTGACGCACCTGGAGCCGTAATAACTTCAAGGCAATGTTATGGAGGCAAATCTTTTGGATGTAGTTTATGGAGGGATGTTAGGGTGTGATTGACTCGGATGCCCTTTGATAGGCCATTAATGGCTTTTGTCATCCATGATTGTTATATTAATAAGGTCAACGTGTTACCTCTTGTGATTTTTACACACACACACACATATATATATATATATATATATATATATATATATATATATATATATATATATATATATATATATATATAATATATATATAAATACACGGACGAGAGAGAATGAGAGAGAGAAAGAGAGGGAGATAAGTAATAAGTTTGTAAGTTTGGGTTAAGGGGCATAGGGAAATACCATATAGACAGGTACAGGGAAAGAGGGAACACATAATCGAATAGGAAGAACCTTATCAGAGAATACAGGTAGATTGGCTGGGGTGATAGGGAAGGGAGGATAGAATGAATAGGATTTTAGGGTGTTATTGACTCGGATGCCCTTTGATAGGCCATTATGGTTTTTGTCATCCATGAGTGTTATATTAATAAGGTCAGCGTGTTACCTCTCGTGATTTGTACTCATATATATATATCAAAGTAGCACGAGAGAATGATGGAAATGAATCCATTAAACCACATTGAAAGAGAAAACGGAATAATTTTTGCTTGCAGTAATATTTTTATTACCTTTTTCGAAAAATCCGTGCAGGGAAGCAATTCGAACCAGGCACACTGAGGCAGCGAGCACCGCTTTGATCACAGTTAAAAGTATGCTGTTAGTACACTACGCTACGAAGAGAACCAAAAAATTCTCTGAATAGAATAGCTTTTAAGGAACACTTTCGCCAGCTCGAACGGAGACTATGAAAGAAATAGAAAATTAATTGGGAATTCAAAGAATAAATGAGGAATAGGTAAACGCGTGGCAGATATACAAATGTATATATCTCTCAAAGTAGCACGAGAGAACGATGGAAATGAATCCATTAAACCACATTGGAAGAGAAAATGGAATAATTTTTCCTTGCAGTAATATTTTTATTACCTTTTTCGAAAAATCCGTGCAGGGAAGCGATTCGAACCAGGCACACTGAGGCAGCGAGTACCGCTTTGATCACAGTTAAAAGTATGCTGTTAGTACACTAAGCTACGCAGAGAACCAAAAAATTCTCTGAATAGAATAGCTTTTAAGGAACACTTTCGCCAACTCGAACGGAGACTATGAAAGAAATGGAAAATTAATTGGGAATTCAAAGAATAAATGAGGAAGAGGTAAACGCGTAGTAGATATACAAATGTACATATCTCTCAAAGTAGCGAAGTTAAGGCTGAAGATAATATAGTAAATAAATCCGAATTAAGAGGATGATGGCGATACTCAGAGTGTTGCCTGATGGAAGAGGCTTCAGGTTTAGAAATGGGAATACCAGTCTTATGAGACAAACCTAAGTGCTTTGCGATCCTGCATTTAAGTTGTTAGCCAGTTTGGCCTACATAACGACTGTGGTAGGTTGTACATGTATAATTGTAAATTATACAGGATCGCAAGCCCAATGGGATTGGCTCCTTATGGAGAAAAAAGGAATTTAACGATACAGGGTTAGAGTTTATACAAATGAATTGGCATTGAGGGAAATGATTGTTGAAGGTAGGGAGAAGGAGTTTGTTAAACTCGGATGTCAAATGCTAGAGATAGGGAAGTCTAATGAAAACCTTCTGTTTAGAAACAATAGTAAGAAAGGGTCGAGGATAATATATTTTGGAGAGAAACCTTATCTCATTCTTCGATGTCAACTTTGTCCGAACAGGTTCGTTTTATAATACATCCATTTACAGAAAATCTACCACCACTAGATTAAGTACACATTTTTTTAGTAGCTCTCACAGTCAGTTTAAATTATTCAGCATTAAAAGCCGAATTTTTAGAGCTTACCATATATGCTCTAACTGGATATCCTTTCATGAAAACTGACTTATTTAAGGGATTTCTTCAAATTTAATTATTATCCCGATTTCATCTTCGACCAGTTAGTATCCAAATTTCTCTCCAAAATATATTATCCTCAACCCTTTCTTACTATTGTTTTTAAGCAGAAGGTTTTCCTTAGACTACCCTATCTCGAGCATTTGATATCCAAGTTTAACAAACTCCTTCTCTCTACCCTCAACAATCATTTCCCTCAATGTCAATTCATTTGTATAAATTCTAACTCTGTATTTAATATAATAGTTTATTTTATTGATAACTCCAGTTACCTTTAATATTCAAGTCAGTTTGTTATAAATTCACTTCTTTCTATTATTTTTTAAAATTACACTGGATAGTATTAATTGATTCTATATATTCTTATTTGTGTTTTTACTTTAATCTCAATAATTGTAAATTTTATTATTTTAACTTGTCTTCATCCGTTTTTTAGCCATTATTTAATGCATTCTTTTAACTGTTATCGTTAATATTCCTTCCCCTTCTCATTAGGCGACACAGTCGCTGAAGATGGTCCTAGTGAAGGTCCGAAACGTCCGGCCAATAAATGATTAGCGTAATCACCTGAGTCTTCATAATTCCTACTATATATATATATATATATATATATATATATATATATATATATATATATATATATATATATATATATTCGGAGCAGCTCAGTTAGCATGATTATTGTATTGTTAAGATTACTAGATCACTGTCGTTAAGATGATTATCTCGTTCGCGTTTCCCCTTTTAAGTTCACCAAGTCTTGTCGCTCAAGATTTTAATACTTCTCGTTGAATATATGTAGAATGCTAGTCGCCCGCAAAGTAACTTCGTGACGTGCCGCTTGCCCCGTTATAGACTAATATTTGAATAAAGTATATATTTTGCAACGTTCTTCTTTACCTCGATTACCCTGAAACCTTCAGTAAGCCCAGCCAAAATAACAACACAGTGAAGAATTAATCTTTGGAGTCAGATACTTAATTCATCTTCATATAAGTTGGTTACCGCTATAAATTGGTAATTCTTCTCCTGTACCCCTCCCCCTATAAACTGGTAACCTCATAATTAAGGTACTTTTATAGAAGATTATCCCCCATAAGTGGCAATTCCACCTATAGGCTTACCATATTTTCAGAATGCGAAACCGGGATAAGATCTAAATGTACATATATATTTATATACACGCCGTTTTATTCATATTTTTCGATTCTCTTTCACGAAAAATACTAATACAATATCAATAATATTAATATAAAAAAAATGTATTAAGCTTATTATAAATAAAATGCTAGTGATGTTAGAATGCACTCGTATTTCTCGTTGCTGTGAATCTTTGTCAGCATTTGTTTGGTTGAGTTTTTCAAAATATCCTTAGCAAGTCAGTTCAATATTCAGTTTATAGTAGAGTAGAGCCTTTACAGTTGATTCAGCCCTTCAACCTCTTCCTGCGACCACACATTCTCGATAATGGAAAGTGCCCTCTCAACTGGCGTCGATGTACCTGGGAGACATAAAATGAAGTCCTCAATGTGGCTGAGGTTGGATAGAGAAATACTTTGGCCCTTCAAACGATTAAACATTTGAAACCATTTTTCCTCGCAAGTGAAGTTTTCAGTTTTCAAAAATTCACAATTTGAATAACAAAATGCTAGGCAACCACCACTTAATCAAAAAGGTCGTCTAAATTTGTTACATTACTTCTGAGTGTTTCATTATTTTACCAACTTATGTTTCGATTTCAGGCGATGCAATTTCCATACTATTTATCCAAAGAAAGAATTCAGCTCCGCCAAAGCTCTTATCCAACAGCTCAATGTATGCAAGGCAGCGATCATAAAAATTCGTACATTCTCGCATGCCTGTAGCAGCAATGATATTTCCATTCTCCTCAAGTGTCTTGAGCAGTTTTTTGGCACCTTGTGGTAGAAATTTATTATTTCACCTTTCTTCTAAATTTTTTTCAATCTTTTTAAATCTGTAAGAATCTTACAAGCACTTGCTTTGGTTTTCTCCATAGACATGATTGTTTTATTAAACAGATTTAACTGTACATGAATGAAATACAAATAAATTTCCTCACAGTCATCCTCAAATAGTTTTTTTTTATTATCCCGGGGAAGTGTTCTTGAGGGAAAAAGTAAGACTTCAGCACTACATAAATTTCTAAGATTCTTTTAAAAGCTGGAAGTAGTGAAATAAATCTGGTATTGCCTTGTTGTAGAAGCCTCTTATACTTAAGATTAACAGACTCACAGAACTCTTTTAGCTGAGTATCACGCAAAATATAAATGTAGAAATATTTGTAAATTTTAACCACCACCTTCTACTATGGGTCTGGGGTTATCAGTTATGGTTGATTATGATGTAGGATTATATCTGTCTACAATTGAATGTTCGAGATGCCCTCAATGGTTATCCGCTTATGGGCTGGCCTAACGGTAACCTACCTATTCCTTAGCGTAAGTAAGGAAATTAGGAAAATGGTGGCTTTTGGGGGTTTATTCTTGGTTTTATGGTCGGCCCCTGCTTCTGGCAAGGGAAATCGCTGAGTTCCTATTGGTTTGCTGTATGCTCACGTTCTTGTATCTGTCTTTCGGTGTTGACTGTCTTAATGTCTTTGTATGAGAGCTTTCCCCCTCCCCCACTTGATATCAATGTGGGTCTTAATCTTGTTAGTAACTATTCTCATGTGTATCTTTTACAAGCCTTTTTATCCTATTGAAAGGTTGGGGGCGTGCCTCAGTTTCTCCAATCCAATGGCTGGGCGGATCCTGTTTGGCTGGAAGGTATGTGCGTAAACGAGTGTAGACGTGTGTACACCGAGAAGGTGTTTGTATTTGGAAATCTGACCAATATCTGGGTGGGCCGACATTCGTAGTAATAAAATTCCGTCTTTCGCGGATCCATGTCAAAAGAACATAAACCAGACTTCCTCTATCATATTTATTACTTGTATGAACAGCTGTTTCAATCATCTCCCTTATTACAGCGCTGGCAAAACAGTCGGCTCACATCTGTTTTCTAATATGTGAATGTTTGTGTGTTTACCGTGGGAGCACAACGATTTCATTGACCTGGTGGTTTTGCATTATTTACAAGTATACAATTTGCTTTAGATTAATACATTCATTATTAACAAATGGCATATTATTTAGTATTTGGTATGTGTGCCCATTTCCAAGATTTAATAGGGCCAACGTGGTGAGTAATTTGTGAGGTTCCTTGTTGGCTCTACTCCACTTTGTAATTGGGCACTACAATAGTTCATTAGTAGTACGTCAACAGCAGTATGAAAAGTGTGAACAATATGGGCACCACAGTCAACACCTACGATATTTCTTCAAATTTCTTTCTTTAGCTGACTGTAAATGTTATTTACGCTTGTCCATTTTACATCTTCAAAATCTGTTATAGTTATCACCACAAAATTCAACAACTTCTTTTGATAACTTATGGTCTTTAATAACTGACAGAAAAGAGTCTTTAATATTCCAGATGTCTCATCAGAAACCGATTGAAAGTCTATAAGTTTGACTTTAACACCTTCCTCTGGTACAAAATAGCGGACAACGAAAACAAATCGTCATGAAGTTTTGAATTGCCATTGGCGTAATTACATTTAGAATGACGGCTTCAGTCTTAACCTTGCAAGACTAAGCTTCGGTTCAAAGAGCTTAGATATCAGTTTAGATTAACAATCAATTAACTGTTTTAAAGCTTAAATAATGGACAGTCATATGGGAAGCAAAGGTTGCCGATTTGGCAGCCTACTAATAGTTCTTTGTAAAGAGGATTAACACTCTTAAAAACTTATCTTAATGTGGAAGAACTAGCAGATTGGGAAAACTAGCTTTTTATTTTGAAGATTTCTCATGATCTTTAATATCAGAACAACTGAACATTTAGACGAATAATGTACACACTTAGCTCTATCATTACTGTCACAAACTCTTTTTTAGAAATATTATTTCTGAAGGTCATCAGTAAATTTGCACTTTCGCTTAAGCATTTTACCTGGCTAACAGTAAAAGATAATCTATTTCAAATGCAAAAACTGATTAATTTACCGTATATCACTGCCGAGCATCCCCTGGTTTTACATTAGGATACGATAAATATTCCCCGACGCCTGTATTGACAAATCGAGTTGCCAAATGGTATTCAATTTTTTATGACTCGAAAAAACTAAATGGAGGAATCAATTTTAAAAGCTTAAACTCTATATTCCTATTCTAGAATTATTATTTGCCGAGGTCCATTATACTATTTTATATTAATGAATCCACATATACGCACGAGTGTTCAAATTTTGCCCTATGTTAGCTCTCGTATAATTTTTAAATTATATCCCATTTTTCTCCCTCTAGAGATAATCCTTCAATATGTAGAAAGATCTCATAAATAAAAAGCCAGAGTTTAATTAGAGCTAAATCACTATGAATAAGATCAGAAAGAGAAAATTATAGTACTATAATTTTTATCGAGGAATTGCATGCAATAGAAATCAGTCTATGCATCTTGCAAACACGTTGCAAGATCATCTCATTTCGGGTAACATACAAAGAGACAATATTGTAAAAAGTACAAACAAATGTTCTGAAGTAGAAATTGGCAAGACATATTGCCTGAGTCTAGAATATGGCTCATATTTTTTACTTGCATGGAATTTATCTTGAGGCCTATGGTAGGGGTAGTAACCCCCTCCCCCTGTAACCACCCCTGATTAGGTATAAGTTTAATTTTTAAAGTGAATATTTTTCCGGGAGAAAATTATAAACCGACAAAGACGCCGAGACCGTTGCTTGAAACCGGGACGTAGGTACGCCTAGGACTGAGTAGCACGGGTACATGAGAGTGAATTTCACTAAGGAGTAAAGGTCTGAGATTAATTCCTATTTTCAGTAATACCAATTAAATAATAATTATTATTTAAATATTACCGTAATATTTGACGGCATGGGTACAGTAGTATATATTAATTATATTTGTCACTGTATTTAAGCGACTTTAAATTGAACCACCGTAAATTTATACTGAATATTATGAAATCAATGTTAAAATCGTACCGAGTGAATTGATAATAGGAGTATGTGACATTCACTTATTTCAAATAAAATGTAAAGTATTTCCTTGGTATTCGTCTCGTAAATTTTAAATTACTTCAAGAAATGTGGCAATCGCAGCATCGCCCCAAAATATGTGGGGCATGGTAATGTGGTGTTTTATCCGCTGGTAGCCATGGCAACAGTCAAAATTTGTCAGTAATCAGAAAACACCGCACATGAAAAAACACGGCGTTCTCAACTTTTTACTCTCATAGCGCATTCGAATTATGATTTTAGATGAGTTAATAGTCAAATTTTTCTTTAAGAAAAGGAAAATTTGAGAAAAAAGTAATTTAAACAGTCTGAAATTAATTAACATTTCATCCCGGGGAAAAATTACTAAAAAACCCGATGGCCCCCAGAGAACGTGCTAGCTACAATTAAAACAAAAAGGTTCGGGGAGGGGGACTATGAAAAAGAAGGCATTAAAAATATCGACAGAAAATCAATAAAAAGGAGAGAGTTCTATAGGTATTCCTAAAATCCGTGGCCAATTCAAAGATCAAAGTGGTCCAAAAGTCCTTGTGCAATTCAAATATATTTTTAAATTTCACAAGGACTTTAAGGCCCCTGTATATATAAAGTACACTCAGACTTCAGGGCCACATTTATATTTGAATTGAGCAAGGACTTGAGGGCCACACTGCATGTTTGAATTGCACAATGACTTCAGGGCTACCCTGCATGTTTGAATTGCACAAGGATTTCAGGGACACCCTGCATATTTGAATTGCACAAGGACTTTAGAGCCACCCTGCATGTTTGAATTGCACAAGGATTTCAGGGACACCCTGCATATTTGAATTTCACAGGGACTTTAGAGCCACCCTGCATGTTTGAATTGCACAAGGATTTCAGGGAAACCCTGCATATTTGAATTGCACAAGGACTTTAGAGCCACCCTGAATGTTTGAATTGCAGAAGGACTTCAGGGCCACCCTGCATGTTTGAAATGCACAAGGATTTCAGGGACACCCTGCATATTTGAATTGCACAAGGACTTTAGAGCCACCCTGCATGTTTGAATTGCACAAGGTATTCATGGCCACCGTGCATGTTTGAATTGCACAAGGGCTTTAGTGCTACCTTGAATCAACAAACCCCAATTTCGGATTAAATAGTATTGAGTTTTAGTCGTAAGAACTTTTACGGAGTTAAACACAAGGAAGTTGCTTTTTTTTGATGACTGAAAAAAATCTACTTTATTCCACATTTCTTCGGTTTAATGTTTTTACTTTTCTATATTTTCTATTGATATTTTCACCATTTTTTGTGATATCCTCCCCCCTCCGCCCCTACAATAAAGGTGAAGTTCAAGTTCGTATTTTTGTAATTTTGATGATCAATACTTCTTTCGGATTTGTTCTTCCAAATGACTTACATTTCAGGTTCAAAAGCTCGCTATTGTCTGAGGGGGAGGGGGGCAAACTTTATTATTTTCTATTTAGTTTTCTTAGATGTCATCCCTCTTCTTTCTTGGCTAAACTTGCCCGGTCACAAAAGATTATAGGAATCACATTCCGAAAGCAGTTTGAAATCGAAAATGCCCATTCGGCAACTCATTTCCAACTAAAAGATCAAACGTTAACTATTAATATCTCTCAATTGGCGCAGACAAATTTCATCACTAAATTATCATGATTTCCTCCTATGGAGGTTGGGAAAAAAGGGTACAGTAAACTTGTTTTACACTACAGAGAAATACAAGAAGTAAATAAGCCGACATTTTTCAGAAATGCTTTTATTCCATTTTTTTATTCTAATGACTAGTATTTGTTTTTATCTTTTCAGAATTTAAAAATTTATTTTATTAAGCAGGCCTAGAAAGCAAAATTTAAACAAAACTTAGATTTTCCAAGAGGCCTGATTGTTGGTCGTTCTGGAGGTGGAGTGTCTTACAATTTAAAGAAAAAGCGGACTATCTGACAGTTTGGAGGTGGTTGGCTTCCTCCAATTCCTTTGACTTTCTTTGGTATTGGTTGGACGCATGTTCCTACACCGGGCACCTCCCCCCTTTCCCCTACGCCACAGTGTGTTTCCTTCTTGTTTCGTTTTTGCTTTGTTGTTTTATTTTGTTATTCGGTTTGCTTAGGGAATTTTAGAGTACATTAGAACTAGGCCCATGAAAGCAGTCGCCAGATGGGTGAATTAAAAAATAAAATAAAAAAAAGCCTAAAACATCTTTGTGCTATTTGAAGATCAATTGACATCAACTTTCGTTTAAAAACTCCTGACGTAGCAGAAAGATTCCAAAGCAGCACAAGAACAGCATTGAATTAATTACCTGCACTTTCTTAGACATTATGGAGGTCCATAAAGAGGAAGCCTCTTTTAACTATGATCAATATTAAGAAGAGGAATGAGTGACAAGCCTTGGGAATTTTGGTACAGCATAATCTTCTTATGACGAATCAAGGTTTGCTAAATTTTCAAACAGTTGGCGGGTATAGGTTTAGAAATGATCATCTCGGGAGTTTGGCATGAAGAGGTTACAACCAACGGTGAAACATGATTGATTACACTGGCCAACAAATTTGAACTTTTTTTAATCATCAGAGACCTGAGCAAACTTTTCTCATGGTATTTTTCTCGCTGATTTTAAATCTGACTTTAGTCTTTCTTTAGCACATCAGGTTTTCGAGATATTCGAAAATGCAATATGACTGCCGTCGCTGATAGAATGTAGCGTTTACCTCTGATTTATTTGCCGAAACTGGTGATATATGGTTGTATAGTGCCATTGCTAGAAAAAAAATTGCCTTCTGTATATCTCCATGTGCATTAAGAAGTTGAACTGACACAAAATGATGCATTTAACATATAGAAAGGCTAAAATTTATCATTCCCTTTAAGCGTAAACATATGATAAATATAAATAGTCATGTTTTGTTTATTCCACAAGCATCATAAAATTAATGGTACTTAAATTGCATGTATAAGAATGGTAAACAATGATTGAAGGGCTAATAAGTCAAAACTCGAATTCATAAACGTTGTGCATGGGATTTGCGTTTGAATTTTTTCTCAGGATTATCACGATACAACATCCAACAATGATCTCACATCATGATCTCATTCTAAAATCCTTAATAGCGAGTTTACCTTGCTCGTCACTTACGGCTCCAAGATTTTCTGGGAAAAAGTCTAGGTGCGAATGCAGGAAATGGATTTTAAGTGATATACGGCATCCCATTTCTTTATAAGATTGAACAAGGTTTTCCACGCCATCTCTGTATGCAGGTGACTTGTTGATGCCCAGAAAGTTTGCACATAACCACTTGAAGACTAGCTATGCATTTAGTTCAAGAGGAGTGAGGGTTTTCTCGAAGTCAGGGTCTGCTAAAACCTCTTTAATTTGTGGTTCCACAAATATGCCTTCTTTTAGTTTTGCCGCGCTCAGTTGTGGAAATCTTTTGCACAGATATTGGAATCTCTGAGAATTGTCCTTAGCCATTGCTTTCACGAAGTTTTTCATTAAACCTAGTTTCAAATGAAGAGGTGGCAGATATATTTTTTGAGGCTCTACCAGGGGGAAAAACTGAACACTGCTTATTCCAGGTTCATATGTAGATCGAAGTGGCCAGTCACGCTTGCCATAATGTTTTACAGTGGCACGGCTATCCCACAGGCAGTGGAAGCAACAGTACTTCGTGAATCCTCCTTGCATACCCATTAGCATGCCTATGACTTTTGGATCACCACAGATGTACCACTGATGAGCTTGGTAGTTTATGGCTTTAAGAAGAATATCCATATTGTCATATGTCTCCTTAAGGTGGACAGAATGGCCAATAGGAATGGAAAGCTTTACATTGACATTGTGCAACAGGACAGCTTTCAGACTTTTCTTAGAAGCATCAATAAAGAGACACCAGTCAGACGCTTCATATGTCTGGAACAAGGCTTCGAACAATCTATTTATATCATGGTAGTAGTAGAGAGGTCCATTAACTGTGAAGAATGAAGTTAAATCACGATTACGCTTTCTAAAGTAACTCACATGCACATTTTTCTCGAGTAAGAATTTTTCCTGTAGTCGAGATGCTAGGAGTTCTGCTTTCTCCTTTGACAGTGACAGATCTCTCACAAGATCATTCAAATCTTCCTGAGTAAATAACTTTGGCTCAGAGTTAGCATCCTCATATTTAACATCCGCACCTAATGTGTATGCACCTTCAATACTGCTATCATCACTGATATCATCAGGTATGCCAATTCCAGGTGGAACTGGAATTGGAAAGATACATCATGTGAAACTGGTCTGCACACGGAATCCATGGTTGGATAAACAATTTGGTGCTTGTTCTTTGCAGAAAACCCTTTTGTGGCCACACTGCAGAAATAGCAATCTTCGAGATGATCTCTGGGCTCTCTCCATATCATAGGTACAGCGAAGGGCATTGAAGCTTTCTTTTTGTTAATCCAGTTACGTAATCCATTAGAGCAGGAAGTACAAATTTGGTGTGGTGCCCATGCTTTATCTTGGTCACCCAGAGGGCAACCGAAGAAGAGTTTGTATATTTTCTTTATATTATTTATGATAGTACACTGCTGAAATTTTGTTGTAAAATGCCCACATACATAACAGAATTTATCTGGATGATTTTTGCACTTTCGAGGCATTGTTACTGCTTTGTGGAAATATTTGGAAGCCTCTTATGATCAACGCAGAAGGAGCAACTTAGAAGATGCACATCACATGAGGAGCCTGAAAGCATAAAACAGAATTATAAATAATTGGGCAAAATATGCATTCGGGTTACAAATATAAATGAATTCTTCTCTATACACCCCTTTAACCAGCAAGAACTCACGAAGCATCTAGTTTGCTCATCTTAGCAGTACAATAATGATGCATGCAATAGAGCAATGCTAGTAATATACTACATTTTATAATAGCAGGCGGCCATTTTGAATTTTTGGCATATCTTAAAAATGGTACGTGCTAGAGCAAATCCGAAGGCAGATTCGGATTCAACATAGAAAATGCATTTAGAAAAGTATAGTAAGGTTTCTGATGAAAAATATGTGTTGACCAATGTTATCTGCCATGGTGTAGGGAGCCATTTGAAATGGTGGAAGTTGAGAGTTGGTTGAGTGTTGACAATAGCAACTCTGAAAAATAAATTTACATTCTTACAGGGATTTCTATCAGGAATTTTTTTTAAAGGGTTAGCTTGAAAAAGGAAAGTTGTTTATTCATGAAAGCTGCGTTCTCTCATAGTGCTAAAAGATAAAAAATACAGAACGATCAAAGCGGCAGCAAAAGACTTCCTAAGCAGTCAGTTCCCAGATATAAACTCAATAAAATGGCCGAAATAACAGGAATTATTGAATTTCATACGTCAAACATGGTCGGAAACACAACATGCTGTAATCTTATAACTTATTAAAATCTTTGCCTAGGCGAGTCGCATTTCTAAACGCCAGTAAAAGATAGTCCAAAATGCATATCATTCTTTAACTTTAAAATAAGGTTTTTTAGTAATTTAATGGGTGGCAATTTATTCTTGCATGTCTTTCTACGTTAATTTCTGAGGTTTGTCAGGAAATAATTGCGTGAATTAAATACAATCGCTAGAGATATTATTCAAAGGCATGGCATTAATTATGACGATATGAATAGAAAAGTGGATGGATGTTGAAAATTTTGAAAATGATACATTGGACATTTTTTAATGGCTTGGTCAGGAGTTCTTTCCTTTATATTGGTACAATAAAAGGCAATTTTTAGTTAGGGATTATTTAGAGGTTTTAGTTATAAAAACTTTTAGTGATAAAATTGAAAGTCCATAGCAGCTAAAATATTTTATTTAGAGTTAATGGTTTTATATATAACAAAATTAACACAGATGCCCATACGGAACAAAATGTCAATTTATGTCTCGTCATAAGGCTTCCATGGGAAGTTAGGCATATAAGGGCTACGCCACGCAAACGGGAGGTGTTTAAGACTCACGAGGTTGATAGGCTTTGGATCTTGTCGGAGGAGGGGCCGTAGCGAGAACTCTGCCAACAGTGATCTTGAACTTGTCGTGTAGACAAGCAGTCAAGTTGGTTTTGTCCTTGGACAAGCGGAAGGCCTCGAAAGTGCGTTCAGTCAGAGTAGTACCGCATGATTTCTTGACGTAGTTCAGGCAGTCCTGGTCAGACCACCGAGCAAGGTGAGAGTTCGGATCCTGCTCCTCAAGTAAGAAGCAAAGCTGCCGCAGGTGGAACGCATTGAGGGAATCCTGCCAGTGAACTGGAGATGGGACGATAAGGAAGAATATCATTAAATCATCAAAGGTTTCATTGTTTTACGAAATTAGCACAAACCATACTGATAATTGCACACATTGGTCCGAATAGTTTCACATTTTAGTGAAATACTTAAAATCCATCCTTCAAATAGAGATTAAATTGAACAAAATCATTAACACATGGATGAAAGATTGCCGACACCGGCACTAAAAAAAGGGGTAAAAAATTGCCCTCCTTAAGAATGCTCTGAAACAACCATACACCAGAAAAAAAATAGATTTACGGGCCAATTATGAGTTAAGGAAGTGAACGGATATTGAGAGAAAGAAAAGCTCACGGTTTAGGGAGCAAAAATCCACTCACCGTAAAGATAAATATAACTCCATAAAAAATCCATAGAAATATATAGCGGGAGGGGGGGGGGATATTTGTTCTGAAAATTCGTGAAGAGCTAGCCCGCAAGGGGGTGGATCTTTAGTAGGGGCAATGCCCCCGCTACAACTTAAACCTGGAGGAACGGCGCGCAGTCCCGGGCTCAGTGCCTACAGTTGTGGACCCTCCCAATCCGAATGCCATGAGGATCACCTGCGCGCTTGTATACCTTTCACTATTTTCACTTTGTCTATCTTCTTTACAAATCTCTCCTTAAAAACTTTAAGCGTGAATACACCTGGGGTGCTATTGCACTTAGAACAAATACCCCCTGCCCCCCGAGAAAAACAAACAAACAAAACAGCTAGCTGAAAAACAAGCGATAAGAGATGTGAAGAGTGAATATGCAGTGTTCAAGGATCTTGAGAAAGGTGATGATCATAGAAAGGTCATGATCATCAAGATAGGAAAAACATTATGGCAGATTCTAGGAATGTATGGAGTGAATGGTAAACTATCAGATGGTACGAAAAGTACACTTACCCCAGAAAGTATTGGTACCCATACCTAATACCACAACTTTTCTAGTATTAATAGACACACAAAATTTCAAAAAGTTTGATAAAGGAATAATAACAAGAAAATTGGCAATGAAAAGGTATTCATATCCTATACAATTTTATAATTAATTGCCAATAGTATGCATGACCTATTTGCTTGATGAAACTCCTTAAACGATTATTTATAGTTTTTGACTAGGTTTGCACAAATTTCAGGTGGAATTTTGCCCCATTCGTCGAGGCAAAATGTTTCTAATTCATTGGTTTTGGGAGTGTCTTGCATGGACGCAGGACCTCAGTTTATGCCATAAATTTTTCATCGAGCTGGTTTTCTTGGAAAACCAGCCTAACAACTTTTACGCCCAACATACATGATATCTTTTGTGCCAAACAACTAAATCATATTTTGATCTGACCAGAGTAGATGATTCCAAAAAGTGAAATTTTGTCTAAATGATCGTTGGAGTATTCAGACAGGCTTTCAAATGAATTTGTCAATAAAGATGGCTTCTTCCTCCGACTACGTCCGTGCACTTCCGCTTTATGCAACATATTGGACACACTGTTCAAACGAACATCGACGTATTCCTCTCCTAAATGATCGTTAATCTCCCTTCTAGTCAGCTTTGGGTTATTTTTAAAAGATCTAAGGATCATCCAAACGGTGCGGAATGGAAATTTTCGAGGATGAACCGAAATTTCTTAGTATTTAAGCACTATAGATTTAGGGAGATTTAGTTCTCCAGAAATCTTTTTGTAGCTCATCTTAGTAAGGAAAACTGTCAATCCCGCAGTGATGGTATGCGGTTAGTTTTGCAATGAATAGCCATCTTCACATTGCATCGGGCAAGTCTGGGGAATGATCTTCATCCCCACCAATCAAGTGACTATTGGATTAGACGATTGCATACAGTCATTAGCTTGGCGTGGATGAAGAGCGACCCAAGGCGTGCGCGAGGCAGTAGGAATGAAGGTGGCTACTAATTGACTAACGCTCAGCTAATTTTCAAATTTCATAATCATTTTCAATTCGATGTCAGAAGACAGTTCACGAACTATTGCAATGACAATTGCCTATAGAATAAGACTGTAGAGTTTGCGATGGAGAAAAAAGGGTCGTTGAACGTTCTAGACTATTTTTGACTAGTTCAAATTATAAATAGAAAGGGAAACTATTCGTGTGAATAATAAATATATCATAATGTAAACTATTTAATTAAACACATAAAAGTTAAATTATATGGTATGAATACCTTTTGGTTGCGAATTTTCGCCATCGCTCCTTTATTCGTCATTCAGACGAGTTTGTTGGATGTCTTTATGAATACATTTTCGTTAGCATTCCTTCATTCGTTATTCAGACGCCTTTGTTGGGTGTCTTTATCAATACATTTTCGTCATCACCTCTTTGTTCGCCATTCAGCAAGTTTGTTGGATGTCTGTATCAATGCATTTTCGCCATCACTCCTTTAGTCGTCATTCAGACGAGTTTGTTGAATGTCTCTATCAATACATTTTCACCATTACTATTTTATTCGTCATTCGGACTAGTTTGTTGGATGTCTATATCAATACATTTTTGCCATCATTCCTTTATTCTTCATTCAGACGAGTTTGTTGAATGTCTCTATAAATACATTTTCGCCATCACGCATTTATTCGTCATTCAGACGAGTTTGTTAGATGTCTCTATCAATACATTTTCGGCATCACTTCTTAATTCGTGATTGAGATGAGTTTGTTGGACATCACTGTCACTACAATAGCGGCCATAATATAATGCTCAGTAAGAACAAGTGTATTTAAATATTTATCATAGAAGTTTAACAAAATGTTGAACTATATATTATACACATATTTAGATATATCTAATATCTATCTTTCGTGAGAATTTCAGGTGAATAGATTAAATTTTCGTAAGTTATGAGGAAATAAACACTATTTTCCAAATTGCAGCGGCCAAAAGTTTAGGGTCACTTATAAAAATAATGTAAAATGCAAAAGAACAAAAAAGAAACCCTTACTATTAATATTTTGTGAACATCACTTTACTATGCAAATGACCTCCCACATCTGTTACCACAGGACTGAATTAATTTCTTGCAAAATGATGAGGTAATATTGTTCCATTCGTTTTTCAATAATTCTAAGAGTTCATCTTGGTTCTTTGGATTTCTCTTTCGCGTCCCATCTCCAATAATCTTCCAAACGTTTTCTATATGGTTGAGATCGAGACTTTGAAGTGGCCAGTCCATGAGATCAACCCATTTATCACTCAAAAAATCTTTGACTCTCTTCAGAGTGTGGCAGGGATCTGAGATATGGAAGAGCATGCTGCATAAGAACCTGCTTGTATATTTTAGCATTGACAGTCCCTTGTAGGCGAATAAGTGGACCAGGACCAGCAGCAGATATCACTCTACATACCATTGCACTAACTACTCCATATTTCACTGTCTTCTTCACACATGCACGAGAAAATCTTTCACCACATCCTCGTCGGACGTACATCCCGCCATCGGAACCAATCACATTAAACTTCGATTCATCGTTAAAATGAACCTGCACCCACTGTTCTTCTATCCAAACGACATGTTTGTGAGCGTAGCGAAGACAGGCTCTTTGATTCTTCTTGGAGATCAGAGGTTTCTTTGCCGACAAAGCAACCCAGAACCTCGTAACCTCTGGGAAACTGGTTTGCGCGATACGTTGATATTGGAGATGGAGAAAATAAATAGTTTGTTTATTTCCTCATAACTTACGAAATATTTATTCCTTTCACTTGAAATTTTCACGAAAGATAGATATTAGAGATCTCTCTATATATGTATAATATATAGTCTCAACGTTTTGTTAAAATTCTATAATAAATATTTAAATAGACTTGTTCTTATTGACACTTATATTATGTCCTCTAATGGACATTTCGCCATCACTCCTTCTTTCGTCATTCAGACGAGTTTGTTGGATGTCTCTATCAATACATTTTCGCCATAACTCCTTTATTCGTCATTCAGACGAGTTTGTTGGATGCCTCTTTCAATACTTTCCTCTTATTGCCTCAAAATTCCTTGCCTTGTAATAAACGGTTCATGATCTATGGCGAAGGGTTGTGGTATTAGGTATATGAAAACTTTCTGGAGCAAGTGTAGATATGTTGGAGTGCACTTTTGAGTGAAAAATGACCTGATTAAGTGGTGTGATGTTTGTTTTTCCCCCTTGAATTTACAGATAATTGCAAGGAAGCCGCATCGTGCAGACATTTAGTAAGGAAAGATTTGCAAAGAAAGTAGTGAAGGTACAGAATGTGAGATGTATGGAAGATATTTATCCGAATTTTCTCTTGCACGACTCTCAGCTGGGAGGGCGCACAAACCCCCCAAATGTCACCTCACACCCCCTTGCGTGGTCGGAAAAGGAAAGAAAGAAAAGATGGAGGGTGGAAAGGGATGGGGGGGGACGCAAGCATGTTAACAAAACACCAGGCCAATCGGGCTAGGCAGAGGGTTGAATCAGCCCCCAACCAACCCTCCTGCCATGACCAGAGATGAATGGACGAAAGCTGGTCAGCGACTAGCCTGAGAAATCAACGGCTGACCAAGGAATTAAGTAAGAAGATGGTAAAGAAAATGCCGAAAGGAGGGTAAAAAGGAAAATGAATAAAGCCCAGGTAGCCTAAAAATATTTCGTGTCTGCCGGGGACACTTGTGCCTAGGAGGGCGTGCTCCCCTCCCACTCCGCGTACAGGGTGCAACAGTTCTTTCATGGCGCACCCCATTGCAGGCAGTAGAGGGACGAGATGAGTGCAAAGATGTGTAATGTCACCATGGCTCTTTATTATGGGTATTGATGGAGTACTGAAAGAGGCCAAAATAGGAACAATTGAAGAGGATGTGGAATTAATAGGGGGAAGGAAGTCTATGCTGGTATATGCTGATGACGCAGTGGTAGTGGTTGATGGTGTGAAAGATAGGTAAATGCTGATCGTGCCATGAAACTCAATACGCTGTTATCACACATAATTTCTCTGGTTGAGACAGACCAGCGCAGCTGTGTTTAATTTGGGGTGCTTTATCACCGTCTTCCCCCCAGTTTGATAACGCTGTTTCGCTCCCAGGTGGCAGCCGTGTCCATTTTCCCCCTCTTGGAGTAGAAGTAAATTTCTCTTATTTCCCGTTCGCCTCGTCGATGTCCCAAATTATCAAGGATCAAGTTTGATTAAGCCGCATCCAATATCCCTTGGGAATCTAGCTTAATTCCCTTTCTCCTCTTCGATGCCCTAAATTATCAAGGTCCATGTTTGCTTCAGCCGCGTCCAATATCCCCTTGGGACGACCTCGCTGCGCGCAGACCTCTGTCGACCATGGCTCTGGCTCCTATTTAAGGTGATGTCTGCAAATCCTTAGCAGATAGAGAGAACCCGAGCTTCTTGCCGTCCAGACCCTAGTATTTGTCTCCCGTGAAGTGGTCCCCTCGCCCTTGTGATCTCGTCAGTAGATCGTCTTCGCGTAACCCGTTTACGCTCCGGAAGATTGTCCTGGGTCTCTCTCGTCTCACTACATTGGTTGGGACTTCCTGCCGTCCGCAGACGAATCTCGATTTCGTGATAACTTCTCCCTGAAGCCGAGGTAATCTAAACCCCCTTCGGAGTCTCTCTGGACGCCTTCGCATCGAGACCCCATCGACGAAGACCTGGACATTGGTCGCTAAATTTTTCATTCAATCCAACTTATTGGATCACTAATATATTTTCCCGGACTTAATTTCCTTAACTTTTGCCTGTCATAATATTCTTTTGTCGTACTGATTATTATTTAGATTTCCATATTTATCTGTGCTCTTGTTTTTATTATTTGTATTAAAGTTTATTTTTGTAGAGGTGTTTATGTATCGAATAACCCTTAAACAAACCCAGCAAACGTATTCCCATTTAAAGAGCCCACCTAATAATATCGCACTCTAAGTAGAAACTCCTTACCTTTCCCCAATTCAATTATACCAGAGCGCATCGCCGATAATGGCTGCCTGGCGTACAGTAGTGTGTACCTTTAGAGATTTTTTGGTCACACGCCTTCGTCCCTCGACACTGATCAAGGCGTTTGTCAGGGTATTTGTGAGGATGGAGCTAAAAGTAAATGCAGAAAAGAGTTAGATGATGATGATACTAGATGGGTGATATAAGAATGTGAGGTGGTGTTGCCTTTGAATATGTGCAATGTTTTATGGCAGTGGCGCAGATAACGCCGATTGCAACCACAAAGTTTTGAATACTAAGAAATTGCAGGGGCGATCAGACCGTTAGTAAATGTCAAGGGTCTGAGTGTGGAGTATGTTGCTGCCGACGTCGCCATATGGTAGGAGGATGAAAGATCTCGATTGAGGGAGGGGAAATGGGCAACTTGAGAGGAATGTTGTTACGCGAAGGGCAGGAACGACTAAGAGATGTCTATAGTATGATGTGGAAAAGAGTATGGCCGAGGTTGTAACCGAGTGTCCTTAGGTGGTGTGAACATTGGACATGGAAGGATGACTGGATATAAATTTGTGTGCAAAGGGGTGGAAGACCGCATCAAAGGTCAGTGGATTATGCGAATGAGTGATAGAGAGAAAGAGCTGACTGAGAAGTAAGTGAATGGCAGTGTATGATTGGGGTGAATGTAAGGGGGGGGGGGGTAATAGGCCGCCTTAAGTCTTTCTTCCCATGAATGGAGCGTGACTGGATGAAATGATTTACCACATCGAACCCCGTCGATATGAGGGTACAATTTGGCATGGGCAAAATAGTGGGTAGTTTAGACTTCATAGGACATAATGGGGTGGGAATGGGTAGGTAGTTTTTAGCAGCATTGGTGGGTGCTGATCTCACTTTGTGAAAAAACGGTTCGATGTCTCTCGAAAAATCAGACGGACAAATAAGCTCGATTCTGTTTCTCGACTCGGGTGCTCATTTTCAACGGTAGAACATGGAAAAGACCAATAAAAAGAGGCAAAAAAAAACAAGCCGATAAAAGAACGTGGATAAGAAATTATGATCCATAAAGAGGGAACGAGTGCACGCAAATGAAGTGAAACTTAAGTCCTGCCCCCCCCCCACTCCTACACACCCACGCTCTCAACCGAATTTGCACAAGTGGGTGCGCCTTTCCGTCCCCAGGAGTGAGGGTCGATGACTATCGCTGTTAAAGTTCTTCTTTTCATCCTCGACTCTTTTTTTTCTTTTCTCCCCTCATTCATTCTTTTTTCTTCTTCTATTCGTCCTTCGTCTCTTACTAATGCCGGGATACATTGTTCCTGCCCCCTCTCCCCCTCCATGTCGATCGCACTCTGCCTCCCTTATGTGCGCCAGTGTCTTCTTTGTCTTGGTCACAAAAAGAAATTCGCGTCCCGCTGCCATCTTTGGCGATGAGATGGCTATGCCATCGTGCCAAAATACCCAGGTACACTTGGTCACCTTCCCCTCTTCCCTCGGGCATTCCGCCGGGTTCGATAAGGGGTCTCCCCTCTGGTGGGAAGGGGAGATGGGAAAAGACTCCTCGAAGAAAAAAACTAACGAGAGAATCTCGCTTAGAAAGTTTTTAAGGAGTTCTCGTAAGAAAGTGAAGAGAAAGGCAGTGAAAATGTGTGGAAGAGATATAGCCACAGATTATCTGCGGGCATTAGGGTCAGGACGGCACGCAATCCTCTAGATGTCAGCTGCGAGGTCATGCCCGATGCTACACTTGGCCCACCTTTGCAGTGATGACAGAAACATGCGTCACTCCTCCTTGTTTCAGGTGTAACAGATTGATTTAAACTGGCTACATCATCTACCCCTTACGGGATCCGGGGGTACTAGTTGAAAGCAGTTTAAGTCATTATCTGGCACCGTTAGAGACATTTTGTGCCTGTATGGCACTCCCGTACTCTTGTTGTATTGATATTTCTCCGATATCTTTTATTTTTGGCACTCTGTTATTTTCTCGCACTCGTTCGGCATTCCTTTGCAGTCGCCTCGTTCGACTTCGTCTCTGGCACTTCCATAGTGCCATTATTAGCTATACAAGAATATAAACAAAGCAAATCTAATCGATGCCGGTTTCATTTAATATTTAAATTGGTCGCCTAGACAGTACTTGAACCTATTTTGGAACTACAGTTAAAAATTCCTTCGGCCAGACTAGTTAACTCCCTAGTAAAAAATACTTTGTATACCTGTCTAAAAACTGTTTTCACCTTCAATACAACGCCACAATAACTAGCCGTTCCAAGTACAGAGGTATGCATAAAATAATAATAGACCCATAATTTTTAGGATTGAAATGTACAAATCGAAATACTTTGCAATTTGCATAAATGGCCTTTTACTTGTTTTGTTAATATTGCAAATACTTTCACTAAATTGTAATGAGGTGTACTCCCACTCGTGTAATGATATAATTACTTCAGCCCAAGGATTCCAGTAGAAAGAAAAGATGACCGCATTCAACGTGATGGAACGATGTTCAACTCGCCCTTAACGGGAAGACTATATATCCCCGTCCTGGAACCGCGGTCTATAAGCAAAGAGATTGCAATGAATAACGACGTCGCATATGCCGCGCTCCGACTCGCATTATGGCTGACGACTGCAATCGAATGTATGCTGCTCCTTTATTTAACGATACTATCGCAGATAACAGTTTCGATACGGTCACTTTCCTCCCTGTCGTCAGGACACACGGAGGGGTGGGACTTCCTCACCTAAACCTGAAGACCACCTTCAAAAATGAAGAGAACACAATTTGTTATCATTTCCTTCGTTCGTCCAACGACCCTCATTCGGCCAAGTCATAAATCCAGCATTTTATGCTGTTCTCGCCTACTGACATCACTCCTTTTTTTAGGCAAATTTCGGCAGAATCTTCTTGCCACCATTACCTGTACGACGAGAACCCCTCGTTTCTCCTGACGACCTCACCTCAATAATCTTCTACCGTCATCAAACAGCGAGTTTTTACTCTACATCTTGATTTCATACTACAGTGATAAGTAGAACCGTCTCCGTCATTAGATACATCGCCACCTAATTCGCCAGTGATTAACTTTTAATCCGCTATGAGTATATTTTATTAATTTGAGGTAAAGTTTATTGTAAATAAGAATAAAATAAGGAATAAATTAACAACAGTTGTGTTAAAATAATATAATGCAGCTTATGGAGGACAATCATACGTTCCTTCAGTGGCAACGCAAGGTGTGCAGAGCAGCTTGGAAAAACATGCTGGAGAAGTGTAAGCAGTGGGATCTAGCTTAATTGGGGATGTTTGGTTGGTTCCACCCTTTCCGATCTTCGAGAAACCCAAATAACCTCTTCTTTAAACTACTCGGGGGAGGGGGAGGACTACTGGGGCGACCATACCTCATCGGACGCGTCCCCAGGGTTGCGGATAGGGGATCGGCCATACGATAGTATGGCTAGCTGCGAATAAGGCAGTGACCTATTTGGCCATTGCAAATAAGCAGTCGCGGACAAACTGGCGGTAGCTCTGTTGAGTGGAAAGGGCTGGGTACTGGCAATACCCAGTCACTAAATCTTTCCCAAAAGCTCTCTAACAGGGGTATCAGGCTAGTCGAGGGCGCCTTTATAAGTAAGCCTTCCCTTGTCCGTGGTGTGCCACCCCGTAGGCAGGCTCCATCTAGTGACCGGATCCCTGGCATGGTACTGAAGCCACACACAACTACTGAATTGTCTTGGGCTCCCCTTGCCACCAAGTGCTAGTTTCTGTGGTCAAGAGTGTGCAGCTGCTGGAGGGCGCAGCCGTTTCTGCACTTAAATTTCTCCCTTGCGCAGGTTTCTTTATCCTCTTTACCTCCTTATTTTTCACTTTTTTCCTATCCTTAACCAAGTCCTGCGGCGACGAGAGTTAGGAGTAACGGGGACAAGACAATGACATAAATGTGTCTGGAAGTTCTTAGCTCCCCTCTTGCACGCACAGCGGTATTGTCCTGATAGTCTTAGGGGGTTAGGCAACTGCGGAGATGATGCCCCCCTGAGGCAGAGGGCTGTATGACTGAGTAGCTCTTTTTAGGGAGTCTCACTGCTCACCTCCATGGAGGAGGGACAGAGAAAAGGAGGCCCAAACATTTTTCATCTCCTACCAAACCTGTGGTGGACATCCGTTCCCACCAAGGCATCTCTCTGGTGCGGTCGAAACCACAAACAAATGAAACTGAAACTGACATGCTGGAATGTCAGGCCACTAATGGACCAACCACTTACTAATGATCAGGACAGACATCATAGGCACACTGCACCTGTTGCATCTGAGCTTCGCAGATACAATATCGACATTGCAGCGCTCAGTGAAACCAGACTGGTTGATGAGAGCTCGTTACAGGAAGTAGGCTCCGGCTACACATTTTTCTGGTAGAGGCTACCATAAAATTCCCAGAGAATTCATGGCGTGGGCTTCTCAGTTAGAACACCCCTACTCAACCCCCTCCCTGAAGCCTCTGTGGGTGTAAATGAGCGCCTCATGACTTTGCATCTTTCCCTTATGAAACAAAGATCTGTCACACTTATTAGTTGTTATGCTCCCACACTACCATCTTCCGAAGAGATAAATGATAGGTTCTATGAAGAACTAGACAATCTGCTCTACAACTTGCCAAGCAATGAGAAAGTAATTCTCTTGGGCGAGTTCAACGCCAGAGTTGGGTCCAACTTTGATGTTAGGCAGAGAGTCATAGGATGCCACGGAATTGGCAAGGAAAACTCCAATGGTATCCGGCTATTGAATCTTTGCTTTACTCATGACCTCACCATAACAAATACTGTGTTTCAACTCCCCAACAAGTATAAAACGTCTTGGATGCATCCACGCTCCAAGCATTGGCATCAAATTGATTTCATAATAACTCGCAAGACTGATCTCCGTGACCTCTTAATTACCAGAGCCCTCAGAGGTTCTGAATGTTTGACGGATCACAGACTAATTTGGTCTGTTGTGTCATTCCATATTAGCCCTCCACTACGGAAGCAAGCCAAGAAAAATCAAATAAACCGAGCAATGCTTCACAATCAGGATAAGCTGACTGAACTAAAAATAGCACTCCACCATAGCATCTCCCAACTCCCAGAGCCAATTACTTCTAACCCAACTTATGAACAAATCGGGTCCGACTGGAAGACCTTCTCAGAATCGAACAACATCACCCTAACGGATACCCTCGGATTCTCGACTCGCAACCACCAAGATTGGTTCGACCGAAGTCGAACAGACATACTAGATCTCCTAAGGAGGAAAAAAAAGGCCCACTTGGCTGCCCTAAACAGCCCAACTTCAATCTTGCTCAGACAAAAGTTTCAAGCACTGAGACAGGAGGCACAAAGGGCCCTTCATAAAATACAAAATCAATGGCGGTGCAATAAAGCAGTTGAAATTCAGCAATATGCTGAATTAAACGACCAGCAAAATTTCTACAATGCCAGTAAAGCTACATATGGCCCAACACAAAGAACCTTAGCATATCTGATAAAAGACAAAAGGCATTCTAGACCGCTGGGTTGAGTACCTAAGCAGCTTTCTAAACCAGAACAACCCCATAGATCCTACCTTTACTGACCGGCTCTTCAAAATTACGATTGCTTGAAAATCTGGACCAAACACCGTCCTTCACCGAGACCTTTAAGGCTTGAAAGAGCCTGGAAACAATAAAGCACCAGGCCCTGATGGCATCTAGGGAGAGCTCTTCAAGCTCTACACTTGATGATTCAGATTTTCTGGGAGGCTGGCTACATCCCTCAATCCCTGAAGGATCCCCTGATCGTAATGATCTACAAAAGAAAAGGCCAGAAATCTGAATGCGGGAATTATAGAGGAAAATCCCTGCTCGATGTTGCGGGCAAAGTATTTGCCAGAATACTCTTATTCCGTCTACTAGACTCTGTCACAGATACAATCCTCCCTAAATCCCAGTGGGGCTTCAGAAAATACAGAGGTACCACTGACATGATTTTTGTGGCTAGGCAACTAATGGAAAAGAGTAGGAAGCAGAACCAAGATATATTTATAGCCTTTGTAGACATTTCAAAAGCTTTTTACACCATCAACACGGAAATATTATGGAGGGTGGTGGTCAAATGTGGCTGCCCCCGCTAAGTTCATGGCCATCATCAAGGCTTTCCACGATGGCATGACTGTCTGTGTCTGTATGGGCGGGAATGTCTCGGATCCGTTTGCTCTTACCGTTGGTGTTAAACATCGGTGTGTCCTTACACCCACCCTTTTCAAAATATATTAAGCAGCAGTCACTTTACTTGCAAGGTATGAATTTGACGTGAACGACAGCGTAGCCGTCAAATACCGTCTTGATGGCAGCCTGTTCAACCTCCAGTGTCTCAAGGCTAAGACAAACCCAAAACTGCCTATGTCTTTGATTTGCAATATGCTGATGATGCCGCCTAGCCTACACCTAACCCTCAATCTCTTCAAAGAAATCTGGATGCAGTAAAGAGCATCTACTCAGCAGGTAGTCTCGTTATCAATGCCGGCAAACTGAGGTGCTCACAATACAACACAACACCGCCGTTCCAATACGATCCTTTATCATCGGTGGTGAAGACTTGATAACCGTTTTGTCTTTAAGGAACCTGGCAGCATTCTCTCAAGAACCTGCGACACAGTAAATGAAATCCAGACCAGATCCTAAACCGTGATCTAACTGTGGAGACTAAAGTCAAGGTTTACCAGGCAATCTGTCTATCCATTTTACTATTTGGCAGCGAAACCTGGACCTTATACAAGACCCAAATCACAAGACTTGAAGGGTTTCATATCTGCAGTCTTCAAACCATCCTTAACATCATATGGCGTGACCGAATCCCTTGTGTAACTATTTTAAAAAATGCTTCCATCATCAGTATTGAATCAATGATAGTAAGTCGACAGCTCCGGCGGATCGGTCACGTGGTCAGGATATCTGAATGATACCTAACACGCCAAATACTACATATACGGCGAGCTGAGGGATGGCGACCGCTCTCCGGGAGGACCAAAAAAGCGGTTTAAATAACAAATAAAGGTCACTCGCAAACAATGCAACATCCCTGTGGACCAACTTGAAATTCTGGCCACTGATCGAGAAGGTGGAGATTAGCAATCCATCGGACTGTCGACGTGTTTGATTTTTTTTATTTTAGGAGCCCATCTGGCGACTGCCTACTTGGGCATAAGTCGCAGTACTCATGAAGCACGTTCAGGGGCCAGAGGGAGGCACGACTCACTCAGGCGCAGGAACGTGCGATCTACAAAGAAATAACAACAACCAAAGCAGTTAAAAAGAGTGGAGGAGGCTTGCCTCCTCCAAAAGGTCATACAGTACACAAGTCAGTGTGAACAAATCCGTCCTGAAGACAAGGGAAAAGCAGTAGCGACCCCACTCATCCCGGTACTGGGACAGGTAGCGTGCGCGAAGATCAACCAGAATGGGAAATTCAACAAGAATGTGCCGAACAGTCTGGGGGACCACGCAATCTTCGGTGTAAGGCGCAGGCGAGCGCTCCATCAAATGGCGGTGCGTCCCGCGAGTGTGTCTAATTCGGAGACGACAGAAAGCAACATGAAATCGTTGCGGCATTGGGGGAAAGATCTATGGGAACAGTCGCAGCGCAATGGCACGCCACTTTAAGTTACCTTCGATCATCTCCAATCAAATTCCCAAGCAGCCGGGAGAGCTGACCTTATTACTGCCATGTAATCGGTGTGAGAAAGAGCGAAATGCTGGTCTGGTGCCCAGTCCTCGCGGACTCTTTGGCGCCCTCATCGGTGCGCTCATTCCCCGCAATTCCTACATGTCCAGGAACCCAGCAGAAAATAATATCGACATTCGCCCGTCTCGCCAAAACGGTAGCGTTACGGATATCGCGAACCAGGGGATGCGAAGATTCCAATGCGCGGAGACCACTCAGGGGGCTTTGTGGGTCGCTACAAATAACATTCGGGTCTCTGAACCGGGCCTGTCGAGTAATCTCCCGTACCGAACATTGTATTACAACCAGCTCGGCCGTAAAAAAACAGACGAAACGCCTGGCAGAGCCCCGCTAACTTGAAACAGAGAAGATATGGCGTGGAAACCGATCCCCTCTTAGGATTTGGAGCCATCCGTATTGAGGGCTGAACGCAATAATACCAGAGCTGTAGAAGCTTTGGGAGCAGAGGGGGTGGGGATAAATGGTTGAGGGTGGTACCATCTAGAGGGGCGTCCTGGACAGAACCAGGGGCGCCACTGGCCCGAGAGCTATACCTAGCTCTTGAAGGAGTTTCCTGGCTCTAAACGCGAAGGGCTTAGGGTATGACCGGCGTCTCTCAGCGGCCTACCAACCGTCTATTTCAGTTGTCAAATCAGTGAGAGCTGTTGGCGACTGAGGGAGGCGCCGATCTCGCGTGTACAGGCGAATCTTGAACTGTGCACGGCGTAGAGAGAGTGGCATCTCCAAAGCATCGATTAGTAGGCTCTCAATGATGGAAGTGTGGAAGGCACCTGTCGCCAAGCGAAGGCCGGTGTAGTGGATCGAGTACACATTCCGCAATACACGCTCGGCTGCGGATGAATAAAACTCGCAGCCAAAGTCAAGCTTCGAACGAACATCACGGAACGAATAATATCCATGGCATGTGTACAAGAGACCCTAAGGCTGCGAATATAAGCCTCCCAGGTGAGGTGTCTTTAAATACAAGATCAAAGAACGGTGTGAGTCCACAACTTCGAGGCGCACCTCATTTAGAAACAAGTCTGGGTCAGGGTGTATCTGTGGATGGTGGCAAGGGTGCAGCACCTAAGTGTTAACCAAAGAAAACCGAAGCCTGTTCGGTTCGGCATAGCGAGAGACGCGGTTCAATGCCTGTTGGAGTCGACGCTCAAAGATTGAGATCTCGGCCGCGCCAAGAGAGATCGAAGGGCCGTCCAAGTAGAGCGTAGCGAGAACATCTTGCGGCAAAACCAAGGTGATGCCGTTAATGCTCAGGGAAAAGAGTGTGACACTGGGGACACTTACCTGCGGAACACCATCTTCCTGCTCCATTGGGCCGGAGAGGGCTATCCCCCACCGATACGCAGAATCGACTATCTCGCAACAATTCAGATATAAAGATTGGGGGTGTCCCCTCGCCCCTATTGCGTGGAAAGTCTCCATCACACCGTATCGCCATGCGTATCATAGGTCTTCTCCAGATCGTAAAACATTGTGGCGTAGTGCTGTCTGGGAAGGAAGGCTTTCGCAGACGGCATTTTCCAGTCCAAGCAGAGCATCCGACGGGAAGTGGAACATGCAGAAGCTGCACCATGAAAAGGACAGATGGCATCCGCTGTCTAGGTTAATCTAACATTTACCAATTTCTACATCAACCTGCACGCGCAGGAGGTTAGAGAGATTGGGCGGAAACTGGCCAGGGTAAAATGATCTCTCCCCGGTTTGCGAAAAGCAAGAACAGTCGCGATTCGCCAGGAATCTGTGATAATACGCACTACCCATATCCTATCGAACAAATCTATCTAAAAGGCCATGCCTCGCTCACCCAGGTGTCGAAGCATGGTGTACGGGACATTGTCCGTACCATGGGCGGTGTCCGCATACGAAGCTTGAGCGGAACGTAACTAACTCAGAGTAAACCGGTCGTTGAAGTATTCTCCGCTTCTAGAGCTAAAGTCCAGTCAGCGCATTTCAGCGACATCACGACGCGCATTGATTGCTGGCAGAGCAGCATCTCGGCTAGAGTATGGGGAGAAAGCGGGCGCGAAGGATTCTGCCACGGACGTGGGATTCGAGATTGCGGTATCATTCTCCTGGAGAAATGGAGGGGAGTCCTGCGAGAACCTGCCCCAAATCCTTTTAACTCGCTTCCACACCTCTACTAGAGGGGTCTTCGCGTTAAGTGAAGAGACGTATGCCCACCAAGAAGATCGGTGGGCGTGCTTCGAAATATACCGAAACCTAGCCCTAGCCCGACGAAATTCACCGACAGTGAAATCGTTCGGGCGATGCTTATAGCGCAAGTAGGCATAACTCTTCTGTTTAAGGGCCGTATCACATTGTGCTGACCACCATGGGAGTGGTTTGTGTGAAAAACAGCCAGACCGCCTAGGAATAGTAGTAAGTCCCACTCCTTGACTGAGATAAGACAAAAGTCATTTCCTGAAATGCGGACCACCACGCTCACGTTAAATAACAGCGGCCCCTCTTGGGCGGCAGCGGCCCAGAAAATGATATTTGAATGAGAAAGTGATCACTACCATGGAGGTCACCCCCCCCCCCCAAAAAAAAAAAAAAAAATCCGGCTGTGCATCCAGATAGCACAAAAATAGATCGAGACAAGAAAATGAAGCGGTTCTCGGGCAGTGATGGGTAAATACATCTAAATTTAGGATTAATCGAGTAGTCTCACCAGAGGGGGTGTCTACCGTTCAAATCTCCGAGCAAGACAAAGGGCCTCGGCAACCGTTCCAAACGCGGTGGAAGTCCCCTGCTTCAAAGTCAGCTGACGGTGGTGGGATGTACGTGGAAATAACAGTATGCCTCCTATCCAGGTGCAGCTGCACAGCTACTGCCTGAAAGGAGGTACCTAAAGCGAAGAGAAGAACGGAGACATCATGTCGGGTATAAATCACTCATCCTCCTGCCCGGCCCCATATCGTGGTGGTAGGGTCGCAAAACCCTTATACCTCAGGAGGGTGGGCAGGGGGCATGCGCTCAGCATGGTCTCCTGAAAAAGATCGCTAACGGGGAGCGGGAGGAGACAAGCCTCCGCAGCTCCTCCCAGCCTGCGATAATTCAATTGAAGGAATGTGCTCTCCAGGCCTAGATCGGAGATATGCGGGGGCCCTCTTCAAAGAGAAGACCCTCACGGGAATATCCGTACGCTTCTCGGAGGCAGAACTCCGGGCGCCGTTGGCTGGACAATGCAATGAAGGCGCTGTCACTTCGTGGAGTTATCAGGAGAGGTTGGGCTCGCGATTCGAGTCTTTTCCTCCCTCCTCCTCGAAACCTTAGGCGAGGGGGGTTGCTTTAAAGGTGGGGGTCCCTCTTTTTGAGGATCCACCGTCTCCGACCCACTTAGCCTACCACTGGGTTTGGGTTAAGGAGCTGAAGCTCCTCTCGTGCTGTCCTCCATTAGAGGGTCAGCTTTAGGAACCCCGGAAGATGGTCTCACGACCAACTTCAGGGGTGTTACCTCCTGTGAGTTTAATGACTAGGTGGAGGTGCGGGGCCGTTTCGCTTTACGTGAAACGGTCAGGCTGGGAGAAAGAAGAAGAGCCCTGGTTTTAGACGGGGTTGGGTATGAAGCCTTTGTTCTGCTAGCTTTACCAGGCGAGCGCCATGGGTGCGTAGAACCCGCAGTAGGGTTCCAAATCGGCGCCCAAATGACCGTGCTCGTTGGCCTGGAAGAGCCAGGAGCAGAGGGTGTCTTTCTTAGCATTGAGGCATAAGACGTTACAGGACGAGCCAGGCGCCCCAGGACCAAGTCCTTAGCCACGCAAAATGAGAGACGATCCTGGACCTGAACGTCCACGATTTCCTTCTCAAAGAGATACGCTTCGAAGAAGCGTGGTGCGGCTCACGGCAAGTGACACACTTGGCCACACAAGATTTTGACTTATCGTGTGTGGCCTTGGAGAACTTAGACAGACTTCGGGTAACCTCGACATTGCACGTCGACAGGAGCGATTAGTATGGCTAAAGCGGTGACAGTAGTAGCATCTCCGCGGCAGTGGCACGAATGCTTTCACGCGGTAGCGATAGGGGGTGGGTCTCGAGGCCCCTTGTTGTTTTCTCATCATACCCTCAGCCTTGCCTGGTCCATGGTCGGCTAGCTCTAAGGTGATGTCATCTATGGAGTAGTACACGAGTTCCATCGCATAAACTACTCCTTTCACATAGTTCATGGTAGAGTGCGGCATTACACTCACTGGGGTGCCATCACGTGTCCGAAGAGCACTTATCTTGGTCACATCAGAGAGGATCCGACGCATTCTCCAGAAGGTTCCCTTCCGAGAAACTGGTCCCCTTCGGCTCTCTACCAATCACGCTAACTAAGGATCTCTGATGGATCATGTTGCCCTTAGCAAACATGATCCCATCAGTGGAGGGAATAACGAGTAAGCGTTTGAAGCCAACGTGCTCTAAACGCCAGGTAGCCCCTCTAAATGAAGGGCTCGACATAATCGAAGCTCCGCTGTGCGCACTTGCACTATTGGTCTTGGTCAGATACTCACCAACCGGGGGAGCACTGGAGCCAGACGTGCCGATCTTGGCTTGGTCGCATACCGAAACGGCAGCTGCCCCTTCCGTGCCTGTAGATCACACACGAAGGGAGAGGAACCTCGAGTCTTTTTTTTGTTTTTTCTTATTCTTCTTCTTATTAGGAGAGGAGGGGTCGGAAATGAGCCCGCTTTTCTCTCCCGCCGGTAGGAGCTCCAAGGCCAGATGGTCCGGCCTCGGCAAGATCCTTCTCCAAAATGGAAAAGGTTCTGTCTGTTACAGGAGCACCTCCAGACGGGGGAAGAGCTTCCTCCTATCCTTGTGATGCCTCGGGGAAAAGTGCCGTCTGAGAAGGAGCCTGCATAAGGGCGGACACGGGTTCTGTGCTTGACGCCCAGCCCGGGTTCGACTCCATGGAACATCCTAGCGTCTGTAGCTGGGTCACCTCAGATACCATGTCTATCTTAAGGGGGGTGGGCATGGAGCCCCTTCCCCCCGAGACATCACAGGTCCCATTCGAGTTACCTTTTGTCATCATATCTTTGGCCAGCGAACCGCCATCCTTTGGGAAAAAGAGCGGAGGGGGCACGTACGGTGACTACCCTAAACTCTTTATGCACGACTGCATCTTTTTGCAGGGCATGGACCGACTGGCCCTGCATTCCCTCTCGCCCCTAAGAGGGTTGGCCCGATCGTGCCGCTCCCAACGTGAGTGGTCAATAATGGGCTGCTTGTCTGCCTTCTTGTCAGTCTGCTTGAAAAGCAAAGGGGGGACTGCCACTGTGCATAAGAAGTCGCCCAAAGGCGACTCCAGAAAAGGGGTGAGGGGGAGTCCCCTGCAACCGTAGGCATAGGAGAGGAGTAAGCCTCCTCTCCGGTAGACCTAGTTTGGAAGGTCACCTATCAAAGCACAGTGGAGGGGGACCTCCATTATTTCCTTGGAGCTGCCCGGATGCGGCTCTGTCGCTGGTGAAGGGGGAGCAAAGGGGAAAGTTTGATTTTTTTTTTCATTCATGGGCATGGTGACCTAAGTCTTTTTGCGGGACGCAAACGCTAATCACCCCCACGCAGTAGCCCGCTCTGCAAGGGGTGAGTACGGGGCCGGCAAAGACAGCTGCCGCCATTTGAGGCCACTCCTCCCGCCTAGTGGTCTGGCAGGCCATCAGCATGGCGGCTCCACCTTGGCCTCGGTGTAAAATCGATGGAGATTGAAAGGAAAAAGAAAGGGGGTGTGAGGGGGGGTGTGGTTGGGTATGAAACAGCTTGTTCAAAACCCACCCCCCCAAACCGGAGCTCAGGGGTGAGGGGACGCTGTCCCTTCCCCCTCAGCACCGATCCGGGATAGTTGAGTGAGAGGAATCTGATCGGCATCTACCCTGTGAAATTAGAATATGAGCAAAGAAAGTTGTGGGAGAGGTTGTAGGGAGAGTGAGGAAGTAGGGTAAAAATTCAGGCTGCCAGAAAGAATAAGGAGGGACTAAGCTGGGGCCAGATGGGGCGCTGGGTCCCGTCAGCACGGTGGCTAGAAAGGCAAATCGCCGCGGCCCTATCTGGTCGACGTGTTTGAAGCTGTTCGCACGAATACCAGGATCGAGCGACAAAACAGCAGACATGAACGTATGGCCCTACGTCCAGTTAACCCCGCACAAAGAATTCCCTGTCCCACTTGCGGTGGGATCTGTGCCTCCAAATTTGGCCTGAGAAGTCACCAAAGAAATCATCTACAAAGAAACTAGACCCTAAAACTGATGCCAAACTATTATACCAAAGATGTAATAAGCGTTGAAGCATAATTATTATTGATTATGTTGTTACTATTGCTATTGTTAATATTATTCCTATAATTCTAATCTAATTACTAATTATTTACGGGATAAGTACGTCATCTTCGTTACCGAAGTACTACCATAAGAAAGGAAGCAAGACTACTCGAGTTATATACCTCCCACATATTTTCACCTCCCCCTTCACTATTCTGTTTACAAATCTCTTAGTAAATTTTCTCTCAGAGGTGCCCTCGTTAGTTCTCACTTTTCCATTGACATCGGACCTAATCGTATACCAACACAATTCTTAAATCGTATGGCCCTACGTCCAGTTAACCCCGCACAAAGAATTCCCTGTCCCACTTGCGGTGGGATCTGTGCCTCCAAATTTGGCCTGAGAAGTCACCAAAGAAATCATCTACAAAGAAACTAGACCCTAAAACTGATGCCAAACTATTATACCAAAGATGTAATAAGCGTTGAAGCATAATTATTATTGATTATGTTGTTACTATTGCTATTGTTAATATTATTCCTATAATTCTAATCTAATTACTAATTATTTACGGGATAAGTACGTCATCTTCGTTACCGAAGTACTACCATAAGAAAGGAAGCAAGACTACTCGAGTTATATACCTCCCACATATTTTCACCTCCCCCTTCACTATTCTGTTTACAAATCTCTTAGTAAATTTTCTCTCAGAGGTGCCCTCGTTAGTTCTCACTTTTCCATTGACATCGGACCTAATCGTATACCAACACAATTCTTAAATCGTGACAAAGTTAACCTTGACTTCAGAAGGAAACCCCTTTCAACCTCAGCTCAGTGAAAAAAAAGGAAAGAGCGAGCTGATAGTGAAACAAAGAAATAGCTAGCTGATAGCGTAAAAAAAGAAAGAGGGAGCTTATAATGAAAAGAAGAAAGAGTGAGCAGATAGTATAAAGATGAGTGAATGAGCTATGCCGTAGCTATAATCTGGATTTATTTCTTTATTTCCAAACGAGTCAAGATTCGTTAGGTTTCCAGATACTGGATGAGTCCAAGGCCTAGACAGAAATTCTGCTAGTGGCGCAGGTATTGATTTTCATCTCTTTTAAAGGGCTATCTAGCGACTGCTACCCTTAGCACAAGTTGCCGCAATCAAATCAGCTTACTATTAGGCTATATTAATAACTCAAGAAACAAAAGAGACAATTAAACCCCCAAACGAAAAAAAACATCCAAAAAGAAGAAAAAGACACACCTCTCCCCGTTGCCAGAGCACGCACCCAACAACAAGAAGATGGGTTAAATAAAATGGATGAGGCCACCCTCTTCCAAAAATGCAAATCGTCCACAGTTTGGTGTACACGATCCCGTCCCAACCACTAGGGACAATCAGTAGCGACTCCGCTCCTCTTGGACGGGGACAATTAACTTGCGCGAAGATCCCTCAGAGTGGAACACTCAAAAAGTATGTGCCGATCAGTCTTGGGGACAACGCAGTCATCACAGTAAGGTGCAAGGTAGCGTTACATTAAATAGAGGTGTGTCCCACGAGTGCGCCCAATTTTAAAACAACAAAACATGACCTGAAGCCGGAGAGGCATTGGGGGCTACGTCCACGGGGAACAGTCGCGGCGCGATGGCACGTTATATAAGATTCCGTTCTTTTCCAGGCAGCCCCGCAGATAAAAGAAGGTCAACTATGGCAAAACTTTAAAATAAACTTATTATAGCTACATCTTGGTGTATGTTTACTTCGTACATGCTTATGTCAACAACGAGCAAACACCGTGTTTAGTGTTTAGAGGTATTTTACTTGAAACCTTTTATTCGGCGACTAGTTTCGAGAAGTTATGGTTCTCGTTTTCAGGCCGAAGGAGAGTAAATACCATCAAAAACTATTTACCGTATAAAAGTTTTTGTTGCGAGGGAAAGGTTCTTCCGGTAGTAGGAGAGGGGTATGAATCGATAACATTTTAGACGGTGAATCAATACATATGAATTCATCACCATTCTCTGCAGATTTGTTTTCAAGTAATTGAAAACGAAACGTGGCTGCTATTGAATAACAGAAGCTCTCCGCATGTAAATGTGTCTGCTTCTAGTGCAAAGTCTACGTCGAAATGGGAGACAATTGTCTATACAGGCCAATTAGCCAAAGATCGAATTCGAATCCTATTTGGAATATGCAAGAGTATATGGACAACACTTGCTTAGTGAAGTGTCATTTGAGGAAACCACAAATTTTCTGGGAGATATTCTCTCGTTGGTTTGCACTTCTTAGTTTTAGGTTAATACATAGTTGCGCTAAGGAATCTACTTCTATTTTCGAACAGGGGCTGGTTTACATGAAGATCACCCTCACAACATCTAGCGACCTTAAATAATTGCATTATTAGAGAGGGAATGGGCCGACACAAGGACAAGGACTTCAAAGAATTTCGCGAACAATACCGATAAGGTAACTAAAGTGGCTAACATGATATTAAATAGAACAGAGAAAATATGAAGACGTTCTCTCTGATCCCCCGCGCAAGGGAGCCCCGTGTAGACTGCAATAATGATGGAGTGTCAAGATCCCCCCGGTCGCAGTGCCTACGCCAGCCTCGAATTAGATTGAGACCTCCTGAGCTTTATTCTTTCTAGACATTTACATTTCTTTCGCTACTTTCTTTACAAGCAATACAACTGCTCTGGAAGCTGAATTGTCTCTTTGATGAACGTATCAGTCAGTAGGCTTTCAACTTCAATGTTAATCACCTCTCCCCCCCCTCCCCTTCCGAGTTCAAATGTAGGTCGATTTTAGCCACTTTCATTTTAGGGTCCAAATGGACTCGGGATTCATGTAGTCATGGCCGAAAGTTTTAAAGCAAATATATATATTTTTTTTTTTTCAATTTGTTTTAAAATTTACGTGATAGTAATAATTATTCCAATATTTAAATTATTGTAGGGTTATTAAAGTGTCAGCATTTCAAAAATAATGAGAAAAAACTATTCCTTATATGAGTTAAATGAATGCTGTTGTATAATTATAATCTATTTCGTAATATATCTTTATAAAAATAAATGTTTGAATCTTTTTCAATTCCAGAAATGTGTTTTTTTTTTAAGAAAAGCGTGCAACTATTGTTACTCTGCACCAAAGTAGTTTCAAATTCAAGGAAAGAGTTGCTATGAGTATTGCATCAAGGATAAGATCGCCTCCTGGTAAGGTCCCAGCTCAAGGATCGGGTTGCCTCCAGTGCCAAGCTTACTCACGATTGGAAAGAAGAAGGTGTAAACGCTTCAGCGCGCAGAGTATGGCACACAGACTTTTTGACAAAGGTCTCAAATCAAGAAGGGCTGCGAAGATGTCTCATCTCACAAAAAGAACTTTTCGGATAGGTTCAGGCTCCACTTTTATAGAAAATATAAAGAATGGGGCAAAATTATATTTTCCTATGAAGCTCCCTTCCGCTTATTTGAAGTTTCTGGGTGCTCCCTCGCTAGGAGATAAGAGGAGCGCTTTCACGAGTCCTGTTGAACCCATGGTGAAGCATACGAAGACTCTCAATGTCCGAAGATGGTTGGCGTGCACGAAGTCGGACTGCAGCCGAAGCCGGGAATACCGAAGCGGAGACGGAAGCAGAGGCCGAGGCTCAAATCAACCAAGACTTCCCTGCCCCCCACAAGAGGGGCCCAATATCACCTTTTTTGGTGCTCTGCCCCGTGAACCCGGTCACGTGGGCAGCGGCTCTGCTCCTCTTCGGGGAAGGGGGGGGGGGCGTGGAGACAAACCCGGGCCCCACAACATGGACATGTATACTATGCAATAAATATATCCCCAAAAGACAAGCACCCATAATGTGCAACAACACCACAACACACTGGGTACATCTCAAATGCACAAATACTAAAATCAAACAATACACAAAACACTGGATATACCCAAAACACCAAGCACCACACCTATCAAACCGACCCAACCACAACCCACACTCCCACAAGCATCACAAATCCCTAGACAGTCAAAGAACTAAACATACACAACAAGCACCTAAAAATACTACAAATAAACATAAATGGACTAAACAAGAAACAGACAGAACTCAAGCACTTCACAAACAAACATCAAATAGACATAATTACCATCTAAGAAACCAAACTCACGGAAAAACAAAAAAAAACTCAAATCACAAACTACACATCAATCAGAACCGACAGAAAACACAAAGAGGGAGGAGGCCTCATCACATACATAAAAAACAACATCACCTATACACAGATCCCCCCTCCCAAACAACAAACACACAAAGAACTGAAGCACAAATCACAAAATACATACGAGTATAAGCAAAACTAAGCACTTACACCTCACAAACCTTTACATCCCACCCAGAGACACCACGAACCCCAACCACCCAAATTAAGATGCAGACATAACAAACTTCCTTACCCACGCAACCACTCTCACGAACTCTATAATCACAGGATACATCAACGCACACTCAGAACTTTGGAACTCACCCACAGAAGACCACAGAGGAGAACTCATCGCCGACATTATCTAAAACTCAAATCACATAACCTTAAACACAGATACACCAACCCGCATACCCACACACCCCAACCAACAACCCACTTTGCCAGACATCACCACTGCAACAAACACCCTACACAGACATTCTCAACTAGAACACAATACATGCTCTCTCCTCTGACAATACCCCCATCTTAATCATATTAAACACAAAAACAAATACCAGGCTACAACAAAACCTCAAAACATACACAAATTATCACAAGGCAAACTGTATAGAATACATAAAATAAATTGAACAAATACTCTCCAACATCCAACTCTCCGAAGATGCACACACAGCAAACAAAATACTAACTAACACTATCTTATAAGGAGACAAACACAACATCCCACGTGGGAAAATACACAACAAACAAAAACTACTCCCTGAACCAATTAGAAACCTCATAGCACAACGGAACAACACTAGAAAACAAAACCCATTAGACCCCAATATTATAGAATAAAACAAACAAATAGATCGCGCAATACAAGAACACAGACAAGAATTATGGAAACATCACCTAGACCAGCAATGGGACCACAAAATAAACACACATATACTCTGGAAAACCATTGCTGGCCTCACAGAGAAAAAAACAAAACAATACAATCACCTTCGGAAACAAAGAAACCACAACACCCATACAAAAAGCAGAACACTTCAACAAACAATTCACAAACAAAACCATATACCAAACGAAAAATGAAAACAGGAAAATAGACAGACTTACACAAAACCTCCCCAAACCCCAATTCACAACCACAACAGAACATACCATCAGAGCCATAAAACAAGCAAGAGACAACTCTCCCGGCCCTAATGACATAAACATCAAACACCTAGGTCAAAACGCCATAAACCTCATCACGCACACTTAAAACCTCGCTATAAACACAAACAGCATACCTAAACAATGGAAAGTATCAAAAATAATTTCAATACCCAAACTAAACAAAGGAGACTCCTACAGATCAATAGCGCTGCTTTCCCCCATAGCCAAAACACTAGAACATCCCAAACACACCACACCAACATGAGTTCAAACCCATGCGCTCAACCCCCACAGCATTACACATAATAAAAAACATAATCACAAATGTATTCAACAGGAAAATTCCACCACATAAGGCCATAGCAGCCGCCCTTAAAATTTCCAAAGCATTCGACACAGTAGATCTACACAAATTAATCAACAAGATACACAAACTCACCATACCCACCACCCACATCAAGCACATAGCAAGGTACATCAAGGGACGACTCCAATACATCCAAATACAAAACACAAACTCTAAACACAGACACAGAAAATCCGGAGTTCCCCAAGGAGGAGTACTTTCCTCAACACTTTTCAACATCTACACCTCAGATATACTAACTTCCGCGCAAACAGTAAAAATTGTCACCTACACAGACGACATCACAATACTCTCCTCACACAATAAACCAGAAACCGCTTCACAACAGATACAACCTTACCTGAACAAAATACACACATGGAAAATAGAAAACTCACTAAAGCTAAACGCCACCAAAACAATGACCACTCTCTTCACACCAGGACCTGCAGAATACAGCACAACCCAAAATCTAAACATATAAAACATAACACTACCTACCACACAAAAGAACCGAAGATCCTGTGGCCTCAATTTCGAGACCAAACTTATATACTTAAAACACATAGAAAACACAACAGTCAAGGCCACGAAAACACTCGGAAGTCATCAAAGCACTCACAACTACACACTAGGGAAAAACCAAGGAAACGCTCATTAACACATACAAGATAATCACAAGTCCAGTACTAGAATACGCCAAGACAATCTGGTCTCCAATCATTTCAGAAAACAACACCAAAAAACTGCAGACAATGCAAACCACAGCCCTCAGCACTGTCACAGAATGCACTCTTAACACAAACACCCAACATCTACCCGACGAGACGAACATCATACCAATCAAAAATCACCTAAAACTACATGAATCGCAACTCAGTCAGAAAACACACTGTCAAAGAATACTTTCTCATAAAAACCTACAGACCTGACACCACTTTTGTCAAGGTATACTTTTGTCGAAGAATGCTATTTTTTGTTGTTTTAAGGAAGAGCCGGTCTCAAACATGTAAGGATTTAGTGAAACGACCAGGAATTATCCCCAAATAAACATATATTTTAAATTTAACAAATAACTCCAAAAACAAACATGAACCACATAAATACTACGAATTAAAATACACAATAATGACTTCAATAAGTTTTTAAGTAAGGCTTTTTAACTTGACCTTATAATGTTGGTTAAATCGCTACTAACTTCAATATAAAAGAAATAGGCTAATTGTCTCTACTGGAGTTTAAATACCTTGGTTGCTCTGGCGGCAGGTTTGAGTCTGACCTTGAACTCAATGAGCCCAGGCACCTCAGGAATCCGGTGGGTTCTTTGACGCGTGCCTCGACCAGATTGTTGGCGGTGGCCGGGATGACTTGGCAGTCACCAGAGACTTTGGGCGAGTGTGGCAGATGGAGGGCCACACTGTATTCGGAGGGAGAGGTCTTCTTCAAGTGCGAGAACTATCACGGTTCCTTAGGATGCACCAGGAAAGGCGGGGTCTCTCTGACGAGAGTAAGTTGAATTTGGTTCTTACACCAAGTTAACTTAGAGTTCGGTGTGACCACCGATTAATGGGTTCTAGGAGGAGCTTTTTCTTCTTAGTTGCGGAAGTCCTCAAGTTTGAGGACTATCCCGATGCTTTGTGCTACACTAGGATAGTAGTGGGGTGTTTCTCTAACGAGAATCAGTTGAACTTGGTTCCTAAACCAAGTTAACTTAGAGTTTGGTGTGACCACCGGGTAACGGGCTCGAGGGGGAGCTTTTTTCTTCTTCGTTTCGTAATTCCTCAAGGGCAAGGACTATCCCTGGGCTTTAGAATGCACCAGGATAGGAGGAGTCTCTCTGACGAGAGTAAGTTGAACTTGGACAAGTTAACTTAAAGTTCGGTTTGATAACCAGGGACTAGCTAGAGGATGAGCTGCTTCTTAGTTCCCTTGGTAACCTGGCCTCTCTTGTTGGGGAATTCGTAGCTTCATTGACTCACGGATTTTACCACGTTTTTCCCAAGTGTTTGGTATTTATACCTCGTCACCCCACTGGGGTAGGGGTATGGCTTGTGGACGGGCCGCAGGAGGGTTTTTACTCCAACGGTTTTTCTCAGTAAGTCTTCCCTCTGGTTCAGCTGCCTTCAAGCTTGAAATAAAAGCGTCTCCAATTTCGCACTTAAGGGGAAATTGAGGTAAGTTAAACTTGGACAAGTTAACTTAAAGTTCGGTTTGATAACCAGGGACTAGTTCGAGGATGAGCTGCTTCTTAGTTCATTTGGTCGTCCGGCCTCTCTTGCTGGGGAATTCGTAGCCTCGTTGACTCACGGATTCTACCACGTTTTTCCCAAGTGTTTGGTATTTATACCTCGTCACCCCACTGGGGTAGGGGTAGGAGAGGGGGGGGGGCTTGTCGACGGGCCGCAGGAGGGTTCTTACTCCAACGGTTTTTCTCAGCAAGTCTTACCTCTGGTTCAGCTGGCCTTCGAGCTTGAAAGAAAAGCGTCTCCAATTTCGTACTTGAGGTGAAATTGAATATACACTCGTAGAAGAAATCTTGCAGTTTAAACCGTTCGGCTTTTCATAGGGACAAGATGCGAGGTGCTGTGGTTACGAGATTGAACCAAGCTGCCTGGCCCGGATCATTTTTGCGGTCGACGTCCCGTGTCTCAACTGGGAGAGAAGGGAGAGGGTCGATTCCCCTACACACCTCCCTTCAGAGAACTTAATGGGGGGGGGGACTCCAGGGAACTAAAAAAAACTAACTCAACCTAGTAGAGTACAGTAAAGTTGCATGTCTTTTAGCCTTCTCTTATTATAAGTTTCTTTAAACTTGAGCGCACACACGCGCGCGTACACAGGAATGTGGTCGAAATAGACCTCGCGAGCCTACTGGGATGAGGGGGAGGTATGTTACACAACAAACCTTAACATACTCGCAACCCAATTTAACTTTCATACAACTAAAACCTAATTCATCGATTACACGCAACAAAACAAAAACAAGCTACTTCCTTACATTTCTAAGCTTTTAAGAACTTAAATCCTAACGATAATTAATAACACGAAAAACAAATGAAAACATGGTTTTACGCTTACTAGGTACTGACATAACCCTCAATGGTATTTCGGCTCAGCTTATAGAGCGGCTGTACTTTATCGGCCCATTTTATGTAGCTAATATTAAAATGGTGCTCTATGACCATTACTTGACCGCGCCTAAGTCGACCATTCGATTTATGGGGTCTACCCAAGTAAGTCACAAAATGGCAGTGGTACTCCATCTTATGCGAACTACCCGTATTATGGTACTTGGATACTTTTAAACTAACCCTCATGGCTAGAGCGGCCTGTTGCAGTGGGGCATAATTGCTAAGAGCGGGGGTCCCATAGTCTTCTTTTAACAAGGTACCTTGGGAGATCGAATTTGTTCGGAAAACATTTTCCTTACCGGGACTTGTTGCAGTGGGACATAATTGATGGGAGCGTAGGTCCCATAGTCTTCCTTTAACAAGGAACCTTGGGAGATAGAGTCTGTGTTCGATCTAATTGGTTCGGAAACAATTTTCCTTACCGGATCGTTAATGGGCGTGGAGCTCACTAGGACTTGTAGTTTTGGTGGTAACTCCGTAGATGCTTCGTTCTGGGGGAAGACTACGGGGGTAGGGAATACTCATTATCCTCACCTAACCTCTGAATCGGTTTACATGGGTATACCACCTTGACACTTCTATCTTCCTTCATTGTCACCCCATTTGCCTGGGTTCTACCTGTAGGTACTTTCTTAGGTACACCGGCTTGTACCTCTTCCCTAGTTAGTACTTCCTCGATCATTACCCCATTTGCCTGGGTATTCATCAACCCTTTCCTAGGTCCAGAGCGGGCTAAAGCTGCCTCGACCTCCATATGTTGCTCGATAGATGCCCTTACCTGTGCAAGCATTTTTTCTTTTTCTTCTCTCTCTTCTCTATTAGATTGAGAAAGTTCTCTTTCCCTCTGTATTCATCTTTCCTCGGCTTCTATTTCCGCTTTCGCTAGTTCGCTTTTCCATTGGGTTCTTCTTTCTCCATCTTCTATTTTTAGCTTTATTCTTCTTTCATCGTCTTCTCTTTCTATTTTTATTCTCCTTTCTTCCTCTTCTCCTTCTATCCTTATTCTTAATTCTTCTGCTTCTCTGTTCAACTGTATCATTCTTTCGTTTGTTTTACTTCCTCTCGGCATTTTTCTTTCTTCTACTTCTGTTTTCCGCTGTATTCTTTCTTCTTCTATTTTTTTGTCCATCCGTATTTTCATTTCTTCATCTTCTCTTTTCAACTATCTACTTTTTTCTTCCATTTCTCTATCAAACTGTATTATTTCTTCTTCTCTTTGTATTCTCAATTCTGACAGAACGTAGACATTCATATCCTCGCCTTCAAGTCCCAGAAGTTGGGCTTGTTGGTTGAATCTTTCGAACGGATCCATTTTGGGTTTGTCCGTCGATTTTTCCTTGCTGTAATCTCAGATACTTATGCTGCGACTCACCAGGTAGCGCGCAGCCTAACCCACCCTTAATCCCACTACTATGCTGATTGTAATACCACTCCGACAAGAAATTTACTACTTGTTTCCACCCCAAACTTTACCAATTTTCCTCTCGTCAATTATTCTATTATTCATGGTATTCCTTTTACGTGTTGGCTCTCCCATAATTAGACGCTGCTGGGTTCTTTCTAATAAAACCCCCACACCTGACGCCACTTTTGTGAAGAATACTTTCTCATAAAAACCTACAGACCTGACACCACTTTTGTCGAAGAATGCTATTTTTTGTTGTTTTAATGAAGAGCCGGTCTCAAACATGTAAGGATTTAGTGAAACGCCCAGGAATTATCCCAAAATAAACATACATTTTAAATGTAACAAATAACTACAAAAACAAAAATGAATCACAGAAATACTACGAATTTAAATACACAATAATGACTTCAATATGTTTTTAGGTAAGGCTTTTTAACTTGACCTTATAATGTTGGTTAACTCGCTACTAACTTCAATATAAAAGAAATAGGCTAATTGTCTCTACTGGAGTTTAAATACCTTGGTTGCTCTGGCGGCGGGTTTGAGTCTGACCTTGAACTCAATGAGCCCAGACACCTCAGGAATCCAGTGGGTTCTTTGACGCGTGCCTCGACCAAACTGTTGGCGGTGGCCAGGATGACTTGGCAGTCACAAGGGATTTTGGAGGAGTGTGGCAGATGGGGGGCCACACGGTATTCGGGGGGGATGGTCTTCTTCAATTGCGAGAATTATCACGGTTCCTTAGGATGCACCAGGATAGGCGGGGTCTTTCTGACGAGAGTTCTGACGAGAGTAAGTTGAACTTGGTTCTTAAACCAAGTTAATTTAGAGTTTGGTGTGACCACCGGGTAACGGGCTCAAGGGGGAGCTTTTTTCTTCTTCGTTTCGTAATTCTTCAAGGGCGATGACTATTCCTGAGCTTTAGGATGCCCCAGGATAGGAGGAGTCTCTCTGACGAAAGTAAGTTGAACTTGATCAAGTTAACTTAAAGTTCGGTTTGATAACCAGGGACTAGTTCGAGGATGAGCTGCTTCTTAGTTCCCTTGGTAACCTGGCCTCTCTTGTTGGGGACTTCGTAGCCTCATTGACTCACGGATTCTACCACGTTTTTCCCAAGTGTTTGGTATTTATACCTCGTCACCCCACTGGGATAGGGGTAGGGTGTGTGTGGGAGGGGGGCTTGTAGACGGGCCGCAGGAGGGTTCTTACTCCAACGGTTTTTCTCAGCAAGTCTTACCTCTGGTTCAGCTGGCCTTCGAGCTTGAAAGAAAAGCGTCTCCAATTTCGTACTTGAGGTGAAATTGAATATACACTCGTAGGGGAGATCTTGCAGTTTAAACCGTTCGGCTTTTCATAGGGACAAGATGCGAGGTGCTGTCGTTACGAGATTGATCCAAGGTGCCTGGCCCGGATGTTTTTTGCGGTCAACGTCCCGTGTCTCAACTGGGAGAGAAGGGGGAGAGTGTCGATTCCCCTACACACACCATCCAAATCATCCCCTCCACCACACCACCAGACAACCTCCCAATCACCGACACAAAAACAGACAATTTTCGATAACAACTACCACTACACCACCAACGTAGACACAGACCTTAACACAACAACAGAAGACACATTCAAGCTAAATATGAAAACAATCCATTCTCAGATCACACAACAATACTTGACAAAACAGAATCCAAAACAAAATATTAAGTGTACCACCTCCAACCATACACAACTCAGAACAAACACTCACAAAGCAGATCAGAAGAACACTAGCACAGATACAAACAAACAAATCACCCCTCATAACGTCATACATGCACTAAATATCTCCCACCAACCATAAAACACCAAACTGCTCCAAATGCTTAAAACAGAAACACGACACCACGCATCTCTCTAGGAGAGACACCGGGAGGTGGCGGGTATGCTCCTACGATGGTCCGGGGAGCTGGGGTGGGGCCTAGAATAGGTGTGAGAGTCCCCCACCTACTGTCGGACCGGAGACGGGGTCGCCACCCACACCACTCTCAATGTATGGGGCACCTTCTCATCTAAGGAAACTGGAGCACTACCAATTTTGCCTAAGAACACTACCATGAACTCAAAATGGTACCAAAACGTGCTTTATCAGCACCTTTTTCCCACAGTTCAGGACCAATTTGGGAATGCTAACTATATTTTTCAATAATAAAGTTCTTGGCTGAAAATAACAATGAGTTTTGGGGACCTTGGCCCGGAGATTTGCCAGATCTGAACCCAAGAGAGAATTTGTGGGCGACAATCAAACTGGCGTTTGATAAACTGAAGCCATTCAATTCTGAGCAGTTGCGGGTGCTTAGTGAACAAAAATGAAACAATATTAGTCAAGATATTATCACAAATTTGGTCTCCAGGTAGCCAACACGAATTGAAGCAGCCATGAATAACAAGGGACTTCATTGTAAATAATGACTGCGCCCATCAATTGACTGTATTCATTAATAAAATGGGTTTGGACTCATCTTTCTTTTTATTTCACCTTCAAATTATGATGCATACGTACTGAAACAAAATGCAATGTTTGATTAGCTCTATTAATTTTATTATATAAAAAAATATAGTAGTCTCCAAACTTTTGGACATGAGTGTATTCCATGTGCAGTACCTTACTCCTTTCCAAGTTGCAGCTGGTACATGTCCGTTTACTTGCCAATTCGACGAATGTCAGCTCGAATCCTTTTCAAGTTTTCAGTCGATGCTGCATACTTAACATAGTTTGGTATCGTTCACAAATTTAGGGATGGATAGGAGAAAAGCGAGCACCGAGCCCTGCGGGACGCTGCAATTGAGCGAGAACCAGTCAGAGCCCTCACCACTATGCAGCTCGCCAATTTATTTCTAATCCCAAACACACGCTCCATTGCCATAGACCTTATGGAGGATACTTTATTGAATATTTTTGGAATAAGTTTGTTCTCGCGCATCATCTCATGGTAGAGTTCGAGCAAGTTTGTCAGGTGCCACCAATTACGACGTAACCCCTGTTTTGAGTCCGTGATCAAGTTATTCGACTCCCTGTCCCACAACTTGGTCAAAATCAATCTATTATAATTCCTTCCAGGAATTGATAGGTTATATTTACTAATATTGTAGAATATTTAGGTCATATTAATGGGGAGTATTTTCGCGTTTGGCCCCGGTCTCCTTTTGTCGATCGGAGTCCCGTCAGTCGACCGCCGGTCTAAGTGAGCTTTTAAATACAAAAAGCAGAGGAGATTTAGGATGAGTGAATAGTATTTTCCCAAGGAAAAATAAAAGAAAATGCGCCCCTCGAGATTCCATTGATACTAAAGATAATTAAAGTTATGGTGGAAAGTAATAGATAGAAGGTTTAACACCGATCTGCACTCATCAAGATGCCCCAATTTATATGGTGGAGTGATGGAATAAACTTTGAGGTAGATATGGAAACTTACAAAACATTTATTTTATCATTTCAACAATGAAAGACCAGCATTCATGTGATTCACAAAGGCATCCCATGACATATGGAAGAATTTCCGCGAGGGTTGCTGAGAAAAGCGAGTACTAGGGTGAAGTAGTACCTGGCCAAAGACTGGACTGAACACGGGGAAAAAAATACAGCAATCGTGAATTAAAAACAGTTCATAGGTGTAATATATAGCAAAATCTTGAGGAAAACATCCATTACCAATTCTTACATTTTGATTACGGGGTGTAGCCATTTTAAAGATCTAAGTGACCGTTTGGATACCAGTAAAAAAACAAATGATATGAGAAGAGAAACTTTGGCATTCCCATATGTTCCCATTGCCCGAGAAAACGTCTTCGTTTGGCACAGTCTTGTTTTACGGTCTCTTAAACCCTCTTACAATCCTACTTGGCACAGTTTGCGTCAATAACCTTGTTTTTTTCGCCCCCCCCAAAAAATATTAAAGCAAATTGTTTTCAAACAATGATGGATTGCGTGCCTTCCCGGCCCCAATGACTAGGCTTATTCTCAAAACAACCTGAGCTTTATTCCTTCTAGACATCTTCATTTTTACTTTTTTTAGGCACTTTTTAAAAGCCCTGCTATTACTTTTGGCCGCAGGCTAGTCGCCGACCAGTTTTCGTTTAATAATCTCTAGTAGGGGCCTACATCATTCCAGACCTTTCCTCCTTCTACTCTAAATATCTTTCTTTTCCTTCTATTTTCTATATTTTCTTACGCGTTGTACCACGGTGCGGAACGTTCAGTCTTTGGGCGGGAGAGGTGGCCTATAGTGGGGGTAGCCGCTCTAACTGGGACACCAAGCGCCCCCTCCGGATCTGGGGTTTGGTTCCCGCAAAACAAAGGCAGATCGTCTGGGACCGGCCCCAGATTTTAGACCTCAGACTTGACCTCAAATTTAACTGTCTTCTGCACAGTGCATCTTCTGTAAGTTCCACTCCATATCAGAAACTTGGCTCAGGCTGGATCCGAGGGGTGAGAGATTTACTTCTCCATATTCATAGGTCTATTCCAGATAGACCACAACGTAGACTAATGCCTTGCGCGCATCTCCTATAATACGAGTAGAACCTTCTTGTATAGGCAAGGAATGAGCTGCTCACTTTATGACTTGCACACTGTATGGTGTGCATATATAGGCGAGAGCTCAGCATATTCCAGAGTTGCCTACCTCATTTGGTCTGCGACATATCTCGACAGTTCTTATGCAGACGAGAGACGTCAATCATGTCATAACTCTCTGGGGTTCGTTTTTAGAAAACTCCGAGTTAGGCGTAATTCTCTGACTAATGGAGAGGACAATTCTGACCAAGAGGCGAATCTGGATACCATCATTGAATGTTTGTCACCAGGGTTCTACTCCTAACCTTCCACAGTACCGGGAATATTGCATGTCTATTTCTTGAAGCAAACGTATCACACCGGAGCGGTGGGATGTATAAAGATAGCTTCTAATCCGAAGGGGGAGTTTGTCTCTACGTCGTCACTACTTTGTTTGAGGCCGGCGGGGCTGCGTCTGTCTTTATGGCCGAACTCGATACAGTTTCTGCCCTGATCGGAGACCTTTTTGTAATCCATTGTGACCTAAATACCCTTAAAGCGCTGGAATCTCCGGAACATCTTATACGTAGTATCGGTGACGTTACGGCTACTGCGCGTCGGCAGAATGGTAATATATTTTGCTGGGTCCCTGGACATGTAAGGTTCGTTGGGAATGAGGACTCTGGTGAAGGAGCCAGGCTGTCTACACACACTGAGCTACAGTGGCGTTTCGCTCTTCCACACATTGACTATATGACAGGGAACAAGAAAACAGTTACATGGCAAAACTAATGGTAATGGCGCTAAGCCATTTGAAGTTGCGTGGCATTGTGTGTTCCAACTATTACCTTGGTCTTATGCCCTAGTGCATCGACGGTATCAAGTCATTGGTTGGGGCACTCGCCTAAACCTTTCTTCGAAACCTTTTTAGTGCTCCTAGACAGTGGGTTAGTTTTGGTCGTGTTATAGTTTGGGAAAAAACGCGCGATGACCTGTTCCCAAACTGGAACAAACGGGCTCGCTCGAGGGTACCTCAGCATGACATTTAGTTTTTCCTTGATTTATCTGCTGTCGTTAATTTTTGTTTATTAAATTATCTATCATTTTAAATTAGCCTTTTGCAGAGGTTCGTCTTTTATACTTTTTCAACGGTCACAGACGAGTCCGCTAAAATAGAAAAAAAAACTCGCTCTCTCTATACTCTTTCAAACATTATTCTTCACACGATCTTGTTTACACCCTTTTTCACACTACAAACATCTCTTGTATAGTCATTCCTCACGTTATCTATCCATTGCACACCTAACAACCTCGCATTTTTGTTTTGTACTTATCTCACACGAGAACTTACCTTCTCCTTCTATACCATAGTCTATCATACACCAAAGTTAGCACTAGCATTCTCTCATGCAGCTTCCTGGCACATTTCGCACCCAAACCCTTATCATATGGTACCGCCTTGATCGCTCTAGAGACTTTCTTACCATTCAACATCTTGTGGTTACACTCTGCTTCATCTGTGCCACTACCATTCGAAATATCCTAGATACTCAAGATATGAGAAATGTTTAAGGGTAACACCACGGACTCTGATGTCACATCCCATCTCACACTCACCACCAATCGGACTCTGATGTCACATCCCATCTCACACTCGCCACCAATCGGACTCTGATATCACATCCCACCTCACACTCGCCCCCAATCGGACTCTGATATCACATCCCACCTCACACTCGCCCCCAATCGGACTCTGACGGTAACCATTTTACTTTTCAATAAGTATTTTTTTAACAATAACATCGTAACTATTCGACCAATTCTAACGAAATTTGAAACCCTTTTGTTTTATATTCTTTTTCGAACGATCCAATTGCCATCCAATTCAGAAATCGTGCCGAGCTTTTCGTAATCCTATGGCTGCGAGGAAACTGGACGGGGTACCAGAAGATGCCTACCTATGAGTGCCACCTCTGAGGCACTGTCATTCCGCCGCCTCCGTTAAATGGCATCTGCGTCCGTGACTAATACGTGCGATATGTTGTGATGACTGTGCCGTTGCAAGGTCATGCCAAAATTACCCATGGCCTAAATGGAGAGTGAGAAAGAGGAGAGGCGGGGAGAAGAGGCAAGTATACAGAACGTGGCGAAGAATCCTTTAACGTGCTCAGTTTTCAATTGCAAGAATGCTCTTCCGGCTAATCGTGTTGGAGCGACTGCGAATAAATCATTTAAAAATAGATTGGATAAATGCTTGAAATATCGCCACGTTATGGAGACGGGTTAAAATTATCGGAAGAAAGAAAATAGGACAGAAGCAACCGAGATAAAGGAGTGCTTGGTTTGTGTTGGCAGCTCCCTTCGTATGCAAGTCAAGGCCCAAGATTTACATGTAGCGCTTCAGAAATTTATATTACTGAGAAATAACTTTTCAGCAATTAAAGTTTAGTTACTGAGATTTTATTAATACTCCTTTACTGATTTTATGAATGGTAAGTAGCCTCAGAATGGGCAATGAGTTTTGAACTACATAATATTGATATTATTGTATATTGTAGTTGCATGGTTGAGCTTTTGACCAGCTTTGAATCATGATAACTTTAAGGCAATGTTATAAAGACTATCCTCTGCATTTAGTTTATGGGGGGATATTGGGGTGGGGATTGGCTCGGATGTCCTTTGATAGGTCCTTGTGACTTTTGACATCCCTGAATGTTATGCATATGTTAAAATCGCAGCTGGGTGGCATTCGTAGCTGGCGCAAAATTTGTACAAATTATGATCGCTGTTGGTTTGGGAAAGGAGATTTTCAGGATGTATTGTGTAGTATCGCTCTATTGTCCTATGTCATTCGTGTAAAGAGAGGGACGACCACATAAGTCGTGTGGTGCCATTTTGCTTCACACGGGACTATATTCGCTTCCAAACCGGCAGTTTTTCTTTTGTTTCTAGCAAAGAGGTACAAGTTTTTTAATTACTGTTCACCCCCACCCCACCCGCTGTCGCTGTCTTCCGTGCCCCTCTACCTTTGTTCCCGACCGTCCATTTAAATTAGAGCGTTTAATCGCCAAAACTTAAAAAGGCAGAGGCTCAAATGGCCACTCCGGCAAGATGTTATATTGATCCTCATTTTCTTTCGCTGAGGGAGTAGATAGGAATTTCCCCCTCCCGAATTTTAAGCTCAATACACGAAGAAAATTTGTAAGGAGAGAGATGTAAAGAAAGTGGTGATGCTAAATCAAAGTGAAAATGGGTGGAAGGCATATAGCCCCAGATCCCCCTGCAGGCTTGAACAGCCAGAGTGGAATATTTGATGTCGTCAACCAGCCCAGTCACTCGATGACGTCACTAAACACGTCGATCGATGATGTCACAAAATCTTTTAGCCACGTTTATATCTGAAGAATTAAAGAAAAGCGAGAGAGGGATTTTCCCTTGGTTCAGGTACCTTTATTTTTTTTATACACTTCCTTTAGATCACAATTAATGGAGCAGAATCAATAATGATGCCTATGACCCATACCATTACAGGAGCTGCCTCGTATAGGCTATTGATTAGTCCTTTGCAGAATGTCCGCATCTCTATTCCCTCTGCACCTATCTCCCTTCTATGCTTCACGCTGTTTACCTTCATTGCAATGATATCTTCTTTATCATTGCCCTTAGCCCTATCATTCAGTCCAATTGTACGAGACATACAATCCATCCCCACATCCATTGTCGGAAGCACACCAGACACAATACCTTTCACTCATCCTTTCAATCAACCTTTTGTACCTCTGATGTAACTCACACGAACCCACTTTCATTACATCATTTACTCCCACATATATAACCACAACTGCCTCTCCCTCACAACAGGATACCAGCCTATCACATGTTGTGAATAGTCCAAATTTAAATGTGTTCAAGGTCAGGTTAGATAAATGGATGTGACAGAAGGTTATGGGGTGTTTTGAGCTTTATGTTTGGCTAAAAATACATATTTTTAATATTGATGTTTATATTGTAGCTGCATACTTTAGTTTTTGACAAGCCTTGATTTGTCACTTTAGAAGCAGTATTCTGGATGCAGTATTTGGGTGATTCTTGCAAAGCACTTTGATCGACTCAGATGACCTCCCAAAGTCCCTTGTGGCTTTTGTCATCTGTTAAAGTATGCGATGTTATGTTCTTATGTGGATTTGAGCTGACTTTCCTCTCAAAAGTTCTCTAGTGCGTTGGAATACATCGATTCCTGTAACCTGGACGACTCTCTTCATTTGATTTCAAGGCAAATACATGACAGAAGTGGGCTATTGCCAGTAACACAGAGGTTTTGCTGCATAGCTGACAATAGGTGGATTCTACAATTGTTGAGGATTTTGGTACGAAGGATCACGCTGTGTTGTGACCGGCTTAGCACTTGTACCAATACATCGCTGCAGGTCCTGCACTCAATTCAATTTCTACCTCGAATTCCCCGCAAGGAAATCAACGGAATGGGGCTAGGAGCAGGAGTTATCGCCTCGTCTCGTACTACTCCAAGTGACCTCATTTGATTACTTGGGTTATCAAGTACCTTTCCCAATCTACACCAATTTCTTTATAAATCTTTAAAATAACTTTGACGAAGATGCACTCATTGTATTTTGTCCCACCTTCTTACCCATAAGGGGGAGGGGGACGCGGTGAAGACTGTTACACTTGGTACCTAAGGGAGCGGCAAGCTCTCCCGGCCCAAATGACCCCTGGGAGTCTCAGGCCAGATTGAGACTACTTTGGCTTTATCCCTTTGGGACATTTTAATTTTAAAACCCCTTTCGCCACTTTCTTTTCCAAGCTCTTTTCCACCTGATTCCTTGGCCGGTGGCTAATATCGCAAGCTGGTCGCCGATCGGCTTTCGTCCATTCACCCCCAGGTCGGGGCCGGATGTTTTTAACACTCCCTCCTGGTTCCGCTTATGGTGGTGAATTATAACATGTATGTATTCTTCCCAACCTTTGCTTCTTCTACTGCTTCCCATCTTTATTTTCCTTGTATCCTTTTACGTAAACGCAAGTTGGTGTCAGGTGAGATATGAAGGCATGAGTGTCCTCCAGACCCCTAATTACTGCAGGAGCATCTGTAGCTATATAGCATCTGTATATATATATATATATAGTTGATGCAAGAAATAATAAATCACAATATTTTAATCCGATTTATTTAAGAACAGAACTAGTTTCGGCTTTGGCCATTATCAACGGTATGATGAAAGGTAGGATTTGCTACTCCAATATATAAAGGCGGAAAATCAGACTAAACAAAATGAAAACAATGGAAGAAAAATGAAAGATGTAAATATGTGTATGGTTTGGGAGGGAACTTTTAATCCCGGGAAATGACCGATTCTGGCGGTTTCCAAGGAGTGACGGTGTAGGCGTATACTTCCCCCCATCGGAGCATCGGCTGGGGCAGACAAGAGGGCCCCCTAGGCCGATCACCTGTGGGAGCAAAGTAGAGCTTCCATGGGCAAGTACAGTGAATTCTTCACTACGGCCATGAGGGAGTATGACTCCCCTTAATAAAAAATCTAACCTTTGTGGATGGGCTCCCCTCTCCTTATCGGTAAAGGGTTACTATTGGTGCCGCCCTCAGGCATCTTCAATTAAGTAGGTGCCCCCACACCCCGTGTTCTCCTAGGAGACAATCCAAGAATCTCAGGGCGGAGAAAGAGCTTCACTCTCTCGTTTCTTCTTAACCACTTTGGAGCCGCTCTATGGCAGTTCCCTCTTTTGAGGAGATGCCTCCTTCTGTGCTTTCTCAGGGGGTGCCCTCCAAATATCTCCTAGTGGAGAGAGAGGGCGTTTCTCACATCTCATTTGCTTACGGGCTCTGGGTCCCCCCCCCCTTATCCTATTTTGTTGTTGCTTACGAGCGATTCTTTACTTGTGGCGGGTCCCTTTTTGCTTTCTCTATGGGCCCGACAAAAAAAAACAGCGAGACAGGGTATGCGCCTCCAACCCGATTGGGACAGGTGAACCTGCGCCCTGTCAAGACACCTCGTCGAAGGGAGGTTAGTGACCTTGATGGGGCTGGCATGCTCCCTCTTACCTTTTTTTCCATTGGAGGTTGGCATACCGGCCCCAATTATGGTTGTGAAGGACCATAGGCCATCTGAGTTCCCAGTTGGGATCCCCTAAATATTGGAAGGGGGTGGCCATTTGGAAGCCATTCCTAGGGTAGATATGCTGCCGGAGGTTTCGCTGCCCCAGATGGTAGGTTGTTCACTGGAGGCGAACCTATATTCGGTAAGAGACACCTTCGAGCCTGAGTCCGCTCCTGTGCAAGATCCTCATGAGGCAGTACGGGCTCCTATGAGGAGGGGTGGGGGGGAGGGGGAGACTCACCATTAAACTCCTTGTCATGTTGGATCGTGACAGGCTCCCTAAGTCGGTGCGTGCCGGGTAGTATCGCTCCCGCGTCAATGCATTCGTCCTATCTGCAGCGAATGTGCTACTACAGCCACCCCTTCGGCCACGCAAATCGCTCATGTAGGCGTGCAAAGTATGGCCTATTTGAAGTCTTAATAAGTGTGTACGGTCAAGTTTGTGAATTGCGGAGAGCCACTCTCTGGCGTCTCAAATGCTTGACACCACGCCGACTAAACAATCAGCTCTAACTTTGCCTCGGTCGTGCGCCTCAGAGTTGTTAGACTCACAAGAGGCACCTCTCCCTCTCCTAAGGTGAGAGAATGAGATGGAGCACCCTCCAAAAGAGGAGACTACGGGTCCGTTGCCGCCATTCCCGTTAAAGGTCCCGAAGAAGAGGAAAGAAAAGACGCGTGGCGAGCCCAATCCGTCAAGCAAGAAGTCTTTGAAAGTGACAGCGCATTTAACTGACAGTAGCTCCCGGAATTCGGCCTCCGGGAAGCGTACAGCCATTCCCGTGATGGTTTTCACATTAAAGATGCGCCTTGCATCTCTTCCGAGGTAGGCATTGAGGACATATTCTTTCAATGGAATTGTCTTGCACTCCCGGTCAGCTAAGAGAGCTGAGGAGGTTTCTTTTCCCATTCCCCCTTAACTATCTTTTTAGCGGGAGACCATGCTGATGGGGTGTGTCCCATGCCCAGTCCACCTGAGTATACACCTGGAGAGAAGATATGGTTTTTGCGTACATTCCATTGTCAGCAGACTTCGACACGGTGGACTTTCGCCGCGTCGTAGCACGGTTGCCGAGACCATTTTTCCTCATTAGGAATTGGAACGGTCCGTATCAACTCTGGGAATGAATGAACGATCAATCCCTGGCGCAGGTCCTTGGCGACCAGATTTAAAAATTGAAGATTTAAAAATTGAAGATGTGGCCTACGTGTGGATGAGTTTACGCATTACCGACCGAGAACCGCTTCATTTTCTTGTCTTGATGTCGTTGTGTTCTCCGAATGCACAACATGATATGGTGTGGGAGTTGGTCAATGACCTTTATGGGTGACCACTTTCTCATTCAACTATCATTTTCTGGGGTGCTGTCACGTAAAAGAAAATCGCCTCGATTGCGTTAAGAGCGGGTGCGATGGTCTTCATCTCAGAAAATTGAAGATTGCATTTCACCAGTTCTCTTAAAACAACTTCATCGATATCTGATGATCATTTTGGTCTTGGGTAATCTGTCAATGATTGATCACCAAAACGAAACTTTGAAAACTAATTTCTGACTTGGCGATCAGTAATGGCACTTTGGCCATGAACGCTACAAAATTTATTTGCTGTTTCTGAAGTGTTTTTGTTATTTTTAAACTCCCACATCATATGTTGAATATGCACTTTTAGTGCCTCCATTGTATGGTATGATATTTTAGCTTAAATAATGATGCACACTTGTTTACTGCTGTGGAAGAATTAATGGTGAACGCTCTTCCTAAACAGGTAATTTACCATTGAGGATAAACACTGGAAGTTCGAAATGCGCCGTTACATTTTGCTTCCAATAAACGGAAATTACTTATGACTCAACCTGATATATTACAGCGTATGTTCAATAGTGTAATACTATAAATCTGAAAAAAATGCCACATAAACCACGATAAATACTAAAATGAACGCTATGTTAATTACAGAAGAAACTAGTGGAGTAAATAAAATACAGGAGAAAGTAATTGAAAAGAAATTATATCAATCCAACGCAAACACTAAAATAAAGGTAACTACGAAATTTCACAATTGAAATGTAGAAATAGGAAAGAATTGGATACGTATACAATATAGTACAAAATGAATAAAGAAACTGAGCATAATCTTACATGGTCGGATAACAATGAAAAGTGAAAACGAGAAGGAATTTTAAGAGTGAAAACAGCTAGCTTGGTTGTTAGGTTACCAGGTATTGCAAAAGTCATGTTACACTCGTTACGATGCTCTCAACAAAATACACAATGATACTTCTGACACAGTTTGACATGTTTTCATTGTTTTAAAATGTGTTTAAATTGTAATATTAATCAATGTGGCCGCCATCGGCGGCGAGACATAAAGGCCGCTTGCACGTTGCGGACGAAGTCCTTCCTTAAGCAGCCCCAAACGCGGTTGACGGAGGATATCAGCTTGTCAACGTTGCTGATATCCTTGCCCTTGACATGCGCCCACACGCTGTAATCGAGGAGATTGAAATCAGGCAACTGCGGCGGCCAAAAGTCCTTCGACCAGAAGCTCATGTTCGACCCCAACCACTCTTACACGGTCTTGGCCGTGTGGGCCAGGGCACCGACCTGCTGAAAAACGTAGTCCTCCTTCTTCGTGATCTTTTTCAACCAGGGAAGGACCTTCGTGGGTAAGATGTCCCTGTGATCGGCCGAAAACCACACCGGCGGCATCTTGCCATTCGAAGCCGACGCCAAACATCATCATGGAGGCAGGGTAAGCGCTTGTTCGTGAACACGTAGCGGACATCGGAGACATCGTAACAAAAGCTTACTACACGGTCGTTCTGCTTCTTGATGACAGGATCGACCGTGAAAGTTTTTTCATCAGAAAAAAAGAGAATTCGATTGCCCTTGACTCTTAAAGTCGTTGATAAGGCGACAACAGCGCTCCCAACGTTGTTATCGCATAGGGTCGGTGACCAGATGCCTTTCCACGCACCTCAAGTTGTTGCTACCCTTCTCCTTGACGGCAGTGGACATTTTAGCCAGAGAGATGTTCTTCTTTACGATGGCAGTCATTTGAGCTTTGGGGAGCAATATCGAAGGCTTTTCTCACAGCAAAACGATTGACAACTTGAGTTATGCCTGAAAGAGGTCGATCGTTGAGGTCTTCCCCGTTCTTGAACCTCGTGGCGACTCTGTGGACGGTCATCTGGCTGAGGTTGAGCCACTTGGCGATATCGGACTTGTTGTGGCCCGCGCGCAAGAGGAGAGATCTCAATTCTTTTTGCTTCCATCTCGACACACAATGGAAAAGACGTTTTAATGACACGTACTGAAAAAGTACAACTTCACGTTTGTTCGACGGAACTTTTTCTACCACACACGTAAACCTCTCTAAAAATTGGTTTAGTATATGGTTGCCTCTGAACTATTATTAAGAATCTGCTTACTTCCCTCTGAACGAACTTCAACAATTTCATTTCACACAACTGAACAGAGAGACTCAAATGTATGAACAGTTGCAGCGACCCTTATCATCCTCGATACTTTCAGATAAGGTCCTAAAACAACAAAAGGTACTTCAGGCAGACCCCGTCAACCTTTATTTCTGGGTAGAGAAGACATGGCTAGAACAATCCTGCCATCTCGAATATGACTGATTAATCAATCCACCGATTTCTTACAAAAAATTATACATCGGGTTTATTCTAAAATTTATTACGGTCCGACACGGGAGAATTAGCGTTTGTTTGCCACAATTTCGGAGCAGCTTCACTAATCGCTCTCATCTGAGCAATGGTTGGGGGAACGCCAAATTTTATATTTATCCCGGCGACACCTCCATTTTGCAATATTTGGAAGAAATGAATGTGTGAAAAGAAACATTCATGTATTCGCGTGCAGAGTTCTATGCATGCATAAGCATAAAGCACATGAATTTGTGTACAAAAAGCATGCATGTGCGTTTATATGTTCGAACCTGTATGTGTTGACAAGAGTGCATGAATACACATCTGGGTGAAATTTCTATGCGTTTATGCATGCTTAATGCACGCCTATGAACGTTTCCAAATAAATTGAGACAAACGTACGGTAAATTGTAAGTAATTGTAAATCCTTTGAAACAACGAAAGGAAATCGAGGGAAAACAAACGGAGAAATGACTCTCGGTGTTGTCTATTTTCACATTTATTCATTTGCACTGAGTGAAGAGGTGGGAGATCCTGAATAAAAACTATATAGCATTTTTCCCATTACTAGTTTGCCTTTTAACACCAGTCAGCTTTCTCTTGTAAATGGGCCAACGAAAGGAGAAAGAGCGAGATAAATGTCTCATCGCCCTTTTTCTTGCTTTAACTAGACTAGAATAATGCCAAAACATGATTGCAATGACTCTATATAGTTGATTACTATCGTATTCTGCAAACATTACATGCAAGTCTGTATATAAGGGGTTAACAGACCTTATGTACACATTTTTTTCTAAGGTTGTGACTGTTCAACTTATTTTTTCATTAACACTATAATTTAAGAAGGGGATTTTTTTGAGTATTTGAATAATAATTTCATCTTAGTTTGGTTATGACTTATATTTTTTTAGCAAAGTTATTTATAATCATTCTTTTATATTATCAAAAAACAAAATGGTGAAGTTCAGAAATAAATATAAGTATCGAAGTTTTGTGATTTTTTTTACCCGCCAACACAAATGGTGAAGTTCTGAAAATTTATTTTTATATATCATCTATAATTATATTTTAGCAACGTGATATTTTGAAAGGGGGGAAATTTAGTTTAGAGTTCCTCTTTAAAATTATTATAACTGGCGAAGTTCAGAAAATTTGTAAAAATTTAACCATGGCGGCTTTTTTTTAGATTTTAAATTTTAATCTTAGTAGCGAAGTGCAAGCTCCCCCCTAGGGAGGAGTGGCAAAGCCATTGCCTGGTTATTGACATACTTATTTCCTTTTCCAGATTATATTTGCCTCAGCTACTTTTCGTCGTGTCTAAACAGATCGTACTAATTTTGTTATATCTGTGGCAGTTTCACCATCCCCAGTCAAGGGGTAAACATCACCGCATTTGTTAAGGCAATCCTATTTTGTATATTTTGTAAAAAATTGTGATTAAGACAAGTCTTGGGCCACTCACAGGGTGTGCAAGCAGTGCGTCGAGAGTTTACGGATGTGGACCAGGGAAACAAGATCATTGCATGAACTGTTGATTTTGTTTAGTGAAAACTTCATGATATAGCAAGAAACACATGCAAAATCAAGTATCCTAGTCTACCATCAGCTATACGGCCAGCGCTTCACTCAGCTGAAATCATAGTGCCAGGTTTCGTTCAATTACCCTCACTTGAAGATCTGGATCATGATGAAGAACTCAGTGAGAGCAATGATGCAGATTTTGAAATTGAAGATGACTAAACTAGTTTCGGATTCGATTAGTGTTGAATGATTTAGTACGAGATTTGCGACTATAAAAAAAGCTTTAGAACTCCTCGCATCAAAAGATGAATATGAAAAACTTCTTCAAAAAGGAACAAAGGTATCCTACTTTTGATCAAGAGAAAATGCATTTCTGCAATACTTTCGAATTGACAGTAGCTTTGTGTATTGTCATAACATAAGAGTTTACTGGAGCAATTTGTAATTCCGATCTACAACTCAACTGAATTACGACTGTTCATTGATAGGTCAAAGAGGAGCTAAAGTTTGTCATCTACAATGGCAGTTTATATGCGCAGTCCTAGTAAAGAACATGGGGACATAAAGAGAGTCATTGAGTTATTACAATATGAATGATTGGTTAGCATTCAAAGACATTGTCCATAACTCTTGGAAATACAAGAGAAAAAAATTACTCATAAAATGTCCAGGATTAGTGGAGAGCTACAAACGCTCGGTTGCAACATGAGCATGTAGTTGAATTTTCTGCATAGCCATCTTGCTATCTTCCCAGAAAACCAAAGTGAAGTCAGCGATGAGCAAGGTGAACGATTCCACCAATATTTGAAGGTCGGGGAGAAACGGTATCAGGGTAGATGAGATATAAATATGTTGGTTGACTACTATTGGAGAATACATTAAGCGAAATTGTCCACACATTGAACATTCCAGTAAAGTTTTTCCTTAACTACTTGCACACAGTTGGACTTAGGGTAACAATATCTTTTGTATGAACAAAATAAATTTGTTCAAACATCACAGTCAAACAATGTTTTATTATTTTCCAGTGTATGTAGATTATTAAAACGTATAAAATAAGCACAAATTTGTTAGATGTAGTATTTTTATGGGTTTTTTTATCAAAGTGAGTATCCTTTAGTTGAAAAGGTTGATCTGATACAAAAATCCGGGTTCATTTTTGGATTCAGAGGAGAAAAGTTAGTAAAAAAAAATTGTCAGATCTAAGAACGAAAATTGTGTTCCCGAGTGTAATCGGCGGGGTGTGCAGAGCCACAGCGTAGATTTCTCAAGGGATTGGATAGGAATCAGAGAGGAGGATAGGTAGGAGGGAGTTGTGGCATTTTAAGTCTTATAATATATAAGGAGAAGGACCTTAAAAGTGATTCTGTATCGGATGGCAACCAGTGTACTTCGCGAAGAGAGGAATTGTGGGAGAGAAAGATCCATGGCGGAGAACATGGATTGCAAAGTTTTGAACCAGTTGGAGAGGTTGAGAGGAGTAGAAGCCTGTGATCCAGCGAGAAGGGAGTTGCAGCACTCAGGCCGGGATGTGATGAAAGCATGAAAGCAATCTCAAAGCTGATTTGTCAGAGAAGATTTACAAATAGCAACATGAGTTTTGAGATATTGACTATAAAAGGTGATGCACAGATTTTTTAGCGTATAGGAAAAGGGGGACATGGGATGGGCCAAGGTTAAAATAAAGAGCAATAACTTTCTAGCGAGACATCAGGAGTGGCCACAAGTCATGGTTGAGTTTCAAAAAGTTGTCCGAGAGCCATTCAGGGTTGATGTGATAAACGGAGAGCAGGTTTCCAAGGTCTCCGCAAATGAGGCTAGAGAAAAGCTGGGCTGGATTTGCGTGTCATCAACATAGAAATGAAATGACAGACCAAGACGACTCATAAGAATACAAAGGAAAGATAGATAAATGCGAAATAGAAACGAACCAAGAACCAACCTCTGCGTAACACCAAAACGCACCTCCGCCGGCCGAGATATATCATTTCCAATAATATGAATACATTGAGTACGGGATCAAAGATACCAGTTAACATCAGTTCCAGCGATATCCAGGAATTAACGCAGGCAGTCAAGATGAACAGGGTAAAATCAAACTGAAAATGTTTTCACCGATGGAAGACGATGAAATAGCTTGAAATCATAGGTTTGCTTTAACCGTTGATTAAATGAATCTCTACTTAGATGTAAATATGGTTTTAACGGATTTCCAGTCATTAATCTCCTAAAGCATCTCTCCTTTAGCACGTTGTTGGTCTCAAAGGGCCATTTTGAGACGCGGATCAGTATTGTAAAGCTAAATCCGACGAGCTGGTTCTTATGCCAAAACATATTCTCACCTTTCTTTAGTTCTGTCACGCTGCATTTTCTCCTTTTCACCAGAGAAAATAACTTCTGTGCGTCGTGACGCAAGTAGGATTTTAAGTACCGAATGTACCTATTGAATACTTCTTGAAGCCAATTTGAGAATCTTAAAAATTGCCAATTCGCTTTTCTTTTTTGAAATGCGTTTTCTGGGAAAACTTAATTTGGGAAACTGAGATGAATACAAAAGAGCTCATTACTGATAAAGGGAGGCTCTGAAATAAAAGGGCCTATTTGTAAAGTCCAAAAGGTCTAGGAGCTTATCCAGCCTAGTTTTAATTATTTAGAAGGGAGACGGGACATTTTATAAAGCAATGAGAGGATGTTTCCATTGAGGAAAAGGGAGTGAAGAATCACGCAACGTTGGAGTAAATATATAAAAAAACAAATAGAGGAAAGAAAAAAAGCAGCGAGACATTAAAATGTATTAAAATGAAGTCATTGTTATTTGTTTTGGCAAACAAAAAGAAAACCAACGGGGCATCTTCGCTAGTTTGTAAAAGAAAAATCATAAAGTGAAATGAAAGTGTGGTGGGTGTAAACTAGGAGTGTACTAAAAAGGAGAATAGTTGGAGTAATATAAGAAGAACCCAGGTTCTAATCTCTAAATCTTAGAACTGTCTTATTTAAAACTAAGATGCAAAAACTAACGAGGGCATTTCTGCCAAAATGTTTATGAAGAGAGACCTGTAATGACAGTAGAGCACAGCTAGGGGGGTTCAAAGTTCTCAGATCTGGTTTCTCATTCAAGGTCTTGTGCCCTGTAATTAATGATCGTACGTCTTTTCTACGAACTTCCTTCTAGCGATTTATGCGGCCTACTGGCCCCAACATTTATGATAGACCGAATTTATCTAAGGCAGCTCTTGTTATCATTAACTCAATTTCATAATTTTTTTATCCAAAAGAACACAATACTCATCCCACGATGAGGAAAGGCCTCTAATTCCTTCTGGGACCCAAACGAATGTCATTTCATTACCCGGTCGGAGATCTCGCCCAAGATGCGAGGGACGAAGGGTGTGACGTACAAGAGTGAGTGAAATGATGTGCTCACCAATGCAGATGTTTCAAATGATTGCCCATCTATTTGTCACCCACCTACACATATCTCTCCTCTTCCCGCCATCGCCCCCTAACCTCATCTCACCAAATTATAGGAGAGTCGTGAGCGGTGTTGAAATATGGGTTGGTGTTCCCGTAGACATTTACGACCCTCGCTTAGCTGGAGGTTGATTACTATTATTTAAAACGTGGACATCCCCGACGAGTGTTTTTAGGCAACTTGTTAAGGAAAGTGGCGAAGTTACATAACCAAAAGAGACTACACTTGCATTATTAAGGAGACAGCGCGCAACTTTCCGTTATCTACATCCTGTTACAACAGTAGGGGTGCTAGGTGTAATATGCAATATAATTATAGCTGACATATGGAGGATCGCGGGTCGAAAAACCAACGGGTTGATCTGCGTCTATACAACCGCACATTTTCACTTTCTCTAGCTACATTATACACCACTTTACAGATCTCGCTTAAGCTTTCTGGCGGAGATGCGCTCGTTGGTTTTCGATTTGTTTTAAAGTAATTCAATCCCTGTTCGCCCTGGAAATAAGGATTTTTTCAGGGGTAAACTCTGAATCGTCCTCTTGAGAATCATTTTCTTATTAGCGCGAAGCTAAATTCATTTATATCTTTAGTGAAAACAAACAGACGCACTCCGTCTAGGCCGCATGGACGGGAGAAGACCGAGGCGAAGGCAGACAAAACCATGCACATCGAACTTTATTGAATCGAGTAAAGATAAGCTTTCTCTAAATTTCGTTAGTAAGGATAATTCATCTCTAAATTCCGCCAGTTAAGATAAGTTATCTCTAAATCCTAGATAAGCCATCTCTAAACTCCGTTAGTAAAGATAATCCATCTCTAAATTCCGCTACGAAAGATAAGGCATCTCTAAATTCCACTAGTAAAGATAAGCCATTTATAAGATGATCGAGTACAGATATACCTGGTCGGTTTATAGATAGCCTATCAGTTATTTTTGCCGGAACATCTTTACTAAATTAATTTTCAAATGTCTAACTAATATTATAATGTCAATGAACACTAAGAGTCAGAAAGGCAAACAAGCTGACTCACTTAATCTCCAGGGTGGCCTAGTAAAGAATCCGCAAGGGGATATTATATGAAGCATTGACAACCTTGCTGCAGTTGACATCTGGCTGATTGTTTCCTTGGAACCACCTTGCAAGTAATTAACCCTCTCGGCCGCAATGCCAACCGGAGAATCTGCAACAATATATCTGCCACACGCTTTCATTTTCTCTATTTTCCCTTTTTTATCGTTCTTTCCCGACAAACTTTGTGCGGGAGAAGTCCTCGTTGCTATTGCGCTTTAAAATTAATATTTTTTAAGGATGGCTTATCTTTAATTGATCCACAATAAAAAAATTTACACAAGGAAACATTACGGATCCAAGCGCCCCCGCCCCACAGGAAGGGGGGCAAAGGGGTCGTAAGCTTGTAAGCACAGACGATTTTCAAAAGGATCAATGCATCACATTTGCGGGTTAATTACTAAAAAGAAAGAAATAGTTTAATCCAACAAGGAAACGCTTCATTTAGTGATAAAAGAATAATGAAACAGAAAAAGGGAACGAATAATGAAGAACCCCACACCCCTCCGTGAGAAAGTACTGCAATAGCAAACCTCTTCACATTAAAAAATGGGCAGAGTAAAGGACAGTTACATTGCGGCCAGAGGGTTGGGGGCGTGGATGAGGAGCATCCCCACAGGGGTGCCGGGTGCAGTGTCAGGATACCTTACGATATTGTAACCATAAGAGCATTCAAAATTTTGAGGAACAAATTGGTTTTTCATTAAGTTTATGTAGAAAACCAACGTGGGAATCTCCCACAGAAACTTCGAAAGGAGATATATGCAAAGTGGTGAAACTTGTGGAAGATCCTCCTGCACTTATTGAAGCCGAGAGAGCACACAATCTTCCAGGTGAAGCATGCTGGCGGTCCGTGACATCCCCTATACAGTGGGGCCGGAAGGGAGTATCATTCCTCTAGGTGTCCCATGGGTTGTACCCTTATGGAGGACGATCTTGAAATCCCATTGCTAAGGAAAAAGCTCAAAATAGATTTTATAAATAAACTTTACTTAATTAATGGGGCAAGTTTTTCATCGTGACTGAGGATTTGGGAGGTCACGCTGAGCCGTGTCACCAGATATGAGTAGCAGAGAGAAATATTTGAAAAAAAAGACTAGATTTAACCAAAGAAGGGCTGGTACTGCGAGTAAAACCTTGATAAAAAAAGGAATTGAAGAGGTTAAGGATGACAGAGAATGCAATAAAAGTTCCAACAAGTTTATATACTCAATATATATTAAGTATATAAACTTGTTGGAACTTTTATTGCATTCTCTGTCATCCTTAACCTCTTTAATTCTTTTTTTTTAAATTGTTGCCGTTGATAAATCTAAATTTGGCATAGGTATGCATTTTTCCCGGTGTCAGTTCTCTCTTCTTCCTATCATAGTAGAATCAGTTGTGCAACGTAGGGGCATAGGGATATCCGCTAATACTCATACAATATGATAAATGGTCAGCTCCTCTCGCAGAATATGAAAGAGAACAGAAAGAACGTGATGCAAAACTTAAGAATAAAATGAAGCATCCCCTCAAGCCTGGCATGCTTTCGTTCTCTCAAACGAAAGGAATTTCTGCCAGGACCAACCAGGTGGTGAACTCGCATAACAACCATCGGTTTGCTGTGTCCCCCAAAGATGTACCAAGAGTCATGAAGACTCAAGTTCCTGGTCCACATCATGGTGTTTGGGGTGTTCAGTAGCCTGGACCACGTTATGCCCTCGTTTATCTTTCCGGAGGTGCCTTGAGGAGTTGGTGTTGCCTTGGATCCAGGAGGTGGCCTTTGGAAGGCTATACGTTTGACAGCAGCAGGACTCTGCACCATGCCACACAAGCAGGAGGACCCAGTCTTTGCTGCCAGACAATTTCTTTGACCACACCACTCCAAACATCTGGCCTCCCAACTCTCAGGCTGCAACCTGGTTGAAATATTTTTTATTATTTTAAGAGCTCATCTGGCGACTGCCTACTTGGGCATAAGTCGCCGTGAGTATATATATCGTTTGTGCGTGTGTGTATGTATTTTAGGAAATAAATGAAGATGGAGTATTTTTACTTAATTTGGATATCGTAATATCAAGGTGTTCATAGAGAACCGATTTACAGTCAATAGTTCGATCTCACCACTGATTGAAACGAGGAGAGAGCTAATCATTAGTCGCAACATTAATACATCTGCCAAATTTTGCAAAAACTGAAGCCAATTTAACCTTTAAAAGTCATAAGAAATTGAAAATATGAGACTGGGGGGGGGGTGTTGCATGAAGTTGTTTGTTAATTTATTTTGTGTACTTGCCTTTAACATCCATGTAAAATTCGATATCATTATAATCAACCGTTGTTTAAAATTATAAAAATGGAAAATTTTCTTTATAAAGGGATTTGGGTGACAAGATTGAAATCGTCTGCTAAGCCTACCCGTCTTCAAAAATACTTATATTATAAACGAGCTCACCTTGATTTGCCTCTGCTGGCTTCAGCGAAGCCGTTAGCATTGGATAAAACACTTTGGGCCATAATACAGCAAAACACCCAACTACAACGGCTAAAATAAAAATGGTTCGCCCAGTGCTTAATTCACTTGACATATTCATAACCTCCTCTCACCGCTTTCAGATGTTACTAGAACGAGTTTACTTACATTTGTCTGCCGCTGGCAGCCCAATGCCACAACGGTGGTTATAAATATGTGTTAAAAATACTCCAATTATTTTAAATAACGTTTAAACCCTTAAAAATCTGAAAGTTTATAATCCTAACTAAACAAGTATATTGCCCTAAAGGTTTGAACGTGGCTTCTAAAATTGTAAAAGCAAATTGATTCAATGCAGCGTGACTGAATCCAAGAGAACCCTTTGAAACGTCACAAAAAATATCATTAACCGATATAAAGAGATGAAAATATTGTCATCTGAAAACAAAAATGAGTCCTTCCGTAATATTTATAATTATAGTATAACAAAATGATTTTAGATCCTAGCAGAAACATAAACATATTCGTGGCTTTCTTTAATTTTAAGTTTCAGTGAAACAATCGGACAAGCTGCGAAAGGTAAACAAACATTCCCGTCATCAGTTCAAAGTTTATAGTTTTGTCTTCTTGTATAAGAATGAGAATTACAGTTGCTGGGTGGGTCCCATAAATTGATCGGTTAAAATATTATTTCCGAAGATATAATCAAAAAGGAAGATGAACCTTCCGAGAAGAAACAAAGAACAACTGTTATTTCCAGATATAAATATGAGAATTGAAAACTACCAATTAATACGGACTCAGGTTTGGCCTTCAAAGCGTTGGTTTGTGCCTTTTCTTGACCTCCTTATCTACGAACTTGACCTTTTCTGCCTAACTTCAATCCCAAACACAGATAAGTAACCTACCCTTTTAAATAACAAACGTGAAGCGCCTCTATAGTTGAAGGAAAGTGTGTGAGCTGAGACATGATTGAATGCTTGCTTACCTTAGTGAAAGTAGAGGCAAGAGAGTCAGGGCTCATAAGGGGTGCCTCTTCTCAGTTTACGTTTAGTCTCAAACTCGTTATATCTATTCTTAAACATGTTGATACATGTACTACTGACTACATAGTGAGACTGTTCCATTTGTTTACCACCCTGGAGCTGAAAAACTTGTTCCTCTTTGATGTCCTATGATGCGGTTTCATCAGCTACAGGCTGTTTCCCTTGGTTTGAAGGTGCTGGTCTCTAGGAGGTAACTGTAGATAGTTATCTTCACAAATCTTGTTAAAGCCTTTCAGGATCTTAAAGGCTTCAATCATATCACCTCTGGTTCTCAGTTCAGTAACACTTCAATCTGGGGGCGCACGGTAGGTGGCGCTGTTTATCGGCTACAATTTTGAGCTACAATATATGTCTTATGACATCAGACGGTAGCGTCAGAAGTGAATAATTATTGCGTTATATTTTTTTGTATATGAGTATATACTGGGGGTGCGCCCCCCCACCCCTCCAGACCTCCAAAATTGATTGAAACTCAGGATCAGTGCAGGGTGGTCCCCATCCCCCGCAGTGATATCTCTCCCACGAGCAATCCCCTTGAATTTATTGTTTTTTTCCCCTAACAGCTTTCTACTGGCAGAAAAACCTAACCTAATGACAAACAATACTTACTTTTATAAGTTTCTTGTTTAGTTTATGCGCCTCTAAATAATCTAAAAAAATTTCCCGGTCATACAAAATAAACCCAAATTCAAATAACGAAGAAGCACAACTAGAGCACGAAAAAGCCTTAACGAAACGGAAAAAAAAAGCTAAATGGGTTCTATTTATAGCTACAACATTGCCAGTAAGAAGCTGTTATCGTTTACTGTGAAATAAAAAACAAAACAATAAAAGACATAAAGAGACCTTACCTAACTTAGAAAAAACTAAAAATGAGCAGAGGCGCAGATATTTAGTAAATAATACAGACTAAAAGTTACAAATCCCTAAAACAACAAAAAAATATAACCCTGTGATTGGTCATATCTGAAGCTACCATCTGACATCATAAGAGATATATTGTAGCCCAAAATTGTAGCCTACTAACAGCGCCACCTACCGTGCACCCCAAATCTGAAGTATTACCCTCAGTTCTTCAAGGGTAGTGAGACCTAGTTGGGTAAGTCTCTGCTCATGCGTGTATCCCACTAACTCTGAGATTAGCTTGGTGGCTCTCCGCTGAACTTTCTCCAGTTTCTGTATATCTCCTCTGGTATATGGGGACCATGCCTGAATACAATATTTAAGGTGTGTTCTAACCAGGCTCTTGTATAAGATCAGCAGCATCTCTGAATCCAGATAGGTCATAGTTTTTTTTTAGGAGTCCAAGCATTGAGTTGGCATTCGCTGCAGCCTTGGTTACCTGCCTTGAGGGTTTTAGGTTGGTGATGATGATCCCAAGATCCTTTTCCTCATTTGTTTGTTCTAAAGTGGTTTGGGTAATACTTCAGTTTAGGGGTGCATGATAGGAGGCGCTGTTTCCGGGCTACAATTTGGGCCTTATGATGTCAGACGTCAAAAGGTGAAGCCCCTCATTTCGAAAGTAACTAAAAATGTTAATTTTTTGGCAAAAATAGCCAAAAGTAGGTGACACTATCGTCCTTATTATTTCAATAAATGTGCAGAGCTGATAGCATGTTTATAAAAATAACAAAGACGATAGTGCCGCCCAATTTAGGCTATTGCTGCCAAAAATTAACATTATTTTAGTTACTTTGGAAATAGATTTCAGCCGAAATCTATCAAGATCAAGTTGCTTTTATGTTTCGTTCAGATGCGCAGAAACGATTTGTTAAAAAATGAAAAAAGTGAGACTATTATTCTATAAACAATTATGATTATATACTGGGGGGCTGCACTCCCCAATTGATTGACATCTCAGGGATATCGCAGGGTGATCCCCTTCACAATCCATAACTCAAAATTAGTCAAAAAAGGTGAAACATATTGGAACATGGACAAAATATTATGCGGCCAGGACCGGGAAACAACGGAGGCGAACGTGTGACGCAGATGTTCAGGTTTACCCTATCTCTAGCTTTCACTATTATAATTAAGCTGCAGTTCTTTTAAATGAGACCATAATCTATAGAAAAGTCTATTAAATTGACTAAGGAATTAACACAAGTCGTATTAAAGTCAAACAAATTGTATTCACAGGTATCATGCTCTTTTAACTGCTCAGTTTGAGGGTTTCTAATGTTTGAAATAAGGTTGAATTAAGGGTTGCCAGTGTGTGCAATTAATGGTTTAGTTTCACAAAAATAGTTAAACCCAACATACAAAGTTTAATACATTAGTAATTATAAAAAAATCAATGCATTACTAAATAATATAATTAAGTAGAAGTGCAGGCATTTACTAAATAATAAAGAAAGGAAAAAACAAAATAAAACAAATACAACTCCGTGATTGGCCCCCTATGAAGCTACAGTCTGATGTCATAAGGCCTAGATTGTAGCCCAGAAACAGCGCCCCTAAACTGAAGTATCACTGTGGTTTGTCCCAGATAATATTCATATCCTGGGTTATTCCTTCCAATATGCCCCCCTAAAGGGCACGGCCTTTCTGGCCGCCGTGCTGATGGGACTCGGCGCCCTGTCCGGCCCCAGCTTATCCTTTTCTCCTTCCTTTAGACAGCATGTGTTTTTCCCCTACTTCCTCCCTTTCCCTACAACCTCTCCCACAACCTTCTCTGGTTGGCTTCTATTTTCACAGGGTAGATGCTGATCTTCTGAACCAACTATCCCGGATCAGGGCTGAGGGGAGAGGGGACAATGTTCCCTAACCTCTGAGCTCCAGTTTGGGATGGTGAATTTTTTACAACCTGCTTCATCTCCACCCATACCTTCCTCACACTCCCTTTCCTTCTCACTTCACTCTCTATCAACTTTATGCTGTGTTCAAGGTGGAGCCGCCAGGTCACCAGGCGGGAGGGGTGGCCTTAAATTGCAGCACCTGGCTCTGCCATCCCTGTATGCAACCCTTGCAGCGGGCTACTGCTAGGGATGATGAGCATCTGCATCCCATACAAAAATTAGGGTCACCATGCCCATTGATGACAAAACTCAAAATCTCCGCTCAATTTCCCCTCATCCATCTTCAGAGCCACCCTCGGGCAGCTCCACAGAAAAAATGAAGGAATCTCCAGCCCTGTGCTCTCACAGGGGACCCTCTAAATCTCCTTAACCGGAGAGGAGGCTTACTCCTCTCCATCCCCTACAGGTATAGGGGACTCCCCCTCACCCCCTTGTCTGGAGGTGGCTTCAGGCACCTCCCTCTTTCCAACGGCAGTTCCCCCATTACTTTTCAAGAGGACTGTCTAGAAAGCCAGCAGGCAGCCCATAGCTGACCGCTCCCCATTGAAGCAGCACGGTAGGGTAAACTCCCTTAAGGGGGAGAGGGAAGCCAGGCCCCATCGGTCACTTCCTTCAAAAGACCTGCTGGCTAGAATATTAAACATAGCCGGGGTCAAGCCTGTGCTTCCCCAGACTTGACTTGTGATACCGCTGCCAATGGGACCTGTGATGTCCTGGGAGGATGGCCGACTGGAGGCCCTTCCCGAGATAGACATGGTCCTTGAGGTAACCCAGCCTCAGACATGTGGGCGAATCCAGGCTCCGTGCCAAGCACCAAACTCGAGTCCGCCCCTTATGCAAGGTCCTCTTCAAACAGCTCGGGTTTCCAAGGCAGTACGAGGAGAGGAGGGATCTCCTTCTCTGACCTGTGCCCCTGTGGCTGCCAGGATCTTCTCCATCTCGGAGAAGGACCTTGCTGAGACCAGTCAATCTGGCCTCGGGGCTCCTGCTGGCAGAGGGGAGAATCAGGTTCATTCCCCGCCCTCCTCTCATAAAAATTAAAAAACCCAAAAAGACTAGGGCTCCTCACCATCCACAGGGGCTGTGGAGATGGATGGGTCTGCTGCTACTTCGGTAAGTGACCAAGCCAAGATCGGCCAAGATCAGCAAGGGGGCAGGTCTCTAAGGCAGTACAAGGCGGGGAGAGATCTCCTCTGGCCGGTGCCCCTGCAACTCCCATGACCTTCTCCATCTTGGAGGGTGGGTTCATTCCCTGCCTTCCTTTCCTAAGAAGAATAGAAACCCCCCAAAAAGTTGGGGGGGGGAGCTCCTCTCCATGGATGGGTCTGCTACCTCGGTAAGTGACTAAGCCAAGATCAGCACGAACAGCCCCACTTCCCCCTCCCCCTCTGGGTGCAGAGTCCCTGACAAAGACTAATAGTACAAGTGCGCAGAGCGGAGCCCTGATTACATTGGGGCCTCTCATTCAGAGACACCCAGCATTTTTGAGTCTTGAAAGGAGTAGTTTATGCAAGGGAACTCGTGTACTACTCCATAGAGGACATCACCTTAGAGCTGGCTGACCATGTGGCGGTCAAGGTCGAACGTGTGTGATGAGGTAATAGGGAGGGGCCTTGAGACCCACCACTACACTCTTCATCATGTTTGACTGTGACAATCTCCCTGAGTCAGTGTGTGCCGGTTGGTATCACTACATGAAGGCATTCATGCCACTACCGCAGAGGTGCTATTACTGCCACCGCTTTGGCCATACTAATCGCTCATGTCAATGTGCAAAAGCGGGATTACCTGAAATCTGTGTAAGTTGTTCCAAGACCGCACACAATAAGTCCAAATCGTGACTGGCCAAGTGTGTCAAAGCAATGTGGTGTGTATCTCCTTGAGAATGAAATCCTGACAGTTCAGGCCTAGGATCGTCTCTCATTTTGCTAGGCTAAGGACTTGGTTCTGGCACACCCATCGCTGTCCATGACGTCCTATGCCTCAATGTTGAAAAAGACAGCCTCTGCTCCTGGCCCCTCCAGGCCTACAAGTACGGTCATTTCCGTGCTCATTCGGAACCCTTCCATGGGTTCTATCCACCCCGGGTGCCTCCCTGGTAAAGCTGGCAGGACAAAGGCTCCACACCCATCCCCAGTTAGCATAACATAACATATTTCACAGATGACAAAAGCCACAAAGGCCTATCAAAGGTCATATACATCTATCAAAACCCACCTACAAAATGAATCCATAGGATTGTGTTAGATCATGCATCTACAATATACAATTTAAATAATAAAACACTTTTCCTCATATCTTGTTTCCTTATATCCGAATTGCAAAACTTATTGACGGCCCCTCATAATATACAATAATAAAAAACTGCATCCACAGGAATGAGTCCAGAATACCCACTAAAGTTAACCCTCCCTCCCCATAAAATCATCTAATCTGCGTTTGAATACATTCAAGTTAGGACTGTTTACCTTCTCAGATGGCAAACTATTCCAGTAATCTACCACTCTATTGGTGAAAAAATATTTTCTAACATCCAACCTGCACCTCTGTTTTTTAATTTTTAAGTGGTGACCCCTAGTCCTATTACTACCTTCCAACTCAAATAACTTGCTAAAATCCAACTTATCCATCCCAGAACAGATTTTAAAAAGCTCAATCATATCTTCCCTCACACATCTTCTCTAAAATAAGAATATATTTAATAACCTCAGTCCATCTTCATATTCAAAGTGCTTCAGGGAAGGTATTATTTTTGGTGCCCTCCTTTGTACTGACTCTAGCATGTTGATGTCATGTCTAAAATGTGGTTGTAGCGGGCCGAAAATCTAGACTAACCCCAATCGATCCAACCCAAGTGGCGCTTCTGAGCTTGATGGAAGATAATGACCTTATCACACTTGCGTGGCTATTATAAGCCCTCCTTCATTTAGGCTATACTATTTTAACCTCAACAAGTAAGACAGAACACAGCCTTGAACCTTTGTCAAATACTATTGGCCCTTATTAATTAACAATAAATAGTTAGCTTTGAATAAAGGGTAAAATTTACAAGATTACTCTCTTTCCAGAGTATGGCGCCTGGAAAGAAAGAAAAAAACATTTAATAATAACATTGAAATCAATTTTATAAAAAAACAAACCCATGCCCATTCACACACACACATTCTTACAGATAGAGGGAGAGGGTATTGTGAAAAAGGTGGGAGAATGGCCCTTCACACACACTCACATTCGCTCGACCACATGGTGACCATGCTTGTATACAGTACTCTAAATGTGGCCTAACATACAAATTATAGAGTTTAAGGATAACCTCTTTACTCTTGTAGCTAACATTCCTGTTAATGTATCCTATCACCCTATTTGCTCTATTTTTTGCCTCAATACACTGCTTTGAAAACTTTAGTGACCTATCCACTACTACACCTAAGTCCTTCTCACCCTCAACTGAATTCAGCCAATGCCCATCCATTTCATAGTTAATTCCCTATTATCCCTTCCCATGTTAAGAACTTTGCATTTTTTAAGGTTAAAAGTAATTTGACACTTCTGAGCCCAAGCTAATAACTTATTTAAGTCGCTCTGCACTGTAAAGCTACCCTCAACTTCTTTGACTACAGCTGCTAATTTAGTGTCATCAGCAAAAAATGACACTGCTATTTACAGCCTTCCCAAGATCATTTATATAAACTATGAATAATAAAGGGCCTAGAATGGATTCCTGAGGTACGCCATTGATAATGTCCCTCCACTGTGACCTCACCCCATTCAGCACAACTCTGTTTCCTGTCTTTCAGCCATTCAGTTATCCAATTCAAAACTTTACCACATATCTCATGCATTTTTAATTTGTGAACTAGTCTCCTATATGGAACCTTATCAAAAGCTTTGCTAAAATCTAAGTAAATTACATCAACATCCTTTCCCTTATCTAATTGTTTAGTAACATAATCCATAAAATCCAGTAAATTTGTTAAACACGATCTACCTCTTCTAAACCCATGCTGAGCATAATTTATTAATCTACCATACTCTAGATGGTCAGAAATCCCCTACTTAACTATCTTCTCAAGGATTTTACAAACGATAGAAGTTAAGCTTACTGGCCTAAAGTTATTCGGGTCCTCTTTACTTCCCTTTTTAAAAATTGGCACTACATTGGCTAATTTCCAATCATTAAATATTTCTCCAAACTCTAGTGATCTAGTATATATATTCTCAAGAGCTACTGCAATACTATCTACACCTTCTTTGAGTAACCTAGAATGAATGTTGTCTGGGCTAGATGACTTATTGTATTTAACTCCAATATAAGGCTAAAACCAGGGCTCCCCTAGCGTGACAGTTTCCCGTAAGGCGAAACGGCCACAAGCCTCCACCGAGTCGTTAGACTAACAGGAGGCAACACCCCTGAAGTTGGCTGCCAGGCCATCATCCGGGGTTCCTAAAGCTGCTTCCCGAAATGACAGCACTAAAGGAGCTTCGGCTCCTTTGCCCACGCCTAGTGGTCGGCTGGGTGGCTCGGAGACAGTGGATCCTCTTCTCCCATTCCCCATTAGCTATCTTTTTGCAGGAAACCATGCTGGTTGCATGCCCCCTGCCCACCCTCCTGGAGTACAAGGGTTTTGCAGGAGGATGTGTGATTTACAACCGGCATCATGTCCCCATTCTTCTTTTTGCTTTAGATACCTCCTCTCACGCAGTAGCTGTGGAGCTGCACCTTGATAGGAGGTATACTGTTAACATAACATAATTTCACGTATGACAAAAGCCACAAGGGCCTATCAAAGGTCATCCGCCTCCGTCAAAACCCCCTCACACAAAGCACCATCACCAGGGGAAGACAAAATCAAAGTCCCCCAAAATATAATATAACAGATGACAAAAGCCACAAGGGCTCATCATAGGTCATCCGAGTGAAACGGCCTCTTTTTAAGGCACCCAAACTCCCAGGAAAACTACATCCAGTGGATTGCGTCCAGAAACAAGGGTATCACCAATCAAGGCTTGTCAAGAACTAAATCATGCAGCTATAGATATATACAAAAAATATTAATATATACAAAACTTAGGAACCATCACAACCTTCCCTCCCCATAAACTCATCCAACCTACTCTTAAATACATTTAGATTTGGACTACCTACTACCCTCAGCGGCAATTTGTTCCAGAAATCTACCACTCTATTGGTGAAAAAATATTTTCTCAAATCCAACCTACACCCTTGCTTTTTAATTTTCAAGTGGTGACCTCTAGTCCGATTTCCATCATCTAACTCAAAAAACTTGCTAACATCCAATTTATCTATCCCAGAAAAAATTTTAAAGAGCTCAATCATATCCCCTCTCACACACCTCCTTTCGAACGAGAACATATTTAATACCCTCAGTCTATCTATATATTCAAGGTGCCTCAGGGAAGGAATAATCTTTGTTGCCCTCCGTTGCACTGACTCAAGAAGGTTAATATCGTGTCTAAAATGTGGGGTGTTAAGTTCTTGCTGACCTGATTGATGAGCTTGAGATGGATGTCCTAAAGGTGGATGAGTTTATGCATCACTGCCCAAGAACCGCTTCATTTTCCTGCCTCAATCTATCTTTGTGCTCTCCGGATGCACAGCCTGATTTTGATTGGGGGGTGGTCGATGAACTCCATGGTAATGAGCACTTTCCCGTTCAAATATTTTCTGGACCACTTTTGCCTGAGAGCCCACCCCGGTGGTGATTGACATGGGTGCCGTGGTCTGCATTTCAGGAAATGACTGAATTCTCTATCTCAGTAGATGAGGCCGGTGAATTCTTCTCGGGTAACCTCATTGCTGTTGGCCTAACTACTATTCCTAGGAGTTCTCGCCGTTTTGCACGCCATCCACTCCCGTGGTGTTCAGCCGAGTGTCTTCATTTAATAGGAAGACCCCTCCAGCAGAGTGGGGAAACGGTTCAAAAGGATTCGGGGCAAGTTCTCGCAGGACCCCTCCTCTGGTTCTCCATGAGAATGTGACTGCAATCTCAGACCCTGCATCCATGGCGGAATCCTTCACAACTGCTTTCTCTGCCGTTTCTATCCGTGATGCTGCTCCACCAGCATTCAATGCATGTCAGGATGTCGTGGAAGGTCGCCAGTTGGACTTTATCTCGAGAGCCGGAGAGGCAGTTGCCACCCTGGTTCTGCCCAGGAGGCAACCCTGGAGGGTACCACCTTTGGCTATTTGTCGCCACGCCTCTGCTCCCAAAGCTTCTACAGCACTGGGAGTATTGCGTTTGACCTTTTTGTACCACACCTCGTGTCACGTTGGAACCGTGCCAGTTAATATGGATGGCTCTAAGTCTCAAGAGGGGGTCAGCTTCCACGCTGTATTTCCTCTGTTGAAGTCAGCGGGGCTCTGCCAGGCGCTGCGTCTGTCTTCACGGCTGAGCTGGTGGCAATACACCACTCGCTATGGGAGATTATTCGATGTGCCCTGTTCCGAGACTGGATTGTGATTTATTGCGACTCACAAAGAACACTGAGTGCTCTTGGGGCATTGGAATCTCCGCATCTCCTGGTTCACGATATCCGTGATGCCACAATTTTGGCAAGCTGGGTGGATGTTTAGATTATCTTCTGCTGGGTTCCTGGACATGTAGGAATTGTGGGGAATGAGGGCACCAAAGAGTCTGTGAGGCTCGGGCGACCAGACCAGCGTTTCGCTCTTCCTCACACTGACTACATGGCAGGAATATGGGCTGCTTGACAAACAAGATGGGAGACAGTTGAGGGGAACTTAAAGTTGCGTGCCATTGTGCCGAGACTTCCATGGACCTCCCCCTCAATGCTGCGAAGGCTTCAGGTTGCTTTTGCCGTCTTCCGAATTGGACATGCAGGCTCAATGCACTGCCAGTTGATGGAGTGCTCACCATCACTACTGTGAAGACTGCTTTTTTCCCCAGATTGCTCAGCACATTCTTGTTGAATGCCCCAGTCTGGGCAATCTTCGCGCACATTACCTGTCCCAGTACCGGGATGGGCGGGGTGGCTACTGCCTGTCCCTTGTACACATTGACTGATGGACTTACCGACTTTTGTGGGAAGGCAGGCCTTTTACCCTTTATTTAATGTTTTTTTGTTATTTTTGTAGGTCGCACGTTCCTGTGCCGGGGCGGAGGCAGACCTTTTCCCAATGCTGAAGCTTGCATCCTACCTCTTACCTTCATTTTTTTTTATTGTTGTAGTTTTTTCATGTTACTAAATAGTAACATGAAATAAAATATTTTTAAAGTAGCCTATTACTAGGCACTTTTGAATACGGTGACTTATGCCCAAGTAGGCAGTCGCCAGATGAGCTCTTAAATTTTTCTTTTACTATCAGCCTGCAAAACTTTTATACATCCATCCAGAAATTCACCCAACTCTTACCCAGAGCCTATTATTCTCTCCCAATTTCTCCTTACAATAACTCTCATACTCCTTCAAAAACACTATGACATCTTTTGTTTTTTCACCCTAAACTTACTTAGCTTGGGTACTTCTTCGTTCAGTATACTCTTATGAACTTCAGCCTCATTCTTACTCTCACTTACTTCTTTTCCACTATCACTCTTACCCTCATTCGAACTGAAGTATAGCGAGTCTATACTGGTCAGTCATGCCCTTTCTTGTTGATACAGACGTTGAGTCTTTGGGGTCATCATCTTCTGTTGCTTCGTCTCCTGCCATGGTTCATCCTAGTCCGTCTGTCCCTTTGTCTTTCATTTTTGTTTGTAGTGGAGTAGAGGCCACACCACCATCAATCGCCCCTAATTCTCTCATTCAACATTTGCATCACCCTTTCTTCCATTTCCACCTCACTGTTCTTAATCCTCTCTTCCATTCTCACTTCCATCTTTCTCATTTTCCTCTTCAAGCAAGCATTCTCCTTTCTCAACTGCGCATTTTCTCAGTCCTTCTGCTGCAACAACTCATTCAGCCTTCTCACTTCCATCTCCACGGTCCCGCTTTGCTCCTCTTCCATCCGGGGCGGGGCTAAAAAAAACATGTGTTGTCCCTCTCCTTCCTCAAACCACAAGGCAGTCGCTGTCCGGGTGCCAAAAATATATGGCGGCAGGGTCACGAGCCCCTCGCTAACTATCCCCGTTGCCCAGGCAAGGCCAACCCGGTTGTTCGAGGAAATAGTCTAATCTTATTTTTTAAGAATACACCGGAAATAATAAAAAATGGCAAACAACAAACAAATCTCCTGAAATACAGTTGCGCCCATATCTATTGGCAATACATCTCAAATTTTGTAATTTACAAATTTTTATATGTTACTAGTTTGAAATGTACATATTTATATTATATTTAATTATATTAGCCTAAAAGCAATATATTATAATGTGTAAATGATAATAAAACAAATTATTAACATTGAACATGTTATTTATTAGAAGAACACAGGAAGAAAGAGTATTGGCAACATTTATAAATATTTTATATATATTATTGGCAACTATAAATTAATATTTCCTGTAACCGCCTTTAGCAGCAATGAGATATTCCTTTTAGATATGAACAAGTTTTAGCAAGTTATCACTAGGAATTTTACTCCACTCTTCCACTGCAAAAGCTTTCAACTCTTGATGCTGCTTGGTGACCTCTTATGAACATGTGACCTCAGTTCTTTCCATATATTTTCACTCAGATTTAAATCTGGACTTTGAGAAGGCCATTTTATCACTCTTAAGCATTGATTAGCAAAATATTTCTGCATTGATTTGATCATTATCCTGTTGGAAGATGCACCCTTGACCAAGACTAAGTTTCCTCGCCAATTGTTTCATATGTTCATATGAGCTACCGCATTCTCAAGCCTCAAACAGTAGTGAAACTGTTGTGCCTCCCAGTCCCTGTAAGCTTGGAATGCTCCACTGAGTCCCATTTCCTGAACTGTATGGGATATCTTTAAAGAAAGCAGTCCTGCCTCCACCTCTCCTTCCCCCCAACCTCCTTTATTCTGGAGAATCTTGGCCATTTATATTGTTGGTACCAATTCTGTATTCTGTAGTATATATATATATATATATATATATATATATATATATATATATATATATATATATATATATATATATATATATATATATATATATATATATATTTTATGTGTGTGATTTATTCATTAGCTAATATTATATATTGTAAAGGCCATGTATACAATTTGTGTGATTATCATTTTATCATTGTTTTTCACTACTTTCTTATTTTTGTTTCTGTATATAAATAAAGTTATAATTAGAGTGCCCTTCATTGTCTTCCCCTCAAATACTTGTGCTGCAAGTAGTGTGACTGCAGGACCCTGGAACCTGCTGCCAAAGTGCAAGCATTATAAGAGCAGTGCCCCAAAATACACTTGATCATATGTTGGTCAACCTGTTTTGAGACTCCATTAATTGATTAAATACACCTGATATAGGTTTTTTCCTCAAAGTAGAATTTCATGTGTATTTGTGCAATTCCTTAGTAATATATTTTAATCTTTAGCCTATGAAAATAAGTATTAATTTTTTGTTTTTCATTTTTCAGTTAAGCACTAATTATTTTAGATAACTGGTTAATATCTACTCTCCGATGATTTATAAATTAGTTGATTAAAATTTTTGTCCCTCAAAATCACTTGACCATTTAAAGCTTGGAAAATGGCTTTATCAACAACAGATCTCAATTGTATTTTAAGGTTTGTATGAAATTATTATAAATAGTAACTCTTAACAGTATCAATGGTACCTATATAAATTATTTTTACTCAATACTTCTTGTTAGTTTATAATAATGCTATCTGACAGTAATTTGCTCGTAGGCATTATTGCAAGATTGTTTTTTTTGTTTTGCTTTTCAATTTACATACTAGATTAGTACCATGAGACACCCACTTTCCCTCCTCAAATTCCAAAATATATTATTGAGTTAGTCCAAAGAGTTCCTAGAACCTCCAAAGCCAGTCTACCACCACACACAAAAAACATATCATAGTATCCACTCTATGGGTTCAAATCCCTCCCACATTATACACTTGTTGCCCTGGCAATATTCTAGTATACTCGCCACCAAAAACTAAACACCTATAAATACTGCTTTTTCTTGACCAATGCAGACATCTGGTCCCATTGCCACAAAGAACCAGCCACAACTCATTGCATATTCACAACATGCCCACCAGAAGTAAAAATGAGTCTACATTTATAAATATATGGACTGGTAGATCTCTCGGAGAACCATGCCTAATCAACATAGTTCATTGAGTCTGCTCACCTAAGGGACCTTAGATAAGGCAACTTATTTAAATGGAGGAAAGAATAATACCAATTGACTCTTAACTCTCACTACATTTTCTAAAATCACAGGTAGTAGCTATAAAATAATATTTTTTTCAAACTAATAATTTCATTAAGGAAGCACTTTAAAAAAACCCCATCCTGTATACATTTCTTCCAAAAGTATTACAATTTGTACTTTTGAATATTTCTAGTATATTTAAGCATGATCTTTCTTACTACTCCTTCTCTTTGTACCTTTTTATTGTACTGAGTAAAGTACTTCAACTGCTGTCATTGTTTCTCCTGGATTCATGACCCTAGAAAGGGCTGCTGTCTGTAGACTTTTACATCTCTAGCCCCGTAAGGGGCACCAATATTTGCCTCTCTGGCCGCCATGCTGATGGGACTCAGCGCCCTGTCTGGCCCCAGCTTAGCCTCTTCTCCTTCTTTCAGACTGCCTGTATTTCTCCCATATTTCCTCACTTCCCCTACAACCTCTCCCACAACCTTCTCTGGTTGTCTTCTATTTTCACAGGGTAGATGCTGACCTCCTTCTCAGCCAACTATCCCGGATCGAGGCTGAGGGGGGACTGGACAATGTTCCCTAACCCCTGAGCTCCGGTTTTGGATGGTGGGTTTTTAACAACCTGCTTCATCTCCACCCATACCTTCTTCACATCCCCTTTCCTTCTCACTTCACACTATCAATTTTATGCCGTGTTCAAGGTGGAGCCGTCATGCTGAAGGGCTGCCAGGTCATCAGGCGAGAGGTGATTAGCGTCTGCATCCCGTAAAGAAATTAGGGTCACCATGCCCACTGATGAGAAAAACAAAAAAATCTCCCTCGTCCACTGTCAGAGCCACCCTCAGGCAGCGCCACAATAAAAATGCAGGTCCCTTCCCTTCCCTGTGCTCTCACAGGGGACCCTTCAACCAAACAACCAAATCTCTTTAACTGGAGATGAGGCTTACTCCTCTCCTTCGCCTACAGGTGTAGAGGACTTCCCCTCAACCCCTTGTCTGGAGGTGCCTTCAACTCCTCACTCTTTCCAGCGGCAGTCCACCATTTATTTTCCAAGTGGACTGCCAAGAAAGGCAGCAGGCAAGCCATAGCCAGCTGCTCCCCATTGAACTGGCTCGGTAGGGCAAACCTCCTTAGGGGCGAGAGGGAAGACAGGCCCCATCGGTTACTTGCCTCAAAAGACCTGCAGGCTGGCTCAAATATTAAATCTAGCGGGGGTCAAGGCCTGTCCCTCCCCAGACTCGACTCATGACACAGGTGCCAATGGGACCTGTGATGTCCTGGGGGAGGATGGCCAACTGGAGGTCCCCTTCCCCCAAGATAGACATGGTCCTTAAGGCAACTTAGCCTCAGATGGTAAGGACTTCCATGGGGGTGAATCCGGGCTCAGGGCCAAGCACCGAACTCAAGTACGCCCCTATGCAAGGTCCTCCTCTGGCTGGTATCCCTGCAATTGCCAGGACCTTCTCCATCTCAGAGAAGGACCTGGCTGAAAACGGTCGATCTGGCCTAGGGGCTTCCTCTCCTAAAAAGAAAAACTTGGTGCTCCTCTCCATCTGTGGGACCAAGACAAGATCGACCCATCTGACCCCTCTGCCTCCCTGGGTGCAGAGTTCCTGTCCAAGACCAAAAGTGCTAGTGCACGGAGTGGAGCATCGATTACATCGGGTCCCCTCATTCGGAGATTACCCGGCATTTTCGAGCCTGCTGACTTCAAACGCTTCCTAGTTATTCACTCCACTGATGGCAGCATGTTGGCTAAGGGCAACATGATCCATCAGAGGATAGCTTTAGCTAGTGTGATTGGTAGAGATCCGAAGGTGACCCGTTTCTCGGACGGGAGTCTTTTGGCGAATGCGTCGAATCACTTCGAGGCGGCCATGATTAGTGCCATTCAGACACTTGATGGCACACCTGTGAATGTAACGCTGCACTCAACCATGAACTTCGTGAAAGTAGTTTATGCGAGGGAACTCGTGGACTACTCAATAGAGGACATCACCTTAGAGCTGGCTGACCATGGGACAGTCAAGGTCGAATGTGTGATGAGAAAACAGGTAGGGGCCTCGAGACCCACCCCTACACTCTTCATCACATTCGACTTTGACAAGCTCCCTGAGTCGGTGCATACCGATTGGTACCGCTACCGCGTGAAGGCATTCGTGCCACTGCCGCGGCGGTGCTATTACTGCCACCTCTTCGGCCATACTAATTGCTCCTGTTGACATGCAAAGTCAGGGTTACCCGAAACCTGTGTAAGTTGCTCCAAGGCCACACACAATAAGTCCAAATTGTGTGTGCCCAAGGGTGTCAATTGCGGAGAGCCGCACCCCGCTTCTTCAAAGCAATGTGGTGCGTATCTCCTTGAGAAGGAAATCCTGGCTGTTTAGGCTCAGGATTGTCTCTCATTTCGCGAGGCTAAGGACTTGGTCCTGGCGCCCCCGGCGCTACCCGAGACGTCTTATGCCTCAATGTTGAAAAAGACAGCCTCTGCTCCTGGCCTGCAGGCCTACGGGTACGGTCGTTTCTGCACCCATTCGGAACCCTTCTGCATGTTCTACCCACCCCGGGCGCTCCCCTGGTAAAGCTGGCTGGACAAATGGTCCACACCCAACCCTGGCTAAAACCAGGGCTGCTCCCCTAAAGTTGGTCGCTAGGCCATCTTCCGGGGTTCATAATGCTGCACCCTGAAAGGAGGACAGCAACAAAGGAGGTTCGGCTCCTTCGCCCACGCCTTGTGGTGGGCTGAGTGGCTCGGAGACGGTGGATCCTTGAAAAGAGGGCCCCCCGCCTCCGAAGCCGAAACGCCCTGCCTAAGGTTTCGAGGTGGAGGGAGGAAAAGACTCGCATGGCGAGCCCAACCTCCCCCAATAAGTCCTCGAAGGCGACAGCGCCCGGGGTTCTGCCTCCGGGAAGCGTACGGCCATTTCCGTGAGGGTCTTCTGTTTGAAGAGGGGCCCCCGCGTCTCCTCCAAGCTAGGCCTGGAGGGCATATACTTTCAATGGAATTGCCGCGGACTCCGGGCCAACTGGGAGGAGCTGCTGAGGCTCGTCTCTTCCCGTTCCCCGTTAGCTATCTTTTTGCAGGAAGCCATGCTGGGCGCATGCCCCCTGCCCACCCTCCCGGGGCATAAGGGTTTTGCGATCCCACCACCACGGGATGGGGGCCGGGCGGGAGGATGTGCGATTTACACCCGGCATGATGTCTCCATTCTTTTTTTCACTTTAGATACCTCCTTTCATGCAGTGGCTGTGCAGCTTCACGTGGATAGGAGGTATACTGTTATTTCCGCGTACATTCCACCGTCAGCCGACTTCGACGCGGAGACCTTCCGCCGCGTCGTGGCACGGTTGCCGAGGCCCTTTCTCTTGCTCAGAGATCTAAACGGTAGACACTTCCTCTGGGGCTGTTGGGGAGTGGTCGATGACCTCCATGGTAGTGATCACTCTACCATTCAAATATCATTTTCTGGCCTGTTGCCGCCCGAGAGCCCGCCCAGTGGTGCTTGGCACGGTGGTCTACATTTCAGGAAATGACTGAATTCTCTATCTCAGTCGAGGAGTTTAGGTCGGTAGATGAGGCTGTTGAGTTCTCCGGCAACCTCATCGCTGCGGGCCTAGCTACTATTCCTAGAAGGTCTGGTCATTTTGCACCCCGACCACTCCCGTGGTCGTCAGTCGAGTGTGAAAGGGCCCTCAATTAGATGCGCTATGTCTACATTTGCTATAAGCGCCGCCCGAACGATTTCACTGTCGGTGAATTTCGTCGGGCTAGGGCTATGTTCCGATATATTTCGAAGCACGCCCGCCGCTCTTCTTGGCGGGCATACGTGTCTTTATTTAGCGGGAAGACCCCTCTAGCAGAGGTGTGGAAGCGAGTCAAAAGGATTCGGGGCAAGTTCTTGCAGGACCTCCCCCTCCCGTTCTCCAGGAGAATGGGAATCCTTCGCGACCGCTTTCTCCGCATTCTCTAGCCAGGATGCTGCTCCGCCAGCATTCAATGCCCCTCGTGATGTCGCGGAGGCCCCCGGTTGGACTTTACCTCCAGAGGCAGAGAACCCTTCAATGACGGGTTTACTCTGAGTGAGTTGCGTTCCGCTCTTGCTTTGTGCGCGGACATCGCCCATGGTCCGGACGATGTCCCGTACGCCTTGCTTTGACACTTCGGTGAGTGAGGCATGGCCTTTCTGTTAGATTTGTTTGACAGAATCTGGGTGGAGGATCTCCTCCCGGATTCCTGGCGAATCGCTACTGTGCTTGCCTTTCACAAACCGGGGAGAGATCACTCTACTCTGGCCAGTTTCTGTCAAATCTCTCTAACTTCTTGCATTTTCAAGTTGATGGAGAAATTAGTAAATGTTAGATTAGCCTTTTTTCTGGACACCGGAGGCCATCTGTCTTCTGCACAGTGCAGCTTCCGCAAGTTCCACTCCGCGTCAGATGCTCTGCTCCGACTATAAAATGCCATCTGTGAGGCCTTCCTTCATAGACAGCACTACACTGCAGTGTTTTTCGATCTGGAGAAGGCCTATGATATCACATGGTGATGCGTTATCATGGAGACTCTCCACATGATGGGGGTGAGGGGACGCCTCCCTATCTTTATATCTGCACCTTACTGCAACAACTGTTTGGCACATTCTTGTTGAGTGTCCCAGTCTGGCGGATCTTTTCGCACATTAGCAGGATGAGCAGGTTCACTTATGCTTGTCCCTTGTACTTGTGACAGGGGAAGGCCTGAAACTGGAGCGTGCTTTCTTCTTTTGTTGTTAGTTCTTTTTGGTTGGTTGTTTTTAGTCTTTTTTTGTGTGTGTATGTCTTGAAATAGCCTAATTTATAGGCTAGCCTTTTTCTGTCAGCTCATGCCCTTGTAGGCAGTCACCATGCGAGAACCTCTTTAAAAAAAAATGTATGTATGAACTTTCTGCTGAAAATAGCTATCTTGATTAGTTTTCACTTTTATTTCCTTCATAGTCCTACTATCGCCATATACTTTACTGATTGAGCTCAAGCTTTATGAAATGCTTTGGTGCCTCATTCTTATCAACCGCTAGGTAGATTGATCTTTGTGCTATAGAAAATCCATTTTTCATTACAGTCATTGCACAGGAGGAACAATCCTTCTCATTCTTCTGTTTGGAAAAAAGCACAATTATTTTGTAGACAATTTAAGTTTCTACCTACATTTAGCTTAAATTTACTACAATTTTCCTACATACCTCTTTTCTATAACTTATGGTAGAAATTTCTCCATTGACTTTCACCTTAATAAATTAATTCTCACATTAAAATTCATACTTTTATAAACCTGTATTATGTATAACTGAGGCTGGGATTGTGTAGCAGGGGTAATATACCAACTACAACTGAAACCTGGAAGAATGGTATGCCCTCCTGTCCCCACTGCTTGCAGGAGGACTTATGGCCATCTTCGACTATTTTTGCTATATCTGCCTTCACTACTTTCTTTACAGATTCCTTACTAACTCCTCATGATGATATGCCCTCATTGCTCTTGCACTTTAAATTTCATAAATGAGTAGCAATTTTTTTATGAAAGCTTTAAATGCAGACTTTTAATTGTTACTGACAAAAAACACCATTACTTTGAGCCCTGGATTGCTACAGAGAGAGAGAGCTTACTATTGGTACCTAATTGTGAATTTTACTTTGTTTTGGGGGAGTTTTCTTTGGTTTTAAGATGGTCGTTGTTTCTGTTTCTTTTAATTTATTTACCCCATTTGTAGGCTATAATTTATAAGGAATAATTTTAATTTCTCTGACTCCTTCTGCAGGTAGTTAGTTGCCAGGTAAGACCTGTTTAAAAAACAAATTGCCTTAGATCTTATTACCACTTCAACATTTTATATTCATTATTTTTCTTATTTTGTATTTGTCTTCTCTCTGCTGAGCGAATATGTTCACCTTGGACTATACCAATATCAGTTGGTGTTGTTGTTTATAGCTCCTTCTGAACAGATGTTATCTCTACTCCCTCTGACAACTTGTGAGATAAGGGAGAAAGCCTTGATCTTACAGCCTTTGCTGTAGTTCCCGGGAATGTTACCACAGTCAAGTGGGATTGCACTTTCTCTCAGGCTGTCCCGAGGTTTAGAGTGGAGGGAGGCTATTGCATGCTGTGGGGATTTTATAGCGGCCCATGTAACAGCGAGTAAGTGAAAATTCTATCGTAACTTAGCCTTGCAAAAGTGGGGTACTCGTGTCATATCCACTTGGGAATGACTGACCACTCTTCAACTTTTTCCGGATTTGCTGAATCCATTGAAACAGAGAATATCAATACTTGCATACAGGGCCACCTTGAGAACTCAAACTCCTATTAATAAGAAGCCAATGGAAATAAACAGTTTAGATACTAGTAGTATAAAGGAAGCTTTATTTGATACTATTTGGAACTAGTTTGAAAATCAAGCATCCTAATAAAGGTTATACCATGGTATTTATTCACAGCACGCCCTTGTTCTAAAATGACAGTATATCTAGAACTATGTCCATTTTTCAGGCTTGATCCTTGCTGTGGACCTTTCAGCCCCTTTTTGGGCTCTTATCTGGAAAAAGGGTCTATTTTTTATGAGGGCCCTTTAAAAGAACAGCTCTACCCACCACTCAATACAGTTAATCAGTCAGTGATAATGTCCTAATCATTAGCCATCAGTTGTATTATAAGAAATAATTTTAATTTTTGTTTCATTGATTGGGGGAAATAGTGCTTCCTTTTTGCTCCTTAGGCCCCTTTTAAAAGAAAAAAAAATTATTTTGAAACTAAAAGACAAATTTATCAAAGTTTATGGAAGAGGGGTTTGTAGGAAAAGGGGAAACTACTAAGGTACCTGCTGTAATCTTAACAATTCAGGCATATCCCCCATGGGTTTTAGAGCTGGAAAGGCATACAATTTTCTGGATGTCAATTGCAGCATATTTCCTCTTGCTGTGTACCTGAAACTTCCTTCTCATATTAATAGGAATAGAATTGATTTAGTGTCTAATCATTTAGGCTGTCAATTAAAAAAAAATTAAGGTAAATTGTTCTTATTTTACAGTATTTTGAACTCGGGAAGTTCAGAAACATCTCCCTTGGATCAAACAGTCCAGCTTATCACTCAAAAATTTACTAAACAAGATAATTTTAAATGTAAGTATGAGGACACCATATAATGTACTTTAGCTTTTGAAATTTAAAATATAAGAAGTTAAGTAATAATTTACACCATATAAAAATTTAGCCTATAAAGGCAATTTATTTTGACTTCAAACCATTCTTCCTTCAAGTGTTATTGTAATCACTTGTCCAGAAAGATCTACAATAGAAGGTTGCAAAAATCAACTATATTTTGAGACAAGTGAAGTATTCATAGGGTGAGGGGTGGAGGGTGATATAACTTAACTCTACAAAGTTATTTCTCAATTCAAAGACAACACTGAGGGGGGGTGGAGCAAATATCACTGTTTGAAGCTCTAGAGAAGAAAGTTACTACTAGTAATGAATATTTGACATTTTGTAGCATTAATGAGAAAATAAAGTAGATGTAAATTACTTACTCAAAACCCTCACCAACCTCAGGGGGTCACCTGAAAAAGCTTTAATCCTTACTGATATTGGAATCATTCTAAAAGTTGCCAGTGAAAAGTGTGAATTTATTGGAGTTAAAGGGCAAATGAATCAATATACTCTATTTTCTACTCTGAACTTACCATTAGATGCGACCGTGGCTTGAGATGGGTTATTCATTACTATGGGGTCTGTTGGGTTACTTTGTTGCCATTGGCAACTCTAAATTCCATATGTGTTGTCTGGCATTGGTTATCTCTTCTTCCTATCCTAGTAGAGTCAGCTGTGCATCATATAGGAAGGAAGCAATACCATGGCTGAATTCAATCCTCCAAAAAATTGGAAAAGACAAGCTGTGCTGCTTGTTCACACTGGGGGCACTAATGTGAAGTTCTTTGAATGCTTGGGTGTCAATCTGAGGGCAGTGCGGAGGATCAGGAAAGAGTTGGAATAGTCAGATTGTGATTACAATCTGAACCTCTCGCCAAGCATTCTGATATGTAAAGAACCCCACCAATTTGTCACAGAATACAGTCCATCATTGATGATGATCCCAGCGAGTCGATGGGAAAGATGGTCTCGACATGCCCACTGTCACCTGCGATGTATTATGCTTCAATATTAAAATATGCACCCTCTGCTCCTGGACCCATCCAGAACTATGAACATAGTTACTTCCGCACCTATTTGGACCCATCTGTAGGTTCTACCCACCTTGGGCCCAATGTGGATCATAGCCTAGTGTGGACATCGCCCCTCATCCAGATGATATCCTGGTTTCTGCCCAATCTCTTTAATCTCCTGTGTGTGCAAGAGTAGACTTTTTCACAGACAGAGGAGGCCACCTCTCTTCTGCACAGTAGGGCTTCTGCAAGTTCAACTCCATGTCTAATGCTCTGCTCTGACTGTAAAATGCCATCTCCAAGGCCTTTCATCATAGACACCACTATGCCACAGTGTTTTTCATTCTAGAGAAGGCCTGTAATACTGCATGGAAATACGGTATTGGAGAGACTCCACACAATGAAAAGGAATGCCCCCCAATCTTTATTTCTGAGTTTCTGTGAGATTGTCGATATAGCATATGGATGGGAGGAGCCCTCACTGGCCAAATAAAGCAGGGAAGTGTCTTCAATATCGCACTCTTTGCCCTGAGCATCAACGGTAGCACATAGGTGCGGCCGGAAGATGTTCTCGCTTTGCTCTATGTTGATGCCAACTCTGGAGTTTCTACTCCCACAAGAATTGAACATCGTCTCTCACTATGTAAGAGCACATGTTTCTGTTTTCCTTTTCTAATACTAAGCTGGTGTGCTTCTGCCACCATCTACAGCTCCGCCCTGACTTTGACTTGTTTCTAAACAGGGTTCACCTGGAAGAAGTAGAGACACACCATTTCCTTGGTCTTATTTTTGACTGATGCTTTATCCGAGAGGCCTGTACATGCACCATGGATATTCTTTGTTCCATGATGTTCAGCACTTGAGGTGCTGATGGGCACCTCATTTGTTCACTCAAAGCTTGACTATGGATGCAAGTTTCATGCCCTATTCATAGCCTTCTTGTCAATGGCGGAGAGATGTCACTTGCTCTGCATCATGCACAATGGATTTGTAGTGATTGAACTACGCAATAGGTAGACCTCTGGCACCATAATTGCTGGATTCAATAGGCCCAAAAGATAGCTCCACAAAATGGATGCGAATTGGTCCTATTAAATCTAAGCATGCCTTATTAAATATATATAATATTGTATGAGAAATATGATGGGATTTGTAAATGTACATATATGTAAGCAAGTAAGCTTGAGACACACAGAGGAGCAAAGGAAAATGGTTGAACAACTGCATTTGATAAAGCTGCCCAAGTTGTGTCTCAAGATAATTATCAAAGACAGATATTTAAGGAGGAGCCCTGAGTAAACATAGCTGTTGACCGTAAGAGATGGCGCAGCGACAATCATATCAAATTATACAAATAAGAGTTTATCATGTGGCACATCTGGTTCTGTCCATGACATTGCATTGCACTGTACCACATTTAACTATTTATTGCTGTCTCTCTTCTCCCAAAGCTGTTACAGCCCTTGGAGTATTGCATTCCACCATTTTAGACCCCACTTTGTGTTCAATTTGGACCCATACCACTGTAAATGAAGGGTTCCAAATCCAGAGATCATTATTTCCCACACCACATTACCCTTGTTTGAAGTCTGCTGGGCTCTACCAGCAGAGAGGTGAGGGCCTCATGGTAAAAAGATGGTAGATAGCCAACTTTAATTTGAAGTTGCACGCCATTTCCCCACTGACTTTTCTCTTCATCCCACACTACAATACATTAACCCAGTAAGAGACACAATGATTTGTTTTTCTGACCACTGTGTTGATGGCATGATGTCAGCTTAGCCTGCTTCTCCTTCTGCTTACCCCTACCTTGTCTTTTTTACTAACTCTTTTTCATCCTGCCTATGTCCTTTCATCCACCCTCTTTACTCCATCATTTTCTCTACCCTTTTGTATGCCCCTTCTTCTTCTACTGCCCATGTACCCCCTCAATCATGACCAGTGACCCAAAGGACTTGCACCTGAATCACTCCTATGACCTAATTTTAGGTATGTTGACCTTAACCGTTCCTAAACCAGTCACCAAGCCAGATCTTTCATCCCAACCTGCCTACCATGCCACTATTAGGATTTGGTCTGGGTTTGCCCTGAGATTGGTAGAGAAGGCATATCACATCCCACATAATGATAGTGGCTGGAGCCAAACAAAAGGCATCCAGTAGTGCCATTCACTTGAGGGTTCAATGTTGGCCATGGATAATCTAAATTCAGAAACACCTAAAAGACAAGTAATCAACATGACTATAAAAAACTATTTGGACTCACTTACTGGTCATGTTACATCACAATCCAAACAGAAAATGGAAAAAATTGTGCCCTTGATCTACGATAATGATTACAGCATGTCACCAGAGAAGCTCAGAGATGTCTATTAGCCCAGATCAAACCAGGGAATAGTAAAGATTAGAACTAAAACCATTTTAAAAAAACTATTAATATTATGTTTACAGCATGATGGTCAGAACTACACTCTTCAGTCAGTTCATGCTAGGTCCTAAAAGTTGATGATTTCATTTGTTGTGGAATCAAAAAGGTATTTGAAGATGATGGCCACAAGATGAAGTGTGTTTTCCTATATAAAAAGAAGAGGCAAAATACATGATGCCATTAAAAATTGTAAAACTTGTATTCAAACAACAAAACATCTGTGTCGCAGGGACCATAATCCCAATAAGGGAAGAGCTTCCTTCACCAATGCAGTGCCGCAAATGTGTCTGCTTCAGACATCCAATTAAGTTTTGCACATCAGAATGGTAACTATGCTTTAGATGTGCTCCAGTGACCACAAAAATGAATCCTGCACCCAACAGGAAATATGCTGCAACTGAAGAAAACCAAACAAAACATTCTTTCAAAATGTCCTGCAAACTCTCTCAATAATCAAGAGATAGAAATATGCATGCTACAATTTGGTATTGGCTTTGCCAGGCAGTAGAAGATATAGCAGAGGAAGGAGTCTCACTCTAGGTCCCCCACCTACACCACAGTATCCCAGGTCTCAAACAAAAGTGCACCTGCTAACACCCCTTCCACTGAAGGAAATGTCCATCAAAGATCAAACGGCCTTCCTGCCTGCAATGAAAGCTCAGCCCAAACTGGCTGAATCAACCCCACTAACTTCACAAACATATCTCTAAACCTGAAATCCTTCTTAAAAAACAATTTAATTTTCATTCTCAACAAGATGACAAAACAAAAAGCAATGCCATATACATATATAAAAACATCCCATACACATCCCACCAACTTAAAATTCAACTAAATGTTCTTGCAATAAGGGCACTTTGCAGACACCTTTTGACTATCTGCTCCATCTATCTGTCCCCAAATGTACCAGCCTCTCAAGATGACCTGGAACTACTACTAGACCAATTACCAGAATCATTCCTGGCCTTGGAAGATATCAATGCCAAAAACATCCACTGGTATGATTGAAAGGAAAACAACAGAGGAAGACTGATGAGGAATATAATTAAAAATTGCCAGTTAGAAATATTAAACAGTGAAAGTCCAACCTACCACCATCAACAAAATGATACCTTCTCTCATAATGACCTATCCATCCATGGCAGAAATCCCATCCATCATGTAACCACCTACCAGTGCTGAAGATATGCACCTTTTCACCCTACAAATAGCCTCAATCCATTTCTAAAACATCCAAAGTCCAATTCATGGTGTAATAAAGAATGCCAAAAGGCAAAGTAACAAAGAAATAGAGTGCATAGATACTTTAGGTTTACTAAGTCTCCCACATCATACATGGAATACAAACGTTGGTTTGCTTTAGCCCAGCAAACATTTAAAGAGGTCCACCATCAATCATGGCAAGCTTATGTATCATCCATCACTACCAGAACACCCATAACCAAGATATGGCACCACATGAAAAGGAAGAAGGGCAGTGTAACCACAGTACACTGGCCAATTCTCAAGATAAATGACACCTTGTCAGCTGACCACAGGTAGTGGTCAATATAATAGGAAACTCCATAAGAGACATATAAAAAAGATCCCAAGAACACCTTTTCCTAAGATGAAAAACATAAATAAAGGCAATACCCCTGAACTTCTCAATGCAACATACTCTTAAGTATAACCCCATTTTCCAGGTTGGCAAAACCCCCCAAATTTTGAAAAGACCCAATAAAACCCACGTTTTATTCTGGGTTTTTTCAAAAAACAAATGCTACAAGCATTAGAATAACATAGAAAAAGAATAGCTATCTCTATTTTTATATAATATTAATAATTAATTAGTTTAATAAATATATTAAGGTAAGAACAGATCACTGATCGAGAATTTTAGGTACCCATGATAGCCATAACCTGTAGAAGGAGAGATGAATTATGAGTCAGTATCAGAGAAATAATCTTAATTTGATACATATTTGTTGAGATTATAAACATAAATATGAATTTTAAATAAAATAATTATAAGTAGCATTCATTTCTTAAAAAAAAAAATCCAGATTTTGCAAATTTTATTTGAAAAAGCCCGAAAAAAACCCCTAATAAAACCCAAGTTTTTTAGGGCTGGGTTTTGTAATTTGCCAACCCTGCCATTTTCTCTTTCCAAATTTGAAGCTTCTCTCTCAAACTGTCTGAATACTGCCCTAGGACATGACCAAATATTTTGCCCCATTATCAGAAAAAAGTTACATCCCAATGCCCTTGTCTATCTCTTAGATGGTTACAATAAGATTGATCAAAATGGCACCATACTACCCTACTTGAAATCTGGTATGAACCTTATGCACCAAACAAACTAAAGAACAAAGGCCCACTCCTTAAAAGAATGGCCAATACAAGACCGAACTGGTACTTAGAAGCCAACATTCTACTATCCCCCTACCCAATATAGCTACAAGAAAAATTGATCCACACTCAAACCTTTAACTTTACTGGGCGATGATATAAGCCAGCTCATTTGCAGGAGGAGGAATCCTAATGGCAGTATTTTTTTTTTTTACCTCAGTAAAGCCTATTATACAGTATGAAAAAGAGACATCCTTAACCAAATTCATGGTATTAGTATCGGAGGCTCTCTCACCTACTTTATTAAAAACTTTGACAAACAGATATTTTAATGTAGACCTCCAGGGAACCTGTTCTTACACATAAATCCAGCTGCAGGGGGCTCTGCAAGTAAGCATTCTGAGCACTACCATCAAGTGCTTGCTCTCTATACAAATATGATTTTGCCATCTGGCTCTCAGGAGTACATCCTCCAGAAGTCAGCAACCACTTAAGAAACCTATAAATACAATCTACCAATATACAAATAAACAGGGCTTCACAATTTTGATAGAGAAAACAGTCACTGTCACCTTCAACAGAAGAAGAAACATCCACAATCTAATCCTTTACATAGACGGATGACAATTTACCCCATGAACTGATACCAGGTTCCTAGGCCTCATCTTTAACCAAAAGTTGACCTGAAAAAAACACATTATTGATCTCCAGAAACACTGCATGCCCATCATAACCTTGCTTAAAAAGCTGTTGCATCTTCCTTAGGGAGTGGAGAGAAAATCTCTTCTCTACCTACATAAGACCCTTGTACTTTGCAAATTAAAATACAGAAGCCACCTATATGCAGCAGTATCCAATTATACTCTAAAGAGCCTGGATTCTGTAAACCATGAATCCCTTTGTCTAGCCACCGGAGCATTCAAATTGACTCATACATCATCACTTTGTGCAAAGTCTGGTATAGCACCACTCTGCTACCATAGATCACTAACATAATTAAAATACCTAATCCATGCCTACCGAAACACCATCAGACAACCCAATTCTAAAAACAACAATAGACATCTACAAACTGCAAATGCAGGTGGCATACACACAGTCAAAAACCTTTTACATAACTTGAACTTGCCTAAGTTGAAAATCATCAACAAAAAACCCTGGACTACTTCCCCATGGCTAACCCTCTCCAACATTCTGCCAAATACACACCATCCTCAAAAACAACGACACAACCCACAGTACTCTACACTCTTTTCCAGTGCCACCAGGAAATCTATGAGTCCAGCCAGACAATTTTCACAGAAAAATCAAACAACAGTGTGGCATGTGTTTTAAGCCTGCCTCACCAGACTACCTGAATGTGTGTCAGTTCTCTCAGTGGACTGACAGTAATTTAATTAGCTCTAAACTCTGCAACAACAAGCAACAAGATTACAATATTCTCTGACTCCAATAATGCACTTGAGATCCTAAAATTCTACCATCAGACACATCTCATCAAAATACAAGATAAATTAGCATCTCTTTCCAGTAACACAACCTTATTCTAGTGCCCCTAACATGTGTGTATCAAAGGTAACAAGAATGCTGATACAGCAGCAAAAACAGCCATATCAAACCAACTACTCCCTACTGAACCAACATATTTCAAAAACTATTACAAACTCTTCATCAAAAACAAATGACAAAATTAATAGCACATACATGGCCATCCACACCTTCTCCAAATCAAGAAGAAGATAGAAATTAGCGATTCTTATTCAAGAAAATGTGAAAGGGTGTTGTCTTAGCATGACTCAGCTAGGGCACACCAAGCTGACCCACAACCACCGGTTCTGCCATTCCCACCACCGCATGTAATGCTCAAATCTCTCTTCCTCACATGCTAGTAAGTTGCAGGAAACAATGAGCAAAGAGAGTTAAAAACTTCTTAAACAACCCAACCCTAGAATCAATCCTAGCAAATGATCCTAAAACAAATGACAACCTCCTATCCTACTTGAAAGAAGTATAGTTATACCAAAGAATTTAAACATTGTAAACAGACACCGCCTGGTTAAACCCCAATTTTGGTGATAAAAAGAATAAAACGCTTAATAATAATTTAAAAAACACTACCTTGACAGGTTTGGGTCATTCTAGGGTTGAGTCTGAATCAGGCAAACTTGTGGGATACATTCACTATCTATCCTGGTATTAGGATGAGTGGGTTTGCTACTGCTTGTTACTTGAACTCAAGGTGGGTTCATTTGAACTTGACTAGCATTATTGAGTTTCTGGAGGAGGCAAGCCTTCTCCATTTAGTTTGGGGGGGGGGTCAGCCCACTGAGAGAAGTGGTCTTCTAGCACCTGAGCATGTCTTTTTTTTATCCTTGTTCTTTAATTGATTTCTTGGCTGGTATTTTTCATATTTTTAAGATACCAAGAGATAGGCTTATTTATAATTTTGGTGGATGTGCCTTTGCTGATGGCTGCCAAATGGGCTATTTGGAATAATAAAAAAGGTCATTAGGCTCATCTGGTCCAGTGTCTTTTAGACTGCTCCCCTGAGATAATGCCCAAAGAAACGGAGATAGATGGTTTCGCCCAGGGCAACAGATAGGCATGGTTGAGTCTTCATTTCTGCTTCTGAATTGAAGGTATCAACCTCATCTCCCCACTGTTGTTCTCCACCCAGCCACCTACACTACTAGGAGGAACATTCCTATCTGCATCTCATTTAGTCCCCTTTTGCAATATACATCTGACACTATATTGGTGCTATTCTTGCCTCCTTCCTCCTCCTACACACTTAAATATCACTACCACTGCAAGGAAAAACCTATTCTTGTAGTCTTTCAAGATCATTTAAATGGAACATTTTCAAAATACAAAAAGGTTTTATTATAGAGCATTTTGTCCCTTAATGGTATTTTTGTATGGCTCTTTTTACATAGAGAAATGGAAAACCAAATCTTAATGAAGAATTGTGATATTTTGTTTCAGTGGGATGTGCTCTCTCACTATTATTGCAGCAAGTGGATCTTCTTTCTTCACCTGGTCAAAAGCTGGTTGCAGCAACTATACTTCATGAAATCTTCCGTGGGCAGCAGCTTCCTCCACACCCAAATCCATTCTATCCAGTTCTCATAAATTTAGTTGTGAGTATTGATCTCTCTTTCGCCTTGATGGTGCTTGGTGATATGCAGCATAATTCTCATACTGGTCCAACCACACCATTTAAAGAAGGCTTTCTTATTTGATTGGCTGAGAGAAATGTCAGTAGGTCGATTATTGTATCTTGGTATGTAAAGTTTATAGTTCCAACACTGATCCCAACCAGACATTTCATACAACACGGATTTATAAATTACTGTTTTCACTGACCGAATGCTAACATATTGTTAGCTGAGAAGCGACTCTCACTTATTAACCTCTCACTCTAAGAGTGAAAGTGACCAACACTGCATTTATGGTGCCATTTGAAGTAATTTGCCCACCTAGCCCTAATATTTTTTTTACCTTTAAAGCGCCGTACTAAGAAAGTGGAGGACCCCATCAGCAACAGAGAAAAAAAAGGTTAAAAAATCCAACGTCCTCATATCGAAAGACCCATGAGTAAATGATTTGAAAAATGCAATATAAATAAAACTAAATGGTTATGTCATGAGAGAAAATAAAGTTGTCTCAAGAAAAACTACGCCCCCACCCATGTTGGACTGGGTGGGTTGGATACAGTTGATCCTCCAAAGGAGAGACCCCCAACGGCCGAATGATTCGAAAGACCCATGAGTAAATGATTTGAAAAATGCAATATAAATAAAACTAAATGGTTATGTCATGAGAGAAAATAAAGTTGTCTCAAGAAAAACTACGCCCCCACCCATGTTGGACTGGGTGGGTTGGATACAGTTGATCCTCCAAAGGAGAGACCCCCAACGGCCGAATGATTCGAGGCGGGAGGAAAAGACTCATAGCGAACCCAACCTTCCCATATAAGTCTTAGAAGGTTACAGCGCCTTGTTCGGCCAACAGCGCCCGGAGTTCTGCTTCCAGGAAACGTACCGCCATTCCCACGAGCGTCATCTCTTCGAAGAGTGCCCTTGTATCTTCTCCGAGCAAGGTTTGGAGGGCATATTTACTCAATGGAATTACTGTGGAGTCCGGGCCAACTGGGAGGAGCTGCGTTTGCTCGTCTCGTCCCGTTCCCCATTAGCTATCTTTTTGCAGGAGACCATGGTGGGCGCCTGCCTCCTGCCTACCCTCCCAACGCATAAGGGTTTTGTGACCCGCCACCACGGGATGGGGGCCAGGCAGGAGATGAGCGATTTGCACCCGGCATGATGTTTCCGTTCTTCTCTTTACTTTGAATACCTGCTTTCAGGCAAGTAGCATTGCAGCTGCACCTGAATAAGAGGTATACTGTTATTTTCGCTTACTTTCCACCGTCAGCCGACTTCGACGCGGTTGACTTTCGCCGCATAGAGGCAGTGTTACAAGGAGTTACAAGGAAAGAAAGTACCCTAGGAGACCTTACGGTCCATTCAAAGAGGGTACCTTTGGACTAGCAATCGAGCGGGCACATGGCTGCTCAATTGGTTTGCGTCCCTAAACGGCCACTTTTCAAGACTTTGTCTAGTCTTGAATTGAACTGGTCAACAGATTCACTGTTGACAACTTCCACTGGAAGTACGTTCCACTTACCGCAGATACTGTAGGTGAAAAAATTTCCACACAGATTGCGGTTGTAACGCTTCAGTTCAAGTTTGAAGCCGTGATTGCGCGTTCTGTTCTCACTCAGTGTGAAAATATCCCGGTAGTCAACATTGTCGAACCCTCGAAGTATTTTGAAAACTTCGATGAGCTGACCACGCAGTCTACGGGTTTCCAGCGAGAACAGATCTAATTCCCTTAGTCTATCCTCATAACTTTTATGTCGGATAGAGGGAATCAGTTTGGTTGCCCTAGCTTGTACACGTTCCAACCTTGCGATGTCCTTTCGAAACGAAGGACTCCAAAATTGTACGGCATACTCCAGGTGCGGGCGAACGAGGGAGTTGTACAGACAAAGTACTATCTCCTTGTTACGGTATCCAAACTGGCGCTTTATGTAGCCTAACATCCTTTGGGCTTTCTTCTCTGCCTCGATGCACTGTTTCGAGAACTTGAGGTCCCATGTGATAGTAACACCCAAGTCCTTCTCAGTGTCACTCGATTCAAGAGCAGTACCTTTAAGGATGTACTGAGATTTGGGGTTTCGGTGGCCGATATGCATTACTTTGCATTTCCCCACGTTGAAAGGCATTTGCAACGTGTCCGACCACTCCCCAATCCTTTGAAGGTCCTCTTGGAGGCGGGCAGTGTTCCCCTCCTTTGCCACATTGATACCAAGCTTGGTGTCGTCGACAAATTTGGAGATTTTGGCAACCATGTCTCTGTCCATGTCGTTGACATAGATAATAAACAGTAGTGGTCCCAGGACGGAACCTTGAGGGACACCGCTAGATACGGGCGCCCATTCAGAGGCCCGTCCATTCACCACTACTCGTTGCCGTCTGTCACTTAGCCAGCTCTCTATCCAACCTGCTACGTTGCCGTCTATACCCTGTGCACGCACTTTCTGGAGAAGGCGGCGGTGTGGTACCTTATCAAAGGCCTTTTGGAAGTCAAGGTACACAACATCCACCGCTTTATCCCGATCATGCTCACTGAACACGAAGTGGAAGAATTCCACAAGGTTCGTCAGGCATGACCGTTGCCTTCGGAAGCCGTGCTGGGAACTCTTCAGTGGCAGGTTGGACTCTAAATAAGACGTTATCTTGTCCACTATCATGCTTTCCATGAGTTTACCGACTATCGAAGTCAAACTGATGGGTCGGTAGTTTGACGGATGGCTGGGGTCTCCTTTCTTGAAGATCGGAGTCACCTCCGCCTCACGCCAGTCTCTAGGAACGCATCCGGTCCGGATTGACATGTTAAAGATAGCGCACAGATGTCGTGATACTTCATCGCACACTTCCTTCAACACCTTGGATAGAAACCCGTCCGGTCCAGGGGACTTATTCGTCTTTAGGTCAACGATCTTTTTCTTTATTTCTCCTTCGGTGAAGTCCAGTACCTCCAGCTTTTTCCCCGAGTAGGAATCCGTCGGCTGGGGAATGGGAGCACACTCTTCAGTAAACACTGAAGAGAAGTAGTCGTTGCGGAGGTTAGCATTTTCTGCATCTGAATGCTTTAATGTTCCCTCCTCATTCCTCAAAGGGCCAATCGTTCGACGGATTGTTTACGGCTGTTTACATATCCAAAGAACTCCTTGGGATTCTCTTTACAGAGTTTCGCCACTCCGAGTTCCTCAGACCGCTTAGCCGCCCTTATGCTGGACTTCACTCCCCTGGCTAGCCTCCGGTATTCGTCAAAGTCACCCGAGATCTTCGATTGCCGGTACACATTTCTCTTCTCCCTAAGCAGTTGCCCGATTTCTCGATTAAACCACTTTGGTTGAACGGAGGACCGACGGGGGCATTTCAGAGGGATGAAACGCGATTGAAGACTCATGAATGTGGTTTTGAAACTGTTCCAAGAGTCTTCAACAGCCTCGCGTCAGTCAATCCCGTGCGTAGACCTGCAAAGTCTGCCGAGGCCCTTTCCACTACTCGGGTATTTAAACGGTTGACACTCCTTCTGCGCAGACTACGCAATCAATCCCAGAGCTCAGGTCCTTGCCGACCTGATCGACGAGCTTGAGATAGATGTATGTGCTCTCCTGATACGCGGCCTGATTTTGGGTAGGAGGTGGTCGATGACCTCCATAGATGGCAAAGCTCACTCCTATTCATATCCCCCTCCCCCTCGGTGGTGCTTGGCGCTGGCGCGTTGGTCTGCATTTCAGAAAATATTTGATTTCTCTGTCGCAGTCGCAGTTTAGTTCGGTGATGAGGCCGTTGAGTTCCTTAACCTCATCGTCGTGGGTCTAGCTACTATTCCTACAACCTCTGGCCGTTTTGCACGCCGACCGCTTCCGTGGTGGTCATCCGAATGTGAGACGGCCCTTATGCCTACATACGCTTTTAGCGCCGCCTTAACGATTTCATTGTCAGTTCTGGTATGTTTCTAAGCACGCCCGCCGCTCGTCCTGTCGGCCATACGTGTCTTCATTTAACGGGAAGACCCCTTCTAGCAGAGGTATTGAAGCGAATCGAAAAGATTCTGGGCAGCTAGGAGCCTCCTTCGAATGTTTGCACTATTTCTTTGGCTGTTTGCGCTTATGTATCCTGCAGAACACGCTGCCATGCACAGGTCCCACAATTAGTCGGTTCTCTGTCGCCACACTTCCTAAGTACTGGGTTCGATTTTCTTGCTTGTATCATCTCGAGCTGTGCCGGTTCACACTAATGGCTCCAAATCTAAGGGTGGACTGGGCTTTTTCACCATATACTCCCTGTCGAGGGTCCTCCTCGCGTCGTCTCCGCCTTCGTAAGTGACTTGGTGTCTATCCATAGCTTAGTATGAGAATTTGACGGCCCTGCCCGATCCGAACAGCATTTCAGTATTTATTGGACTTGGAAAGTGCCCTCTACGCTGTCGTGCTGAATGATGTGAGAGCGGTTAGAGGGAGCAGAGGTCATCTCCTCCTGGAGAGCAATGCAACTATAACAATTCCCAGACTGCCTTGCACATTCGTGTCGAATGTCCCAGTCTGAGAAAATCTTCGTACACGTTACCTTAGCTGGTACCCGGATGAACGAGATCGCCACCCCCTTTTATTTTGTTCACTGGACGAGTTCGTGCTCAACAGACTCTGGACTCGAGTTTTATATATTTTGGGGGGTTGTTGAATGGATGTTCAGGCTCCTGAGGCAGCAGACCTCCCGACACCTGAGCGTTCTTTTTTTTCCTCCATTTTTCTTTTATATTGGTTTATTTTATTGTTAATAGGCTTGTTTGTGGTTTCGGCGACTGCCTTTGTTGGAGATCGTCAGAAGAGACTAAAAAAAATGTATCATATTTGTTTGCTGATGTCCTGCTTAATCCGATGGTTGTTGCAGAATAGCGTCGAGGAAATCTGCAAAGTTCTAGGCCGGAAACCAGATTGTGAGCGTTTTACGTCGACGCTGATTAATTCCGAGAAGGTCTTTCTTTCGAGGCTCCTCACTGAGAAGAATTACAGAGAGGTAGGGCGGTTTGTATATAGTATCCTTGTATTTCTATTCATGCTTAAGCGAGCTACACTACTGAAATATTGCCATCGTCCTTACCAGACTCCTGCAAAAAGAGTGGGCTCGATACGCCTCAACCCCGGTATTAATTCACGCATTCTCGGAGTTAGTTTCCCATACCAGTGATCCCTATTTGGTTTTGTTGCTTTTTACGGCATCCCGCCGGATGATCATATAAATATCCCCCCGCCCCCACACACACATACTGGTTGACTATAATAATAATACGCGTTACGCATCACCTTTTCTCAAACGCGCCCAGTAGGCAAGGCCTTTTTAAAAATCTAGCCACCCTTAGGCCAGGGGTGGGCAATAATCTTAAGCAGCGGGTCACATTGAAGCTTTTGTAAAGCTTTGCGGGTCTGCACTCAAGCAGTTAGGGGCAAATTTCGAATACATACAAGTTAATTGCAATTACCTTTGTGCATTTGTTTCCATATACTATATAGTTATAGATATAGCTACACATTAATAACTATGGGGAATTTTGTTTGCATAGTTTTGCCACCACTTTTAAAATGTTTCCATACTTATATTAGAATGGGGACCTACAGCTTAACATGGAATCCGAACTACAATTTACAATTCTACATCATGTGATCATTACCCAGGACCCAGACGTTTCCCATCCAAAGACTAACTAAAGTAAACCTAGCTTAACTTCCGCTTCCGCGAGCGAGCGAAAGATAATGTGTAGATAAGGCTGAGAATAAATATTTATAAAGTATCCTATTTTTTAAGATCATTTTATCTACAAATGAATTTGAAAATCATGAGATGAGATTTGGGGAAAATGTTCAATAATTAATTTTCAATCTTTTGTCGAACTCTGAATGAAACGAGGGCCGCATCGGACCCGCGGACCACATGATAAGCCTTCACGGTCCGCGTCCGGCCATCGGGCCGCACTCTGTTGTAAGTCAAGAGAAAAAGAGTTGTAGAGTGGTCAACTTTCCAAGTAGATATGACACCACCACCCCACCTGGATGCAATCCTAGAGTGCGACCACCCACTTAGGTGCATGCCACGTGATGTTAAATTGCAATCAAACTTTCACACTTCCTAGTTGTTGTTGACCCCATAAGGGGCGCGGCGATTTGCCATCCTGGCCGCCGTGCTGATGCGACTCAGCACCCTGTCCGACCCCAGCTTAGCCTCTTCTCCTTCCTTCAAAACACTTGTTTCCTTGCTTTTCATACAACCTCAAGCCAACCGTCCCGGATCGGGGCTGAAGGGGGAGGGGACAACGTTCCCTAACCCATGAGCTCCGGTTCGGAATGGGTTTTTTTTAACAACCTGCTTAATCACCACCCATACCTTCCTCACATCCCTTTTCCTTTCTTCTTCACCCTCAATTTTACGCCGCGTCTAAGGTGGAGCCGCCATGCAGATGGACTGCCAGGCCACCAGGCGGGAAGGGTGGTCCCAAATGGCGGCGTCTGGCTCTGCCAGGCCTGTAAGCACCTTTTGCAGTGCGGGCAACTGCGAGAGGTGATGAGCGATTGCATCCCGTGAAACAAATAGGGTCACCATGCCCAATGACGAGAAATATAAAAATTTCCCCTTAATTCCCCCTGTGTCATCAACGGAGCCGCCCTCGGGCAGCTCCACCGAAAAAATGGAGGTCCCCCTTCCTGTGCTTGCGCAGGGGACCCTCCATATCTCTCTAACCAGAGAGGAGGCTTACGGGTGTAGGGGACTCCCCCTCACCCCCTTCTCTGGAGGTGCTTTCGGGCACCTCCCTTCTTCCAGCGGCAGTCCCCTCTGTTCTTTCCAAGGGAACTGCCAAGAAAACCAGCAGGCAGCCCATTGCCGACCGCCCCTCGTGTAAGCGGCTCGGTAGGGCAAACCCCCTTAGGGGGCAGAGGGAAGCCAGGTCGCTTCCCTCAAAAGACCTGCTGGCAAGAATATTAAACCTTGCCGGGGTCAAGGCCTGTGCTCCCCACACAAGACTGGTGACGCTGCCAAGGGGACCTGCGATGTCCTGGGAGGGGATGGCCAACTGGAGGCCCCTCCTGTGATAGACATGGCCCTTGAGGAAACCAGGCCTCAGACGGTAGGACATTCCATGGGGGGAATCCGGGCTCGGCGCCAAGCACCCAACCCGAATCCGCCCCTATGCAAGGTCCTCCTCAAATCGGCTGAGGGCTCCGAGGCAGTACAAGGAGGGGAGGGATCTCCTCCAACCGGTGCCCCTGCGACCACCAGGACCTTCTCCATTTCGGAGAAGGACCTGGCTGAGGCCGGTCCATCTGGCCTAGGGGCTCCTATCGGCGAAGGTGAGAAGCGGGTTCATTCCCCGCCCTCCTCTCCAAAAAAGAAAAAGACTAAGAAGACTCGGGGCTCCTCTCCACCCGCGGGGGCTACGGGGACGGATGTGTCTGCTGCCACTTTGGCAAGCGACCAAGCCAAGATCGGCACATCCGGCCCCTCTGCCCCTCCGGTTGCGGAGCCACTCACTAAGACTAAAAGTGCACAGGGCGGAGCCTCGATGACATCGGGGCGCCTCATTCAGAGGATACATGGTGTTTTCTAGCCCGCTGGCTTCAAACGCTTCCTCGTTATTCGCTCCACTGATGGCACCATGTTGTCCAAGGGCAACATGATCCATCAGAGGAGAGGATTAGCTAGTGCAATTGGTAGAGAGCCGAAGGTGACCCGTTTCTCGGACGGAAGCCTTCTGGCGAATGCGGCGAATCCCGCCGAGGCGGCCAAGATAAGTGCTCTTCGGACACTTCATGGCACCCCAGTGAGTGTGACTCCGCACTCTACCATGAACTTTGTGAAAGGAGTAGTTTATGCGAGGGAACTCGTTGACTACTCCATTGAGGACATCACCTTAGAGCTGGCCGACCATGGGGCGGTCAAGGTCAAACGTGTGATGAGAAAACAGGGAGGGGCCTCGAGAGCCACCCCTACACTCTTCGTCACGTTCGACTGTGACGAGCCTCCTGAGTCGGTGCGTGCCGGTTTGTACCGCTACCGCGTGAAGGCATTCGTGGCACTGCCGCGGCGGTGCTATTACTGTCACTGCTTCGGCCATATGAATCGTTCTTTTAGACGTTTAAAGTCGGGGTCACCCGAAGTCTGTGTAAATTGCTCCAAAGGCCGCACACGATAAGTTCAAATCGTGTGTGGCCAAGTGTGGCAATTGCGGAGAGCGGCAACCCGCTTCTTCGAAGCAATGTGGTGCATATCTCCTTGAGAAAGAAATCCTGGCTGTTCAGGCCCAGCATCGACTCTCATTCCGCGAGGTTAAGGACTTGGTCGTGGCGCGCCGGCTCTGCCTGGGACTTCATATGCCTCAATAGTTAGAAAGGCACCCTCTGCTCCTGGCCCATCCAGGCCAACGAGCACGGTTGTTTCCGCGCCCATTCGGAGCCCTTCTGCGGGCTCTCCTCAACCCGGGCGATCCCCTGGTAAAGCTGGCGGCAAAAAGGGTTCACACCCAGCCCCGGCTAAAACCAGGGCTCCCCCCCTCTTCCCCCAGCGTGACCGTTTCCCGTAAGGCGAAACGGCCACGCGGCTCCACGGTGTCGTTAGACTCACAGGAGGCAACACCCCTGAAGATGGTCGGTAGGCCATCTTCCGGGTTTCCTAAAGCTGTCCCCCGAAAGGAGGACAGCAACAAAGGAGCTTCGGCTCCTTCGCCCACGCCTAGTGGTGGAGCGAGTGGCTCGGAGACGGTGGTTCCTCGAAAAGAGGGCCCTCCGGCTGCGAAGCCGCAACGCCCGCCTAAGGTTTCGAGGCGGAGGGAGGAAAAGACTCTCATGGCGAGCCCACCCTTCCCCGATAAGTCCTCGAAGGCGACAGCGCCTTTAGCGCTTTGTCCGACCAACAGCGCCCGGGATTCTGCCTCCGGGAAGCGTACGGCCATTCCCGTGAGGGTATTCTGTTCGAGGAGGGCCCCCGCGTCTCCTCCGAGCTAGTCCTGGAGGGCATATTCCTTCAATGGAATTGCCGTGGACTCCGGGCCAACTGGGAGGAGTTGCGGAGGCTTGTCTCGTCCCATTCCCCGTTAGCTATCTTTTTGCAGGAGACCATGCTAGGCGCGTGCCCCCTGCCCGCCCTCCCGGGGTATAAGGGTCTTGCGACCCCACCACCGCGGGATGGCCGGGCTGGGGGATGCACGGTTTACACCCGGCATGATGTCTCCGTTCTTCCTTTCACTTTAGATACCTACTTTCAGGCAGTGGCTGTGCAGCTTCACGTGGATAGGAGGTATACTATCATTTCTGCCTACATTCCATCGTCAGCTGACTTCGACGCGGGGCACTTCCGCCGCGTCGTGGCACGGTTGCCGAGGCCCTATCTCTTGCTTGGAGATCTGAACGGCAGGCATCCTCTCTGGTGAGATTAGTACATAAATCCCAGGGGACAAGTCCTTGCCGATCTGATCGAAGAGCTTGAGATGGGTGTCCTAAACGTGGATGAGTTTACGCATCACTGTCCAAGAACCGCTTCATTTTCTTGCCTTGACCTATCTTTGTGCTCTTCGGATGCACAGCCTGATTTAGATTGGGGGGTGGTCGATGACCTCCATGGTAGTGATCACTTTCCCATTCAAATATCATTTCCAGGGCAACTGCCGCCTGAGAGCCCACCTCGGTGGTGCTTGGCGCGGGCGCGGTGGCATGCATTTCAGGAAATTACTGAATTTTCCATCTCAGTCGAGTTTAGCTCGGTAGATGAGGCCGTTGAGTTCTTCTCCGGCAACCTCATCGCCGCGGGCCTCACTACTATTCCTAGGACGTCTTGCCGTTTTGCACCACGACCACTCCCATGGTGGTCGGCCGAGTGTGAGACGGCCCTCAAACAAGCGTTATGCCTACATGCGCTATAAGCGCCGCCCGAACGATTTCACTGTCGCTTAATTTCGTCGGGCTAGTGCTAGGTTCCGATATATTTCGAAGCACGCCCGCCGCTCTTCTTGGCGGGCATACGTGTCTTCACTTAACGGGAAGACCCCTTTAGCAGAGCTGTGGAGGCGATTCAAAAGGTTTCGGAGTAAGTTCTCGCAGGCCTGTCCTCCCGTTCTCCAAGAGAATGGGACCGCAATCTCTGACCCCGCGTCCGTGGCGGAATCCTTCGCGACCGCTTTTTCCGCATTCTCTAGCCAGGATGCTGCTCCGCCAGCATTCAATGCACGTCGTGATGTCGCGGAAGGCCGCCGGCTGGACTTTACCTCCAGAGGCGGAGAACCCTTCAACGACAGGTTTACTGGGAGTGAGTTTCGCTTCGTGCGCGGACACCGCCCATGGTCCGGACGATTTCCCGTACGCCATTCATGGTCACCTCGGTGAGCGAGGCATGTCATTTCTGTTAGATTTGTTCAACGGGATCTGGGTGGAGGGTCTTCTCCCAGATTCCTGGCGAATCGCTACTGTGCTCGCCTTTCGCAAACCGGGGAGAGATCCTTCTACTCCGACCGGTTTCCTCCCAATCACTCTAACCTCTTGCGTGTGCAAGTTGATGGAGAAATTGGTAAATGTAAGACTAGCCTTTTTCCTGGACAGCGGAGGCCATCTGTCTTCTGCACAGTGCGGCTTACGCAAGTTCCACTCCACGTCGGATGCTCTGCTCCGACTAGAAAATGCCGTCTGCGAGGCTTTCTTTCGTAGACAGCACTACGCCACGGTGTTTTTCGATCTGGAGAAGGCCTATGATACCGCATGGCGATACGGTATCATTGAGACTCTCCACATGATGGGGGCGAGGGGACGCCTACCAATGTTTATATCTGAATTTTTGCGAGATCGTCGATTCCGCGTACGGGTGGGGGGAGCCCTCTCCTGCCCAAAGAAGCAGGAAGAGGGTGTCCCACAGGGAAGTGTCCTCAGTGTTACACTCTTTGCCCTCAGCATCAAAGGCATTACCTCGGTGCTGCCGAAAGATGTTCTCGCTACGCTCTACGTGGACGACCTTTTGATCTCTTTTGGCGCGGCCCAGATGCCAACTCTAGAGCGTCGACTCCAACAGGCATTGAACCGCGTCTCTCGCTATTCCGAAGCGCACAAGTTTCGGTTTTCTTTGGCCAAAACTAAGGTGGTGCACTTCTGCCGCCATCCACAGCTTCACTCCGACCCAGATTTGTTTCTTAATGGGGTGCGCCTGGATGTAGTGGAATCGCACCGTTTCCTCGGTCTTGTATTTGACCGACGCCTCACCTTGGAGCTCATATTCGCAGCCTTAGGGTCTCTTGTACCCGTGCCATGGACATTCTCCGTTCCGTGACGTTCAGCGCTGATAGGGCTACTGCCCTTCTTTTTTATCGATCCTTTGTTCGTTCGAAGCTCGACTACGGATGCGAGTTTTATGCATCCGCAGCCGAGCGTTTATTGCGGAAGGTGGATTCGATCCACCACACCGGCCTTCGCCTTGCGACCGGTGCCTTCCACACTTCCAACATTGAGAGCCTGTTGGTCGATGCTGGGGAGATGCCACTCGCTCTGCGCCGCGTTCAGTGCATCACTCGCCTGTACGCGCGAGCCCGGCGCCTCCCTCAGTCACCAACAGCTCTCACTGCATCCGCAGCTGATCTCTATGGTGCCTATGCGGCCGAGAGACGCCAGTCATACCCTAAGTCCTTTGGGTTTAGGGCCAGGAAACAACTTCTAGAGCTCAATATAGCTCTCGGGCCGGTGGCGTCCCTGGTTCTGCCCAGGACGCCACCCTGGTGGGTACCAGATTTGGCTATTTGTCGCCATGCCTCTGTTCCCAAAGCTTGTACGGCGCCGGGAGTATTGCGTTCGACCTTTCTGGAGCACACCTCGTGTCACGCTGTAACCCTACCAGTGTATACGGATGGCTCCAAGTCCCAAGAAGGGGTCGGCTTCCACGCTGTATCCCCTCTGTTTGAAGTCAGCGTGGCTCGGCCAGGCGCTGCGTCTGTCTTCACGGCCGAGCTGGTGGCAATACACCACTCGGTACGGGAGATTACGCGACGTGCCCGGTTCGGAGACCGGATTGTGATCTATAGCGACTCACAAAGCGCCCTGAGTGCTCTCGGGGCATTGGAATCTCCGCATCCCCTGGTTCGCGAAATCCGTGACGCCACGGTTTTGGCGAGCCGGGCAGATGTCGAGATTATCTTCTGCTGGGTTCCTGGACATGTAGGAATTGCGGGGAATGAGGGCGCCAAAGAGTCCGCGAGGACTCTGCGACCGGACCAGCGTTTCGCTCTTCCTCACACTGACTACATGGCAGGAATACGGGCAGCTCTTCGGACTGCTTGGCAAAGAAGATGGGAGACGGTCGAGGGGAACTTAAAGTTGCGTGCCATTGCGCCGCGACTGTTCCCATGGACCTATCCCCCAATGCCGCGGCGGCTTCAGGTTGCTTTCTGTCGTCTTCGAATCGGACACACTCGTGTGACGCATCGCTACTTGATGGAGCGCTCGCCTGCGCCCTATTGCAACGACTGCGTCGTCCCCCAGACTGTTCGGCACATTCTTGTCGAATGTCCCAGTCTGGGTGATCTTCGCGCACGATACCTGTCCCGGTACCGGGATGGGCGGGGTCGCTACCGCCTGTCCCTTGTACTCGGGACGAGTGCGTGCACCATGACTAGTGGACTTATTGACTTTTGGGGGGAGGCTGGCCTTCTCCCTTTCATTTAACCCAGTTTAATTGTTGTTGTTGTTTTTGTTATTGCTTTTTTATTGTTATTGTTATCTCTTTTTATTGTTTCCTGTTTAATTTTTAAAGTAGCCTAGAACTAGGCTGTTTGTTTACGGCGACTAATGCCTAAGTCGGCAGTCGCCAGATAGCCCCTTAATTAAAAAAAAAAAAATTCTGTCGTCTTCGAATCGCACACTCGTGTGACGCATCGCTATTTGATGGAGCGCTCGCCTGGGTCCTATTGCGACGACTGCGTCATCCCCCAGACTGTTCGGCACATTTTTGTCGAATGTCCCAGTCTGTGTGATCTTCGCGCACGTTACCTGTACCTCTCCCGGTACCGGGATGGGCGGGGTCGCTACCGCCTGTCCCTTGTACTCGGGACGAGTGTGTGCACATTGACTGGTGGACATGTTGCCTTTTTGGGAGAGGCCGGCCTTCTCCCTATTATTTAAGCAGGGTTTGTTTTTTTTGTTGTTTTTTGTTTTGTTATTGTTGTTTGTTTGTTTTTTGTAGGTCGCACGCTCCTGCGCCTGGGTGGCCTCCCCCCGACGCATGAGCTTGCTTCCTTTCCCCCATTTTGGGGTCTTTTTCGTCTCTTTAATTTTATTTTAAAGTAGCCTAGAATTAGGCCAGTTATAATACGGCGACTAATGCCCAAGTAGGCAGTCGCCAGATGAGCTCTTAAAAAAAAAAAATTCCTAGTTGTTGAATGGGTTGCCAACACAGGGTTGTGATATAAATTCACACAGCATGCAACAGCCTCCCTCTACTCTAACCTGGTCCCTCAAGACCCTCACAGAAGGAGCGGCCCCACTTATTTGTGCTAACGTCGGTGGGGCCTACAGCACAGGCTGTCGGGTCAAAGCTTTCTCCCTTAATCTTCCAAGCTATCGGCGGGAGCAGAGATGTCATCTGCCCCCCGGGGAGTTATAAACAACAACAAAACTCCCTCAAAAACAGTAGTGTCGACGCGAATCAATACCAAAGTAAGGTTACCATCCCACCATACACCATCAAGCACAAAACGATCCATCCTTTTTCCGCGTCATTGGCTCTTCATGGCGGCGTGGTGCTGTGTGTTGTTGCATCTCAACACTCAGGTTCACCCCTAGGCAGAAGGCCCCAAATCAACAACCCCACTATATCATCCCCTACTGCTAATAATATTATACCTCCTACTGTTCCCTTAAGAAAAAGGGGATAAGATTAATAATAATGGCGATAATAGTAGTCATTTTGCTAATATTTCCAGCTGTTGAAGCGAAGCCCCAGCGCGATTCGAGCTGGAGACGCGACCCTCAGCCAGAGGAGCGACACATCGCAACTCATTCGTGCCATTTATGAGCCCCTCTTGGAACGGCCAGAGACGACCAGGGCGCGCCCATCCACAATCCATCTCCAACCCACCAGGCGAAAAGGGTAACTCGAGTTTCACAAGGAAAAATAATAACTATATAGGAAAAGATAAACTCGGTGCCATTTATATTAGTGTCTAACTCGAAGTGCGCTTGGAAAAATATTGTTCTAGCATCCGGGGGTATTATTTCCTCTGCTCGATTCTAGTTATGAGCCTCAGCTCCAAAGGTCTTGGGATCTTTTCTCTTTTTCGTTCCCTCTATGTCGGGCAGGAAGGATCCTTAGACTGTATAACGGTGCATCTTGTCAAATATCACTAAGCCCGGATAGCTGACCTTTGCCTGTCAAGTTTTTGTCCTGAAGAACTCTAGTACATCTTCCACTGCAGGGTCACCAATTTATTGCATTGTTTAGGCTTTCTTTTATTCCTTCCTCTCTCTGCACGAGATCTTTAACATTCGTCGATTTCCGAGGCATAAGCTCACTGAGTAGCCTCCATTTTTGTTGGTTTTTTATTTAAATCAGGGCTTTCCGCTCAGGCCATTTCATCATGTCGATATTTTCAGTATCCAAAGACTGCCGTCTTTGTTGTGTCACATGGAGCATTGTCCTGCATGAAAACAGGCTCACATCTCCCGATTCGAAGAGAGGGAGATTCTTGTATACCCCAGGGTTGACATGGTCGCGTAAACGAACGAGCCAACAACAAACTCCAGTCATTTAAAACATGCCACACACCAAAACGATTCCACCTCCAAATTTCACCGTCTTTTTTGTGCATGTGAGATCTCTCACCCCTAGAACATCTTACATTCTGCTTCTTGTCCGATCAGTAGCAATAGCCAACCTAGCCACTTTATTCATTTTACTTATGAGTGGTTTCTAAGCAGAGGTGTGCGCTACGAGTCTCGCCTCTTTTAAGAGACGTGTGAAAGTAGCGAAAGGTTCATATTCTTGGCACCTGACGTGAAATAGCGCTCTCAAATCGGCATCCATTGCATCGTGCGAGCTTCAATGGGAGTGGGTTTTTTTCTAGAACGACCTGTTTTCTTCGACTCTCCGAATCTTGTATCCTCATGGAGCCTTGTGTGTGAAATCACACTTTTTGACTAATTTCAATGCCTCAAAATTTCAGATAATGTCATACTTTCACACTCCCACTGGACTACCTAATTTTTGGTGGATTTGTCTACTTTTAACTCATCTCGCTATCCTGATAAATGGGTTATCCTATCTCAATTCAGGTCAGGCACTCCACTATACTCCAACAATACAAACACAGAATAAACCTTCCTCCAACGCCAACATTCACCAGATGCAACCAAAGCCCAGCCATCAAACCTCTACTTATAGACTACCCAAACCTTACACAAGCACAAACTCCTAGGGGGCATGGTAGCCTTCCTTTCCTAGTGATGTCCACCTCGTAGAAGATAGGCGCGGGGCAAGTAAAGTCCTGATTAATGAGAAATACCATAAATTGTTGTTCTAGTTTCGGGGGAATCCTTTCTTCCAATACACATTACTTATCCTCCTAACTTTTTTATCCACTCTTATATGAAGTAAAACTTGGACACTTATCAGAGGCAAATTCACTAATGTATAATAGCGCGGTTCACGATTGATGAAAATTCAGCCTCAACCCGGATTTGAACCAGCGACCTCACGCGTGCGAAGCGCTCTGATACCACCCACGCTTCGCAAGCGTGCGATCATTGGTTCGAATCCCAGCGGGGCTTTATTTTTTTGTCAAGAGGTAAATTTCAAAGAATATGTGCAATTTCCTGGATATATTAATCTGGTATCTTAAAAAAAATGCAGATTTTGATATTTTATGGCAGATGAAGCGTATGAGAATGTTATGTTGTAAACATGGTGCGTGGGAAAGAAGGATAACAGGGATTGGTAGATGATTACCAATGTGTGTATGCTGGGTTCATGAATATGTAGAAAATGTATGATGCTAAATATAGGGAAGCATTATGGTAGGTTCTAAGAATGTATAGAATAAGTGGTACATTGTTAGATATTTCCATTTTCGGGGGTATTTCATTGAAAGGTGGCCTTGCAGTTGACAAATGGTAGGATTAGTAAATCCTGGTTTGAACCCGTGTTTAGTTTTTCATAACACTAACCTCAAGTGTGGAACGTACTCTTTGTTCCTGCATTCTTTGTATCAATCTGTTTTCGGTATTATGTGGTTTGTCTTCCCGTCCCACTACTTAGGATTGAGGAAGTTCATTGGTGCAGTTTTTTTTCCTACTTTTTCCATAATTCCTTTTCTATTTATCCATCTGTTCATCTTATTCTTTGTCCATTAACGGGAATGTCTTGTTTGAATTACACTACTTTATTGTATCCTAATTGTGTGGCATAATCGAGTTGCCAGAAATTTTAAATACCCAACCTTCCCTTAGTCTGTATGATCTCTGGTCCTTACCCTTAGCTTGTATGATCTCTGGTTCATCACCCTTAGCTTGTATGATCTCTGTTCCCTTGCCCTTAGCTTGTATGATCTAAGGTTTGGACCATAATGATAGCGAGTTTCATGTTCTTTTCAGATCCCCGAGCACTGCCGGAAGTGACCAACCTGTATGCGAGTCTCTGTTGAACACATGCGGTTCCGTTCCAGGTCAGCAGTTCCTCAAACCAGAGCTTCTCAGAATAGCCCCTCCGATGCTGCCGGTTGATAATGAGGTAGTCGGTCTTTTATTCCCAGCAAACCTCGAGTCTGTTCTTGGGAGTTAAAATTAATATCTTTGGGTCCTCCTACCCTCTGCTTCATCTATTATTATTTTGGGTCACTGTAATTATGCGCCGCGTATAGTATCATCTTGAGTCCTTGTATTTATGTGCTTCACGAAGCGTTATTTTAGGTCCTTGTAACAATGTGTTTCATGAAATATTATTTGAGGCCCTGTAATCTGGTGCTTCTTGAAGCATTATTTTAGGTTCCTCAAGTCCTGTGCTTCATAAAGTATTATTTTAGGTTCTTTTAATCGTGTGCTTCAAGAAATATTATTTTTGGCCCTTGTAATCTTGTATATCATGAAGTATTATTTTTAAAACTTCTCTGGACCTCGTAGTGATTCCCCCTGTTCTTTCCCCTCCAAGCACCATATACCGTAGCACAACTCTGGCCATGTTTTCATTTACCTCAATTTCACCCCTTCATGAACTTAGTCAAAAACTATGTGGCGGAAATGCACTCGTTGGTCACCTCTTGCCTTCTTTATTAATCAACATTATTTTTTATTTCCCCATAGTTTGCTTGCAACCGTCAGTAAGTTGTGTACCCTGAGTTACTTTTTCCAGGCAGCCCCACACCACAAAGGAAATTCGTACCCCTGTGTGAATAGTTTCGAAATGCGCCCTCCTAGTCCTTCAAAAATCCCCAAGTAGTCCCCTTTAGACCACTCAGACTACCTTTTTCATGTTTTCGATTTGTTTACACACGTGCAAACAGCACTATATAACCTCTCCGTGGAAAACCTGGTACTCTCCATATCCATCCTTAGGGTCTCGGTGCCCCTTGGCCAGACAACTTGAGGAACATCAGCAACAACGACGACCTTAAAAACTGTCCAATCGAATGACTACTTCGTTATAGAGCCCTACTTGTGGCCCCTCCCTACCTACCCCATGGTATATATATAACCACATGTGGTTGTTGCGCAGGTTTTATAGGTCTGTAAAACTGGTCGCTCCTTGTCACAAAATAAGTAGCACCCCGGTACACTTGGCTGTGTGGTAACGCCCTTGCATGCATCGCAAACCACCCCATTAAACCTCGATGACCCGATCCAGTTCGACCAGCACATCTTATTTTTAAGTGCAAATCAACACCTCTACAATAACCTCTCTCCACCACCACCAAACCCCAAATTATTCAAAAACATCCAAACTACCTTCAACCAAGGATACGGATACTTTAACACATACCACCAATCAACATCCTAAACAGCCCCCCCTCCTTTAATAAACCAATAAGAGAACTCACAAAACGGAACACATGGAGTAATCCTATTTCAACTCAAGTCAGGCCACTCCACTATACTATACCTACATTCATCAGATTTAACCAAAGCCTAGACAACATCAAACACGTTACTCATAGACTGCCTAAACCTCAATCAAGCACGTGCTGCATACATTATCTCCTTCTTATGGACCTGTGGACCCACCTAGTGTGCGTGGTGGCTTTCCCTTCCTAGAGCCGCCCATCTCGCAGAAAAGAGAGTAGGGAAGGGGGCAAGTTAGTCGACCATTAAAATAAAATTGGTAGAATCAACATAGGTGAAATTCCAAACATTAACGAGTCTGAAGGAAACTTTCAGCTAGTGATGGGACGATACCAGATTTTCAAGCGAGTACCGATACAGAGTACGATACCACTGTATACTCCCGATTCCGATATACGTACGTGTTTGTGTATTAGTAAATACTTATATAGGTTTCTATTCATTTGTTTGAAGAATAATACTACTGAACAATGGGGCTTTGTTTAATTCTTCAAGCTATTATAATATAGATACTTAGGCATCCAATTATACAACTAATTCCTTTAGCAACCAAATAAAAACGACATACAATATAGGTGTAAACTTGAATATTAGTCGTACTTCAAACCCAATATTCTAAATAATTTTTCATTAAAAATAAATTTCGACGCATTTGATTATATTTTTCGTGTTCGTTTGAATGAATGCTGTTTTAACATGTTCAATATGGTTTCTCTCTAACACTAACTGTTCATATTCATTCTGCAATGGGTGAAAATTGAATATGAATACCAAAGGAATATAAAACAAATAACATTTATAGATAAAAGTTGTACATAAAGATTAAATTATATTTAAAGCTTAACTTTCAGCTGTTTTAAACAAAATAAAATTTGTCCGAAAAAACGATGGAACAAAAATAGAAATTAATTGGTTCGGTAGCATACATACAATATGAATATCTGGAACGGCTTTGATTTCAAGCTAATTGCATGTATTTTTTGTGTAATAATCATTTTCTTTGTAACGGAACTGACTCTAGAAATTCTAATCTTTTGTTCAAGATTTACCCAATAATAATGGAGATGAAAATAATGTAAAATTTTCCATCATTTATGACGGCATGTGTACACTATTTTCAAAATATTTTTGAACGGGATAAAATTATCAAAATTTACAAATAGTCAGTTAAACACTTAAATAAAATTATATTATTTATACCCAACTAACTGCAGTCATTTGCTTAATTGCAATTACGTGAATTTTTCACGTACGGGTAAACTAGTAGTTTGGCCTGTGCTTGTTCTTTTTGGTTCCCTGAAAAACTAAGGGTTTGAAAGGGTTATAAAATGTTAAATTTTATGTAAATAAATTAGGTACATATCGTAATCGCAAGTATCGTATTTTGATATTGGAAATGAGAAATAAAAGTCCCGATACCACTAAAAACAGCCGATACTCCTGATATTCGATACCGATACCGAGTACTCGTCCCATCACTACTTTCGGCCCAGTCGCTTCCTCAAATCTTCAACAAATAACCTTAAAATTAAATTTCTTACACGATTGGTACTACCCAGTACCATCCTTCCTTTTCATTGGCCACCTTAACGTCGTATGTTGTCAACATTTTACTTTTAGTAAATTGGCTTCAGCGGTCTTCGGGTGTGGAGAAGAAAGGAGAGTCCTTTCCAGGTCGACTTTTTCACCAGAGCTTCCTCCTCCGCAATTCAACCTGGAAACGGGAGAGTGAAAGGATAAAATCGAATTTAAGAGATGCAATTGACCCTTCTCTGTGTGATTCAAGACGATTGAGTTTTCCGGCAACCTCATTCAAGTGTGCTTAACTACAATTCCTAGAACGTCTTACGTTTTTTCACGCCCGTCGCTTCTTTGGTGGTCGGCCGAGTGTGAGACAGCCCTCAGAGAGAAGCGATAAACCTACATGCACATGAGTGCCGCCCGAACGATTTCATCATCGATGAATTTTGGCAGCCATACGTGTCATCGCTAAACGGGAAAGACCCTTCTTGCAGAGGTGTGGAAGAGAGTCAAAAGGATTCGGGGCAAGTTCTCGCAGGACCCTCCCGTTCGCCAAGAGAACGCTACTAGAATCTCAGACACCGCTTCAGTGGCGGAGTCTTTCGCCACCGCTTTCTCCACATCCTTTAACTGAGATGATGCTTCGCCAACATTCATTGCACATCGTGATATCACTGAAGGCCGCCGACTGGACTAAATTCAATAACGGATTTAATCAAAATAGGTTGCCTTCCGCTTTCGCTTCATGCACAGACAGCATCCTGTAATGCCATGCTTCGACACCTATGTGAGTGAGGCACGTTACTTACCCCGATACCATGACGAGCGAGGTCGCTACTACCTGTCCTTTCTGCTCGTGACTGGGTCTTGCACAAAGTCAGAGACTTGTGAATTTAGTGCGGAATGCTAGGCAAGACTTTACGGTGGGATTGGTGGAATGTTAGCTAATAATTGGTGTGTGTGGTGTGGTGGGGCGTGTAGAGGGTGCAAGGGTCATCAGAGCTTAATAATGAATTGTGCCTATTACAGAGTCACCCCCTAAAAAACGGGCCTGCACACACTTTTTGTGATATATCCTTCATTCATTCACTAATCGCCCTTACTTTGCAGGACATGGCAGAAGCAACGCTTGTGAACACAACGGGAGCTCCATCAAAGAAGATACTGCGTCAAACATTACTACAAGACAAGCTCGTTCAAGAAAATGCAGGACACTTTCGTGCATCATTTCGAATGTGCAAAAGACCCCTCTAAGAGCAGAATTCAGGACTGGGTGGACCACTTTGAGAACTATGGGACAGTGGAGAACCTTAATGCAGCCAGTGACAACCGTCCATGCCATTCAGGACGCCCCAGGAAGCGTACAGCTGAGCTGGTCGAGAGCGTGAGAGAGTAGGTTCAGCAGAGTCCAAAACGCTCTGTGCGCAAGCGAAGTCAGTCCCTCGGTATATCCCGTGAGACTTGCAGGATATTGCGAGTAATGGATGTAAAGGCCATACAGAATACAGACGAGAAAGGCTATGGCACTCAAGATACTGGAAAGATTCAGGAGACACCAACTTTCCTTAACCTCCTTTGGACCTCAGATGAAGCTCACTTCCATCTTGAAGCAAAGGTAAACTCGAAGACAAATGTCTTCTGGGGGACCTCCAGACCAAATGAGGTAGCCATCAAGCTCCTGCAATCCCCTAAGTGCACGGTATGGACTGCAATCTCAGCCAGAGGCATCATCGGACCATTCTTCTTCGAGGAATCGTGCGCGATATTGACAGTCACCAAGGGAGGGTATGTTGAGGTCCTCAAAACCTTCAAGAGGGAGCTGCAGACCCTGTTCCCGTCGTTTATGTGGAAGTACTGGTTCCAGCAAGAGAGGAGAAAGCTCTCACACCTCAAACCTGTCCCGAGATTGGCTGAAAGAACTTTGGTGGCCGTGTGATCAGTCTCAAGAGTGATTTTGAGTGGGCCTACTTTAAAGACAGAGTGTACACAGGGAGATCCACGGCCATCATGGAACTCAAGGATGCCATCAGGGAGGAGATCAGAGCCATTAGTCGCTCGGTTTGTAAGGACCTCATGGACAACTTTGTGCTGCGCCTCAAGAAATGCACAGAGCTAAATGGAGGTCATCTCGAACATGTGCTGTAAAATAAAGAAGAAATGTCCAAAGACACTCATGTTTTGATATGTTTTTAAACACAATAAACTAGTTATCACCAAAGTTTCATTCAATCCTTGCAGAAAATTAACAAATGAGGCCTATCGAAAATTGGGGCCCCTTTGGGGTGGTTCACCCTGTATAAGTGATTGGGAGGAATTTTTGTTTCATAAAGGTCTTCAAAAATTAACACTTCCTGAGAAGTGGAACAATATTGTGAGAGTAACTCTACATAAGGAGAAAATTGAACGATTGTTGTATGCAAGGTATGTAATTAATTCTAATTGAGCATGTAAGGAGGATCACATGTTTGTTTTGTAGCAGCTGGAAGGAAGACGAGAGACCCAAGGCTAACAACAGAACAAATGAGTGATTTGAGAAGGGTGGATGGAATCGGGAACGATTAAATAATCGGTATATATGGTGTGACTGTAGGGAGGTTGAAAAAGTAGATAAAAGGTGAATTGATTGTGAAAGTTATGAAGGAACAATGGCGAGGAAGAAGAGTGGATGGCCTTGTGTTTTATGGAGAGGGCAACTCTATTTAAGTGAACCAACGAGGGCATCGCGCAAAAGGTTTGTTGAGAAAGCGGTGAAGATGGGATAAATATAAATATGTAGATATATAGCCGGATATAGCAGATTTAGGGGTCTGTAGGGCACGCCATCCTTGATGCCAGGGTCTGTCGTCTCCGAATCGGACACACTCGTGTGACGCATCGCTATTTGATGGAGCGCTCGCCTGCGCCTTATTGCACGACTGCGTCGTCCCCCAGACTGTTCGGCACATTCTTGTCGAATGTCCCAGTCTGGGTGATTTTCGCGCACGATACCTGTCCCGGTACCGGATGGGCGGTGTCGCTACCGCCTGTCCCTTGTACTCGGGACAGATTCGTGCACATTGACTTGTTGACTTCTTGGGGGAAGCCGGCCTTCTCCCTATTATTTAAGCAAGGTTTGTTTTTTTTTTTGTTTTTTTGCATTTGTTTTTTTTTTGTTTGTTTTTTTCCTTTAGTTGCACGCTCCTGCGCCGGGAGGACCTCTCCCCAACGCACCAGCTTGCTTCCTTTCCCCTTTTTTGGGGTGTTGTTTTTTTTTTCTCTTTGATTTTATTTTAAAGTAGCCTAGAACTAGGCCAGTTTTAATACGGCGACTAATGCCCAAGTAGGCAGTCGCCAGATGCGCGAAAAAAAAAATTATGCCAGGGTCATCATGGTTACAACCAGGCGAATGATTGGAGGATAGTTTCTTTGAAAATGATAAGGGCGATGATGATTTTTATTGTATTTATTCCTTTCCCCATGACTGAACACATCCTCGTTGGATTACACACTATTCCTCTCCGTCCATTGCCAGATGGCCTGGATGACTCCCATAGATCGGAGCGAGTACAAGATTCACTACGACGCCAGCATGTGCGTGAGTAGCGGTGGGGACGCTGAAGCCAAGCGGCTGATGGGAAGGGCGTTCAAGGAGACGTTGAGTCTCCCCCAGCAGCAGCACCTCCTCACACAGCTTGATAACGACCCGAGATTGGTCTACCACACAGGACTCACGCCCTCGAAGGTGAGTGGGTCTACCGGGTAAGTCTCGTTTGTTTTGTTTTTTTTATTGGTGGTTTTGGTCAATGTGATTGGTGCTTGTGCCAAGACAGGGCAATAAATGTGTTTAGTGTCGTCGGGTATTTCTTAGATCCGATGCATTTTGGTGTTGAAACATGGTTTATGTTTGTAATTTTGGAAGATGGCAGAGTGGCCTGATCTTAGTTGGGCTAAAATTACCCTCTCGTATCAATGGCTTTCTCAAATTTGTCTACCGCACAGAGGGGTACCCTATGTAACATGCTGCACTTGGTACCTGGACGAGCTGCACATCCTTCCGGCCTGAGTTCAAACTAGGCAAGCCCTGTCACTGGGTTGACATTATAGCGTACGAGAAGTGCAGGCGAGCGCCTTAAAAGCTTCGTTTGAATGAGTCTATTTTGAGACTCAGGATGGCCGAGTGGATTCGCCGCTGGCTAACAGTGGTTCAGCGACGCAGGAAGCTATTCGCAACTCGCCTACGCTATTATTTTTTCTTTGCCCCTTTTCCTACTCCCCTCTATCTACAACATGAACTCTCTGATGGAGCCTGGGAAAGTTGTTGGTGCTCTTCCCCCTTTCTCCCTCTCAGTGCTACGTTACCTTTATTTATTAGTAGTTAGTATTATTTATTATTACGGATATCCCCTCAAGCTTTTGTCTACCAGCACTTCATACCAGAAGGAACTGTTCTCACCTGGACACAGTTTGTTCCGCTAGACAAGCTGCGTAGGTATCCTGCATGCCGTCGTGGGATTACCTAGCGCCAGGGTATGATAATAATAGGTGATCACTTACCCTACTCGTTAGTGGACCCGCCTCTCTCTACTTCTCATTATTACATACCCGCCTACCCCTTTACAAATTTTCTCTTCTATCCACAAAGGTTCTGGCTACCCGGTGCACTTTCGTCCTCATATGAGTCTTTAGTCGAGTAGCAGTGTTTACCTTGAGGTTCCTACGTGCTGGGAGGGCTGAAAGCTAGCCGGCTAAAGCAAGTATGAGGTACGAGGGGTGTTGGGCCGTCTACTCTGCTCACCTTCCAGTACACATATAAAGTGGCTACGTAAGCACCATTCTGTATGCTCAAAACTCGTAAGACAATTTCATCTAAATGGTGAGCCTGGTTGTCAAGGCTCATCTTAGCTCAAACCCGTGGCCCGGGTATGTGTATATGATCACATTCTGAAATTTTCTGACCCTATGAAGACTTTTCTCTTATGCCAAGGCATTCGAAGGTCATAGTATCTACTTTCCCTTCCTTTTTTTTTTTCCTTTTTTCAACTAACATGGCTCCAGCAGAAGGAAATAGTGGGCGACCGGAGGCTCATGGAGATCCACCTCCAAACACGTCCCCGCTAGGTGCCGAGAAGGACGAGATAGAACAAGGTACAACTTCAACGGTTGGAGGCGCTCCCCTTTCACTATTTCCAAGCAAAAAAAAAGGGACTTTCCCTTTTGCACCTTAGGAGTCGCCCTCGGGCAGCTTCACCTCTGAAAAGGTGGTGGCCACCCCATGTGCTTTCTCAAGGGCTCCTCCAAACTTCTTCCAGTGGAGAGGGCACTTCTTCCTCTTCTGTCTTGAATGGTTCGGGGATTTCCTCCCTACCCCCCCATTCTTCGGAACCGTTTTGGGCGAACCCATCTTAGTACCAGCCCCAGCTTAGCCTCTTCTCCATCTTTCTGACACCCTGTCCTCATTTTGCATACAATCTCTACTACAACTTTCTCTGGTTGGCCTCTAATTTTACAGAGTAGATGCCGACCAGCTTTTTCTCCATCCAACCATCCCAGATCGGGGCTGAGGGGGGAGGGGACAAGGCCCCTTCACTCCTGAGCTCCGGTTTTGGGAGGTGAGTTTTTAACAACCTGCTTAACCCCCACCGGAAACCTTCCTCACACCCCCTTTTTTCTCTCTTTTTCACAGTCTATCGACTTTACGCCGTGCCTAAGGTGGATCCGCCATGCCGATGGGCTGCCAAGTCACTAGGCGAGAGGAATGAACTCAAATGGTGGCAGCTGGCTTTGCCGGGCCTGTGTTAACCCCTCGCAGAGCGGCCTACTGCGTGGGGTGATTAGGTTTGCGTCACGTCAGGGGAGCTGCCCTGGAAAAATGGAGGGTCCCCCCCTCCCCTGTGCTTTCTCAGGGGACCCTCCAAATTTCTTCTACCGGAGAGGAGGCTTACTCCTCTCCTTTACCACAGGTGTAGGGGACTCCCCCTCACCCCGTAGTCCTTGCCCCCTAACATCATGCACTCGTGCGCTAAGAGCCTACAGGGGGTCACTGTACGTACCCCCTTCTTTTCCTCGATGGATGCCGGTTCGGCGACATTAGGTAAAACGTACCTCGAATAGGAACTGTGATGGCGACATGGAGTCCCCCCCTGAGAGGGAGATGACCCCGCCTCAGGCGGTAGGATCTTCCATGAGGTTGAACCCGGGCTCGGTGCCAAGCACATAACCCGTGTCCGCCCCTATGCAAGCTCATCCTCAGACGACTCGGGTCCCCGAGGCCTCACAAGGAGAGGAGGTATCTCCTTCCCCGGGTGTTAACCTGTGATAGGCAAGAGCTGCATTTCAGAGAAGGATCTTGCTGAGGCTGGCCTAGGTGCTCCTGCCGGCGGAAGAAAGAAGCAGGTTCATTCCATGCTCTCTCGAAAAAAGAAGAAGACTCGGGGCTCCTATCCCTCTGCGGGGACGAACGAGTCTGCTGCCATTTCGGTAAGAGACCAAGCCAAGATCGGCACGTCGGGGACCCTCATTCAGAGGCTACCTGGCGTGTTCAAGCCCGCTGGCTTCAAACGCTTCCTTGTTATTCGCTCCGCTGATGGCAGCATGTTGGCTAAGGGCAGCATGATCCATCAGAGGAGAGCTTTAACTAGTGTGATTGGTAGTGAGCCCACGGTGACCCTTTTGTTGAATCCCTCCGAAGCGGCCATGATTAGTGTGACGCCGCACTCTACCATGATCGTGAAAGGAGTAGTTTATGCGAGGGAACTCGTGGACTACTCCATAGATGACATCAGCTTAGACCTGGCCGACCATGGGGTGGTCAAGGTCGAGCGTGTGATAAGAAAACAGGGAGGAGCCTCGACACCTACCCCTACACTCTTCGTCACGTTCGACTGTGACAAGCTCCCTGAGTCGGTGCTTGCCGGTTGGTATCGCTACCGCGCGAAGGCATTCGTGCCACTGTCGCGGAGGTGCTACTACTGTCAGCGCTTCGGCTATACTAATCGCTCCTGTAGACGCGCAAAGTCGAGGTTACCCGAAGTTTGTGTAAGTTTCTCCAAAGCCGCCCACGATATGTCAAAATCGTGTTTGGCTAAGCGTGTCAATTGCGGAGATCCGCAACCCGCTTCTTCGAAGCAATGTGGTGCCTCTCTCCCTCTCCCCTTGAGAAAGAAATCTTGGCCGTTCAGGCTCAGAATCGCCTCTCATTTCTAAGGCTAAGGTTTTTGTCCTGGCGCGCCCGGCGCTGACTGGAACATCCTATTCCTCAATGTTCAGAAAGATACCCTTCTCTCCTGGCTCCTCCAGGCCTACGAGCACGGTCGTTTACGTGCCCATTCGGAACCCTTATGCGGGTTCTACCCACTCCGGGCGCTCCCCTGGTAAAGCTGGCGGCACTTGGAGTTCACACGCAGCCCAGGCTAAAACCAGGGCTTCCCTCACTTGCCCCAGCGTGACCGTTTACCATATTGCGAAACTGCTGCGCGCCTCCATCGAGTCGTTAGACTCGCATGAGGCAACACCCATGAAATTGGTCGTGAGACGATCTTGCGGGTTTCCTAAAGCTGCCCCCCGAAAGGAGAACAGCACTAAAGGAGCTTCGGCTCCTTCGCCCACACCGAGTGGTAGGCTGGGTGACTCGGAGACAGTGGATCCTCCGAAGCCGCCCCGCTCTCGTGAGGTTTCGAGGCGGAAGTAGGAAAAGACTAGAGTGGTGAGCCCGACCTCTCCCTATATGTCCTCGATGGCGCCCGGAGTTTAGCCTCCGGGAAGCGTACGGCCATTCCTGTGAGGGTCTGCTCCGAGCTAAGCCTGGAGGGTATATTCCTTCAATTGAATTGTGCGGACTCCGAGCCAACTGGGAGGAGCTGCAGAGGCTCGTCTTGTCCCATTCCCCGTTAGCTATCTCTTTGCAGGAGACCATGCTGGGCGCGTGCCCCCTGCCCACCATCCTGGGGTATAAGGGTTTTGCTATGGGGGCCGGGCAGGAGGATACGCGATTTAGCCATGATGTCTCCGTTCTTCTTTTCTCATTAGATACCTCCTTTCAGGCAGTAGCTGTGCAGCTGCACCTGTATAGTAGGTATACTGTTATTTTCGCGACTTCGACGCCGGGAACTTCCGCCGCATCGTGGCACGGTTGCCGAGGCTCTTTCTCTTGCTCGGAGATCTGAGCGGTTAGACCCCTTCTGGGGAGACTACTCGATGAATCCCATGGGTCAAGTCCTTGCCGTTCTGATCGACGAGCTGGAGATAGGTGTCATAAATATGGATAAGTTTACGCATCACTTCCCGAAAACCCCTTCATTTACCTATCTTGATCTATCTTTGTACTCTCCGAATGCTCACCCTGATTTTGGGTGGAGTGGTGATCGATGACCTCCATAATAGTCATCACTTTCCCATTCAAATATCATTTTCCGTGCCGCTGCCGTCCAAGACCCCGCCCCGGTGTTGCTTGGTGCGGTGGTCTGCATTTCAAGAAATGACTGATTTCTCTGTCTCAGTCGAGGAGTTTAGGTCGGTAGATGAGGGCGTTGAATTCTTCTCCGGCAACCTCATCGCCGTGGGCCTAGCGACTATTCTTAGAACTTCTGGCCGTTTTGCACTCAAACAGAAGCGTTATGCCTACATGCGCTATAAGCGCCGCCCGAACGATTTCACTGTCGATGAATTTCGTCGAGCTAGGGCTAGGTTCCGGTATATTTCGAAGCCCTCTTGCCGCTCTTTTTGGAGGGCATACGTGTCTTCACTTAACGGGGAGACCTCTAGCAGAGGTGTGGAAGCGAGTCAAAAGACATCACCTTAGAACTGGCCGACCATGGACAGGAAAGGGCCTCGAGACCCACCCCCACACTCTTCTTCAAGTTCGAATGTCACAGGCTCCCTGAGTCGGTGCCTGCCGATTGGTATTGCTACCGCGTGAAGGCATTCGTGCACGAGACCATGCTGGTTGCTTGCCCCCTGCCCACGCTCTCTGGGTTTAGGGAACGACTTGCCATCCTGTCCGCCGTGCTGACGGGATCCAGCGCTCCGTCCGGCCCCAGCTTAGCCTCTCTTCCTTCCTTCAGATAGCCTGTATTTCTCCCCTACTTCGTCGCTTTTCATACAACCTCTCCCACAACTTTCTCTGGTCAGCCTCTAATTTCACAGGGTAGATGCTGACCTCCTTCTCAGCCAATCGTCCCAGATCGGGGCTGAGGGGGGAGGGGACAACGTCCCCTAACCCCTCGGCTCCGGTTCGGGATGGTGGTTTTTTAACAACCTGCTTCATCTTCACCCATACCTTCCTCACGTCCCTTTTCCTTTTCTCTTAACACACTATCAATTTTACGCCGTGCCCAAGGTGGAGCCGCCAGGCTGAAGGGCTGCCAGGTCACCAGGCGGGACGGGTGCCTTAAATAGGGGCTTTTGGCTCTGCCAGGCCGTACCCTTGGCATCATGTTGGCCAAGGGTAACATGATCCATCAGAGGAGAGCATTAGCTAGTGTAGTTGGTAAAGAGCCGAAGGTGACCTGTTTCTCGGACGGGAGCCTTCTGGCGAATGCGTTGAATCCCGCCGAGGCGGCACGGATAAGTGTTCTTCGGACACTTCATGGCACCCCGGTGAGTGTGACGCCGCACTCTACCATGAACTTTGTGAAAGGAGTAGTTTATGCGAGGGAACTCGTTTACTACTCCATTGAGGACATCACCTTAGAGCTGGCCGTCTATGGGACGGTCAAGGTCGAACGTGTGATGAGAAAACCAGGAGGGGCCTCGAGACCCACCCATACACTCTTCGTCACGTTCGACTGTCACAAGCTCCCTGAGTCGGTGCGTGCCAGTTGGTACCGCTACCGCGTGAAAGCATTTCTTGTAGACGTCTAAATTCGGGGTAACCCGAAGTCTGTGTAAATTGCTCCAAGGCCGCACACGATAAGTCTAAATCGTGTGTGGCCAAGTGTGTCAATTGTGGAGAGCCGCATCCCGCTTCTTAGAAGCAATGTGGTGCATATCTCCTTGAGAAAGAAATCCTGGCCGTTCAGGCCCAGGATCTTGTCTCATTCCGCGAGGCTAAGGACTAGGTCCTGGCGCGCCCGGCTCTGTCTGGGACGTCTTATGCCTCAATAGTTAGAAAGGTACCCTCTGCTCCTGGCCCATCTAGGCCAATGAGCACGGTTGTTTCCGCGCCCATTCGGAGCCGTTCTGCCGCCTCTACTCAATCCGAGCGTTTTCCTGATAAAGCTGGCGGCAAAAATAGTTCATACCCAGCTCCGGCTAAAACCAGAGCTCTCCCAGCGTGACCGTCTCCCGTAAGGCGAAACGACCACGTGCCTCCACCGAGTCGTTAGACTCACAGGCCGCAACACCCCTGAAGTTGGTTGCCAGGCCATCTTCCGAGATTACTAAAGCTGTCCCCCGAAAGGAGGATAGCAACAAAGGAGCTTCGGCTCCTTCGCCCACGCCTAGTGATGGGCTGAGTGGCTCGGAAACGGTGGTTCCTCGAAAAGAGTGCCCCTCCGCCTCCGAAGCCGCAGCGCCCGCCTAAGGCTTCGAGGTGGGGGGAGGAAAAGACCCGCATGGCGAGCCCAACCTTCCTCGATAAGTCTTCGAAGGCGACAGCGCCTTCAGCGCTTTGTCTGGCCAACAGGGCCCGGGGTTCTGCCTCCGAGCAGCGTACGGCCATTCCCGTGAAGGTCTTCTGTTCTAAGAGGGCCCCCGCGTCTCCTCCGAGCTAGGCCTGGAGGGCATATTCCTCCAATTTAATTGCCGTTGACTCCGGGCCAACTGGGAGGAGCTACGGAGGCTCGTCTCGTCCCATTCCCCGTTGGCTATTTTTCTGCAGGAGAACATGCTAGGCGCGTGCCCCCTGCCGGTCCTCCCGGGGTATCAGGGTTTTGCAACCCCACCACCACGAGATGGCCGGGCTGGGGGATGCGCGGTTTACACCCGGCATGATGTCTCCGTTCTTCCTTTCACTTTAGATACCTCCTTTCAGGCAGTGGCTTTGCAGCTTCACCTGGATAGGAGGTATACTATCATTTCTGCGTACATTCCACCATCAGCTGATATCGACGCGGGGACTTCCGCCGCGTCGTGGCACGGTTGCCGAGGCCCTTTCTCTTGCTTGGAGATCTGAACGGCAGGCATCCTCTCTGGAGCGATTACTCACTAAATCCCAGGGGACAAGACCTTGCCGATCTGATCGAAGAGCTGGAGATGGGTGTCCTAAATGTGGATGAGTTTACGCATCACTGCCCGAGAACCACTTCATTTTCTTGCCTTGACCTATCTTTGTGCTCTTCGCATGCGCAGCCTGATTTTGATTGGACGGTGGTCGATGACCTCCATGGTAGTGATCACTTTCCCATTCAAATATCATTCTCAGGGAAACTGCGGCCAGAGAGCTCACCTCGGTGGTGCTTGACGCGGGCGCGGTGTTCTGCATCTCAGGAAATTACTGTATTCTCTATCTCAGTCGAGGAGTTTAGGTCGGTAGATGAGGCCATTGAGTTCTCCGGCAACCTCATCGCCGCGGGCGTGACTACTATTCCTAGAACGTCTGGCCGTTTTGCACGCCGACCACTCCCAAGGTGGTCGGCCGAGTGTGAGAAGGCCCTCAAACAGAAGCGTTATGCCTGCATGCGCTATAATCGCTGCCCGAACGATTTCACTGTCGCTGAATTTCGTCGGGCTAGGGCTAGATTCTGCTATATTTCAAAGCACGCCCGCCGCTCTTCTGGCAGGGCATACGTGTCTTCACTTAACGGGAAGACCCCTCTACTAGAGGTGTGGAAGCGAGTCAAAAAGATTCGGGGCAAATTCTCGCAGGACCCCCCTCCCGTTCTCCAGCAGAATGGGACCGTGGCGGAATCCTTCACGACCGCTTTCTCCGCATTCTCTGGCCGAGATGCTGCTCCGCCAGCATTCAATGCACGTCGTGATGTCGCGGAAGGCCGCCGGCTGGACTTTACCTCGAGAGGTGGAGAACCCTTCAACGACAGGTTTACTGTGAGTGAGTTGTGCTCCGCTCTTGCTTCGTGCGCGGACACCGCCCATGGCCCGCACGATGTCCCGTACGCCATGCTTCGACACCTGGGTGAGCGAGGCATGGCCTTTCTGTTAGATTTGTTCAACAGGATCTGGGTGGAGGGTCTCCTCCCGTATTCCTGGCGAATTGCTACAGTGCTCGCCTTTCGCAAACCGGGGAAAGATCACTCTACTCCGGCCGCTTTCCGCCCAATCTCTATAACTTATTGCGTGTGCAAGTTGATGGAGAAATTGGTAAATGTTAGATTAGCCTTTTTCCTGGACAGCGGAGGCCATCTGTCTTCTGCACAGTTCGGCTTCCGCAAGTTCCACTCCACGTCGGATACTCTGCTCCGACTAGAAAATGCCGTCTGCGAGGCCTTCCTTCGTAGACAGCACTACTCCACGGTGTTTTTTGATCTGGAGAGGGCCTATGATACCGCATGGCGATTCGGTATCCTCGAGACTCTCCACGCGATAGGGGCGAGGGGACGCCTCCCAGTCTTTATATCTGAATTTTTGCGAGATCGTCGATTCCGCGTACGGGTGGTGGGATCCCTCTCCGACCCAAAGGAGCAGGAAGAGGGTGTCCCACAGGGAAGTGTCCTCAGTATCACACTCTTTGCCCTGAGCATCAACGGCATCACCTCGGTGCTGCCAGCAGATGTTCTCACTCCGCTCTACGTGGACGACCTTTCGATCTCTTTTGGCGCGGCCGAGATGCCAAACTCTGGAGCGTCGATTCCAACAGGCATTGAACCGCGTCTCTCGCTATGCCGAAGCGCACAGGTTTCGGTTTTCTTTGGCCAAGACTAAGGTGGTTCACTTCTGCCGCCACCCAAGTCTACCCCTACCCAGATTTGTTTCTTAATGGGGTGCGCCTGGAAGTGGTTGAATCGCACCGTTTACTTGGTCTTGTATTTGACCGACGCCTCACCTGGGAGGCTCATATTCGCAGCCTTAGGGTCTCTTGTACCCGCGCCATAGATATTCTCCGTTCCGTGACGTTCAGCGCTTGGGCTGCTGATAGGGCTACTGCCTTACTTTTTTATCGATCCTTTATTCGTTCGAAGCTTGACTACGGATACGAGTTTTATGCATCCGCAGCCGAGCGTTTATTGCGGAAGGTGGACTCGATCCACCACACCGGCCTTCGCCTTGCGACCTGTGCCTTCCGCACTTTCCCCATTGAGAGCCTGTTCATCGATTCTGGGGAGATACCACTCTCTCTACGCTGCGTGCAGTGCATCACTCGCCTGTACGCGCGAGCCTAGCGCCTCCCTCAGTCGCCAACATCTGTCACTGCATCCGCAGCTGATCTCGATGGTGCCTATGCCGCTGAGAGATGCCAGTTATCCCCTAAGCCATCCGTATACACTGGCACGGTTCCAGCGTGAAATGAGGTGTGCTCCAAAAAGGTCAAACGCAATACTCCAGGCGCTGTACAAGCTTTGGGAGCAGAGGCGTGGCGACAAATAGCCACGCCTCTGCTCCCAAAGCTTGTACAGCGCCTGGAGTATTGCGTTTGACCTTTTTGGAGCACACCTCATTTCACGCTGGAACCGTGCCAGTGTATACAGATGGCTCCAAATCCCAAGAGGGAGTCGTCTTCCACGCCGTATCCCCTCTGTTTGAAGTCAGCGGAGCTCTGCCAGGCGTTGCGTCTATCTTCACGGCCGAGCTGGTGGCAATACACCACTCGGTACTGGAGATTACGCGACAAGCCCGGTTCGGAGACCAGATTGTCATCTATAGCGACTCACAAAGTGCCCCTGGTGCCCTCGGAGCATTGGAATCTCCGCATCCCCTGATTCGCGATATCCGTGACGCCACGGTTTTGGCGAGCCGGGTGGATGTCGAGATTATCTTCTGCTGGGTTCCTGGACATGTAGGAATTGCGGGGAATGAGGGCGCCAAAGAGTCCGCGAGGATTCCGCGACCGGATCAGCGTTTCGCTCTTCGTCACACCGACTACATGGCAGGAATACGGACAGCTCTTCGGACTGCTTGGCAAAGAAGATGGGAGACTGTCGAAGGGAACTTAAATTTGCGTGCCATTGCGCCGCGACTGTTCCCATGGACCTATCCCCCAATGCCGCCTGTCTCTTGAACTCGGTTCGAGTGCGTGCACCATCACTGGTCGACTGATAGACTTTTGGGGGGAGGCCGGCCTTCTCCTTTGTATTTAACTTGTTTTTTGTTATTGTTGTTTGTTTGTTTTTTTTTGTAGGTCGCAGGCTCCTGCGCCGGGGGGAGGGGGACCTCCCCTCGACGCCGGAGCTTGTTCCTTTATTGTTATTTCTGTTAAAAATTTTATTTTAAAGTAGCCTAGAACTGGGCTGTTTGTTTACGGTGACTTATGCCCAAGTGCGCAGTCGCCAGATAGCCCCTTGAAAAAAAAAATCGTGTGACGCATCGCTATTTGATGGAGCGCTCGCATGCGCCCTATTGTGACGACTGCGTTTTTCCCCAGACTGTTCGGCACATTCTTGTCGAATGTCCTAGTCTGGGTGATCTTCGCGCACGTTCCCTGTCCCGGTACCGGGATGGGCGGGGTCACTACTGCCTGTCCTTTGTACTCGGGACGAGTGCGTGCACATTGACTGGTGGACTTGTTGAATTTGGGGGGGGGAGGCCGGCCTTCTTCCTTTTATTTAATTAGGTTTTGTTTTTTGGTAATTGGTTTTCTTTGTAGGTCGCGCGCTCCTGCGCCGGGGGAAGGGGGACCTTCCCAGACGCTGGAGCTTGCTTCCTAATTGTCATCTTCCCTTTTTACCCTTTTTTCTCAATTTTTTATTTTAAAGTAGCCTAGAACTAGGCTGTTTGTTTGCAGCGACTTATGGGCAGTCGCCAGATACCCCCTTAAAAAAAAAAATGTTACCCCACCACCACCAAATGGGAGCCAAGCCGGGAAAGAGAAAGTTCGATTTACACCCGGCATGATGTCTTCCTTCTTCTCTTCGCTTTAAATACTTCCTTTCTGGCAGTACCTGTGCAGCTGCACCTGGAAAGGAGGTATACTCTCATTTCTGCCTTTATTCCGCCGCCTCGTGGCACGGTTGCCGAGGCCCTCTCCTTTACTCTGGGATTTGAATGGTAGATACCCCTCTCGGGCGGACTACATGATCAGTTTCTTAGGGACCTGTGGACCCACCCAGAGAGCGGTGTGGCCTTCTTAGGTGTCACACACATCCCAGGAAAGAGATAGGGAGCTGGCAAGTAAGTCTTGTAAGCATTCAACCACATCAATCCTCATCTACACTATTGAACATTTGCAGGTACGAGTCCTTTTTGCTTACCACTACACGCTTCACCTAGTCATTCATCATTTTACTTACTCATTCCATTAATTGTTCCCCCCCCCCACACTACCTTAAATTTGTTCCACATTTGCTCTATGAACCCTCTTCACTCGTATATTTCCATCTATTCTTGCTACCTGTTCATACCCCCTTAGAACACTATAACATCCCTTACCCATTCGTTCACACACACCAAGAATCCCTCTCAAGTTGTCCATTTGTATTGCTTTCAGTCGAGATTTTACCTTCTCCTTCCACACCATAGTTTTACTGCCATACACCAACGTTGGCACCAGCATTCTCTCGTGCATCTTCCTGGCAAATTCCAGTCAATTAATTAACCCCAGAGCCGTTCTACCATTTAAAACCTTGTGGTCGCAATCTACTTCTTCTGTACCACTATTATTTACCATCACCGTACTCTTTTCTGTATTTATGTACTTTTAGCCCCTGACACCTTGAGTCTAATGAAAGCCCAAAATATCGGTTTTCTCTATTTTTAATACCTATAAATTGTTCAAATCAATGATTGAAGTCCGCCTCCATTCGTAGCTTCCAGACTTGGTAGAGCACAATCCGTTGATCGCTATCGAGATGCTACTCAAGTTAATGCAGTCGTCGCAGATTACGGAATACTTCAGCGTCCTCGTCAATATGGAGATGTCCCTTCACTCTATGGAGGTCGTCAACAGGTGAAGATATTTATATTTGAACCTGTAATTAAAGAGGTTCCTTTGATTTTATACCTCCCTTTCCAATCCTGGAGTGCGACAACCCCAATGAGATATATTCCACGTGAGAATAAGTTGCAATCGAACTTTCACACTTCCTAGTTGTTGAATGGGCTGCCAGCACAGGGTTGTGATATAAATTCACACGGCATGCAACAGCCTCCCTCTACTCTAACCTAGTCCCTCAGGGCACCCTCACAGAAGGCGCGGCCCCACTTAATTGTGGTCACGTTGTTGGGGCCTACAGCACAGGCTGTCGGGTCAAACTTTCTCCCTTAATCTTCCAAGCGATCGGAGGGAGCAGAGATGTCATCTGCCCCCCGGAAAGCGAATAGCGGCAACAAACCTCCTTTCGATAAAAATCCGAAGCTCGCCTCAGGTGTGATCATTCGTTTGTAGTCTTTTAAATTACAGGTATTTAGGCTTCATGAGGTTTGATATTGTATTCTTTGTTCTACTTCAGATTTTCTCTTTTTCCATATTAAACGTTTCCCTTCAACTTTTCCATTGTCTTTCACTACTGCGTGAAAATGCTCTCTTTTGTTACACAGCTCTTTCTTTTCTCAAGAATTCTCTTGTCACTCTTTAGCACCTTTGATCATTGGATTGTTCATTATGACCCCTTACATTCTTTTTCCTCTTGTCTGGTATCTGTCCCTCTCCTTTCTAGTTTCCCGCGCACTTTGATCACTGGTCGTTTCCGGTCTCTGTAAGGGTTTCCTCTCTTTGAAGGCTCACCACTGCGGTGGAGCTTCCATCGGAGTTCGTCCACCTGTACATCAGCAACTGCATTTCCACCTGCGAGACGATCAAGGACAGGTACATGCAGAACCGCCTGGTGCGTCTCGTCTGCGTGTTCCTCCAGTCCTTGATCCGGAACAAGATTATCAATGTCCAGGTAAGTGCGGCGAGCGGTTTATGCTGTTTGCGGGTTCTGGCATCATTTTCTCCTTTGCTGACCCCTACTTCGTCTTCTGTACCAATTCTCTTTTACCCTGCATCGTCCTTCCATCTACGTTTGTTTGTCGATCTCGGTGTTTCAGAGCTGTCCGTTAGGGGGCGCAACCCCATAGCTGGTCCTGCCTGTGTTGGTTGGTGGGCGCCTGAGCCGGAGTGTCGCTCTTGGGGGTCTTTACTTTCCCAACCGGTAAATTTTCGAGGCTGGCCGGCCATTTTTAAAACGATGTTTGGGTCGGGGGCGACGGGCTTACCCTCCTGGTTGGGCCGGCGCTTCGAGTAGGCGTCTCGACGGTAGACAGTGATGGCACTGCGCGAGTTCGCACCCCCTTTTATACTCTACTTTATATGGGTAATAATAGAAAATTTCTCTCCCAGAAGTCGCAGACTTCTGTTCCCGTACTAAGCCTGTTAATAAGTCCTCTTTTCCGCGCTTGTTACCCCGTAAGGGGCGCGGCGATATGCCATCCTGGCCGCCGTGCTGACGGGATTCAGCACCCCGTCCGACCCCATCTTAGCCTCTTCTCCTTCCTTCCTTCAAAACACTTGTTTCCCCCCTGGGTTCCTCGCTTTTCATACAACCTCTCCCACAACTTTCTCTGGTCAGCCTGTAATTTCACAGGGTAGATGCTGACCTTCTTCTCAGCCAACCGTCCCCGATCGGGGCTGAGGGGATAGGGGACGACGTTCCCTAACCCCTGAGCTCCGGTTCGGGATGGTGGTTTTTTAACAACTTGCTTCATCCCCACCCATACCTTCCTCACATCCCTTTTCCTTTTCTCTTCACACACTATCAATTTTATGCCGTGCCAAAGGTGGAGCCGCCAGGCTGAAGGGCTGCCAGGTCACCAGGCGGGAGGGGTGGCCTTAAATGGCGGCACCTGGCTCTGCCAGGCCCGTACACACCTCTTGCAGAGCCTGCTACTGCGAGGGTTGATGAAGTATTTTATCCCGTAAGAAAAAGACGGGCACTATGCCCAATGATAAGTCTATTAAAAAATTCCCCGTAATTTCCCCGCATCCACCGTCGGAGCCGCCCTCGGGCAGCTCCACAGAAAAAATGGAGGTTCTTTCCCCCTGTGCTTGCCCAGGGGACCCTCCAAATATCTCTAACCGGAGAGGAGGCTTACTTCCCCATTTCCAGAGGCAGTCCCCCCTTTTCTTTCCAAGGGGACTACCAAGAAAGCCCTTAAGCAGCCCATAGTCGACTGCTCCCCATTGAAGTGGCTCGGTAGGGCAAGCTTCCTTAGGGGGGAGAGGGAGGACAGGCCCCTCCGGTCGCTTCCCTCAAAAGACCTGCTGGCAAGAATATTGAGCCTTGCCGGGGTCAAGGCCTGTGCCTTCCCATACATGACCTTTGACAACGCCGCCAACTGGAACTACGATGTCCTAGGGGAAATGGCCAACTGGAGGCGCCCCCTGAGATAGACATGGTCCTTGAGGCAACCCAGCCTCAGACGGTAAGGCCTTCCATGGGAGCGAATCCGGGCTCGGCACCAAGCACCGAACCCGAATCCGCCCCTATGCAAGGTCCTCCTCAAACGGCTAGGGTTTCCGAGGCAGTACAAAAAGGGGAGGGATCTCCTCCGACAGGTACCCTACGACTGCCAGGACCTTCTCCATTTCGGAGAAGGACCTGGCTGAGGCCGGTCCATCTGTCCTGGGTGATCCTGCCGGCGGAGAGGAGAAGCGGGTTCATTCCCCGCCCTCCTCTCCTAAAATGAAAAAGACTAAGAAGACTCGGGGCTCCTTTCCATCTTCGGGGGCTGCGGGGACGGATGGGTCTGCTGCCACTTCTGTAAGCGACCAAGCCAAGATCGGCACATCTGGCCCTTCTGCCCCCCTCCCCCTTCCGTGACTATGACTAAGATCAAAAGTGCACAGGGCGGAGCCTCGATAACATCGGGGCCCCTAATTCAGAGGTTACCTGGCGTTTTCGAGTCCGCTGGCTTTAAACGCTTCCTCGTTATTTGCTCTACTGATGGCAGCATGTTGGCCAAGGGCAACATGATCCATCAGATGAGAGCATTAACTAGTGTAATTTTTAGAGATGCGAAGGTGACCCGTTTCTCGGACGGGAGCCTTCTGGTGAATTCCTCCGAGGCGGCCATGATTAGTGCTCTTCGGACACTTCATGGCACCCCGGTGAGTGTGACACCGCACTTTATCATGAACTTTGTTAAGAGGAGTAGTTTATGCGAGGGAACTCGTTGACTACTCGATAGAGGACATCACCTTAGAGCTGGCCGACCATGGGGCGGTCAAGGTCGAACGTGTGATGAGAAAACAGGCGGCGGCCTCGAGACCCACCCCTACACTCTTCGTCACGTTCGACTGTGACAAGCTCCCTGAGTCGGTGCGTGCCGGTTGGTAACGCTACTGCGTGAAGGCATTCGTGCTACTGCCGCGGCGGTGCTATTACTTTCACTGCTTCGGCCATACGAATCGTCCGTGTAGACGTGCAAAGTTGGGGCCACCTGAAGTATGTGTAAATTGCTCCAAGGACAAACACGATAAGTCTAAATCGTGTGTGGCCAAATGTGTCAATGGCGGAGAGCCACAACACGCTTCTTCAAAGCAATGTGGTGCGTTTCTCCTTGAGAAAGAAATCCTGGCCGTTTAGGCCCAGGATCGATTCTCATTCCGCGAGGCTAAGGACTTGGTCCTCTTTCGCCCGGCTCTGCCTGGGACGTCTTATGCCTCAATGGTTAGAGAGACAGCCTCTACTCCTGGTTCATCCAGGCCAACGAACACGATTGTTTCCGCGCCCATTCGGAGCCCTTCTGCGGATTCTACTCAACCCGGGCGATTTCCTGGTAAAGCTGGCTGCACAAAGGGTTCACACCTAGCCCCGGCTAAAACCAGGGCTTCCCCCCTTTCCCCAGCGTGACCGTTTCCCGTAAGGTGAAACGGCCACCGAATCGTTAGATTCACAGGAGGCAACACCCCTGAAGTTGGTCGCCAGGACATCTTCTGGGGTTCCTAAAGATGTCCCCCGAAAGGACGACAGCAAGAAAGGAGCTCGGAGACGGTGGTTCCTCGAAAAGAGGGACCCCGCCTCCGAACCGCAACGCCCGCCTAAGGTTTCGAGGCGGAGGGAGGAAAAGACTCGCATGGCGAGCCCAACCTCCCCCAATAAGTCTTCGAAAGCGACAGCGCCTTCAGCGCTTTGTCCGGCCAACAGTGCCCGGGGTTCTGCCTCCGGGAAGCGTACGGCCATTCCTGTAAGGGTCCTCCCTGAGCTAGCCCTGGAGGGCATATTCCTCCAATGGAATTGCCGTGGACTCCGGGCCAACTGGGAAGAGCTGCCGAGGCTCGTCTCGTCCCATTCCCGGTTAGCTATTTTTCTGCAGGAGACTATGCTAGGCGCATGCCCCCTGCCCACCCTCCCGGGTAATAAGGGTTTTGCGACCCCACCACCACGATATGGCGGGGCTTGGGGATGCGCGGTTTACACCCAGCATGATGTCTCCGTTCTTCCTTTCACTTTAGATACCTCCTTTCAGGCAGTGGCTGTGCAGCTTCACGTGGATAGGAGGTATACTATCATTTCTGCGTACATTCCACAGTCGGGTGACTTCGACGCGGGGGACTTCCGCCGCATCGTGGCACGGTTGCCGAGGCCGTTTCTCTTCCTTGGAGATCTGAACGGCAGACATCCTCTCTGGGGGGATTACTCAATAAATCCTAGGGGACAAGTCCTTGCCGATCTGATCGAAGAGTTGGAGATGGGTGTCCTAAATGTGGATGAGTTTACGCATCACTGCCCGAGAACCGCTTCATTTTCTTGCCTTGACCTATCTCTGTGCTCTTCGGATGCACAGCCTGATTTTAATTAGGGGGTGGTCAATGACCTCCATGGTAGTGATCACTTTCCCATTCAAATATCATTTTCAGGTCAACTGCCGCCTGAGAGCCCACCTCGGTGGTGCTTGGCGCGGTGGCCTGTATTTCAGGAAATGACTGAATTCTCTATCTCACTCGAGGAGTTTAGGTCGTTAGATGAGACCATTGAGTTCTCCGGTAACCTCATCGCCGTGGGCCTGACTACTATTCCCATAACGTCTGGCCGTTTTGCACGCCGATCACTCCTGAGTGTCACACTCTTTGCCCTGAGCATCAACGGCATCAACTCGGTGCTGCCGGCAGATGTTCTCGCTACGCTCTACGTGGACGACCTTTCGATCTCTTTTGGCGCGGCCCAGATACCAACCCTGGAGCGTCGACTCCAAGAAGCATTGAACCGAGTCTCTCGCTATGCCGAAGCGAACAAAAGTTTCGGTTTTGCTTGGCTAAGACTCAGGTGGTGCATTTATGCCGCCATCCACGGCTCCACCGTCACCCAGACTTGTTTCTCAATTTTGTACGCCTGGAAGTGGTTGAATCGCACCGTTTCCTTGGTCTTGTATTTGACCGACGCCTCACTTGGGAGGCTCATTTTCGCACTCTTAGGATTTCTTGTACCCCCGCCATGGACATTCTTCGTTCCGTGACGTTTAGCGCTGATAGGGCGACTGCCTTACTTGTTTGTCGATCCTTTGTTCGTTCGAAGCTCGACTACGGATGCGAGTTTTATGCATCCGCAGCTCGCGTGTATTGCAGAAGATGGACTTTATCCACCACACCGGCCTTCGCCTTGCGACCGGTGCCTTCCGGACTTTCCCTCATTGAGAGCCTACTTGTCGATCCTTGGGAGATGCCACTCGCTCTATCCCGTGCACAGTGCATTACTTGCCTGTACGCGCGAACCTGGCGCCTCCCTCAGTCACCAACAACTCTCACTGCATTCGCAGCTTTTTTCGACGATGCCTATGCTGCCGAGAGACGCTAGTCATACCCTAAGCCCTTTGGGTTTATGGCTAGAAAACTCCTTCAAGAGCTAGGTATAGCTCCCGTGCCGGTTGCGCCCCTGGTTCTGCCAAGGACGCCACCCTGGAGGGTACCACATTTGGCTATTTGTCGCGACGCCTATGCTCCCAAAGCTTGTAGAGCGCCGGGAGTATTGCGCTCGACCTTTTTGGAGCACACCTCGTGTCACGCTGGAACCGCGTCAGTGTATACGGATGGCTCTAAGTCCCAAGAGGGGGTCGGCTTCCATGCTGTATCCCCTCTGTTTGAAGTCAGCGGGGCTCTGCCAGGCGCTGCGTCTTTCTACACCACTCGGTAAGGTTGATTACGCGACGTTCCCGGTTCGGAGACCGGATTGTGATCTCTAGCGACTCACAAAGCGCCCAGAGTGCTCTCGGGGCATTGGAATCTCCGCATCCCCTGGTTCTCGATATCCGTGACGCCACGGTTTTGGCAGGCCTGGCGGATGTCGAAATTCTTCTGCTGGGTTCCTGAGCATGTAGGAATTGCGGGGAATGAGCGCGCCGATAAGGGCGCCAAAGAGTTCGCGTGGACTCTGCGACCGGACCAGCGTTTCGCTTTTCCTCACACCGACTACATGGCATGAATACGGGTAGCTTAGCAAAGAAGATGGGAGACAGTCAAAGGGAACTTAGTGTTGCGTGCCATTGCGTCGCGAATGTTCCCATGGACCTACCCCCCAATGCCGCGAAGGCTTCAGGTTGCTTTCCTTCGTCTCCGAACTGGACATACTCGCTGGATGCACCGCCATCTGATGGAGCCTCGCCAGCGCCCTACTGTTGAAACTGCGTTGTCCCCCAGACTGCTCGCACATTCTTGTTGAATGTCCCACTCTGGGTGATCTCCGCGCACGTTACCTCTCCCGGTACCGGGATGGGCGGTGTCGCTACCGCCTCCTGTCCTTTGTAGACTTTTGGCGGGAGGCCAGCCTTCTCCCCTTTATTCAACTAGTTGGTTTTTGTTACTTTAGTAGGTCGCACATTCCTGCGCCGGGGAGAGGCGGACCTCTCCTCGATGCCGGATCTTGCTTCCTGCTTATTGCCTTTTTCCTTTATTTTTTTATTGTTGTTTCTTGTTTGTTTGTTTTTTTTATCTTAATTTAAAGATGCCTAGTACTAGGCAGTGTTGAATACCCAAGTAGGCAGTCGCCAGATGAGCTCTTAAATTTTTATTTTTTTAAAATCTGCTCTAGCTTGAGGTGCGGACACCGCCCCTGGTTTGGGCGATTTCCCGTATGCCATGATTCGAAACCTAGGTGAGTGAGGCATGGTATTTCTGTTAGATCTTTTGACTATGATTGGCAAATAAAAAAACCTGGGTTTGGGTGGGCTTTTTCAATTGAATTTGAAAAACCCGGGTTTGGGTTGTTTTTGTTTTTTCTCAAAATTACACATTTTTTTTAAGAAATGAAGGCTACTTATCTTTATTTTATTTAAAATGCATATTTATGTTTATAATTTCAACAAACAGTTATCAAATTCAGGTTATTTCTCTAATACCGACTTATATTCCTCTCTTCTTCTACAGGTTATGGCTATCATGTGTACCCACAATTCTCGATCAGTGATCTGTTCTTACCTTAAGATAATTATTAAACTAATTAAATATTATAATTATCTAAAAATAGAGATAGTTATTATTTTACTATGTTATTCTAATGTTTGTAGTGTTTTGTTTTTTTCTCTAAAAAAAACTGGGTTTCGGGGGGGGGGGGAGGGGTGCCAACCCTGATCTTTTCAACATGATCTAGCCAGGGGATGACCTCGCAAACTCTTGGCGAATGGCTAGCCAGGTCGCTTCTCACTAACCGTGGAGAGATCACTCTATCCTGACCGGTTCTTCCCCAGTTTCTCTAACCTCGTGTGTGTGAAAATTGATGGAGAGTTTGGTAAATGTTAGATTGGTCTTTTCCTGGACAGCGGAGGCACTGTAGCATCACAATAGGCAAATAGTGTTCTTAGATACATAACGACATTTTTTTTGGCTTAAATCGAAAGCTACTATTCTTGCCTTATAAAACTGCTTGTAATACCTCATTCGAACTAATTAATTCCTCAACTCAGAAATAAATCTTATAAAAAATACTGAGTCATCTTAATTTACTCTCATTGAAAGATGAGCATCTCCAAATTATTAATAAATATTTCAACTAGATGCCTTAGCAGCCCCTTGAAATTATGGTTCAGAGCTATTTGACAAGAGATTTGACACTGCGATTTGCACCAAATTTCTTTTCTTATAAAATAACACTTTGGAATAACCTGCAAGGAATATCGTTAAAAGCACTACAGTAAATATGTTTAAGACTAGATAAATATTATCCAAAGATACAGAAACAAGTGTTATGAACCTATATATCTATCCTTATCCTCTTCTTTTCACCTCCGTCTTCCCTTTCCTTTCTTTCTGAAATACCCTAGAGTGGATCTTAGGGCCTTTGCTAGTTTGTAATTCTGTAAAAGTCTATTTGTTACATCGATGAGCTTCTTCCTGTTTATATCCCTCTGAAGGCATGGATGTGGGGACTTTGGAGTTTTCCTGTGAGACTTTGAATGTGTTCTCCTGACCCAATCTTTTATGATTACCGAGGTTTGCTATGGGCGGCGTTTCGATCTTGAACCCTTTCACTTTGATTCCTATTTTTTTATCTCTGTTCCTACCCGCATTATTTTTCCCGTAGGGACCCCCAAAAGTGTTGCCGAAATCTTTGAAGTCTATTACTCCTTTCATTTTCTTTACCCTGACCTTCCTTGGCTATGGGCCCCGATCTTGCTGTGTGCAATCCCAGTTTCTCACTGTGGATGAAATTAAACCACATTGGCTATGGTTATTCGTCTACTTTTTGGGTATGGTTGGCTTGTGTGGTAGTGATACGTGGTTCGGATCACTGTGATATGGCAAGTCGGAGAGGGGGTGGGGGTCCTACCCAAGAATTCCTTGTCCCATTTTATGCTCTTTTTTAAGAATGTTTCCAGCTGAGACGCTCCTTCATTGCAGAATGAGGACAGGTTCAGGAGAGTTGCATACCCGCTGACGGGTACGCTTTTGCTCCCGCCAGAAAGCATCGTTTATCGCACCTTTTCCCTTCAGGAACTCTTTATCGAAGTGCAAGCCTTCTGTATCGAGTTCAGCCGAATTCGAGAAGCCGCCGCCCTCTTCAGACTTCTGAAGCAGCTTGACGCAGGGGAGAACCAGGGTTCGAGTGAGCCCCTGAAGAAATGAAGAAGTCCACCTCTACTTGTTTTCCCGGTAGCCATTTTGCCACCCATGGCTCACCGTGGAGCAAATCTACTTAAAGTTAGCTTGGAGACTGTTATTGAAAAGCTTGATTGTAAATAAATGTCTTTTACAAGTGGAAAGTGATCCTTAAGGAAAAATTAAGTTTAGAACCTTTAAACCCGTCCGAAATCTATAAGTAGCTTGGGAGCTTCTAAAATAAGGGTAGTTATTACATCCCCACAGGAAGGTTCAAATTCTTACATTGCTCTTTTGTACAAATTTGTTCTGTAGTCTAAATGCGTTTTGCGAGCTTCATTATTACTAACCATCGGTAATAATTTTTTTGTATTCTTTTTTTTATTCCTGTCTGCACTTTTCCCATCCTTGAATAGATCCGACTTTGAAAAAGGATTTAAGAAGTCATTGTTCCCTGACGAGAGATTTTTTTTTGCAGGCAAGCAATTGCCTTTTAGCTTAATAGGGAGGTGGCGTCGGATTTCTCACTATGTGAGCTCCTACCGGTCCCTTTCATGTTACCTCTCACCGTTCCCTTTTTTCGTCTTTAAACTAGAGCCCAAATCCAAACTGGGAGTCGCCACGATGAATGACGCTTTGGTTACCGAGCGCTTCAAGAGATGGCCGTGACTGGCGCCAAAACGTCCCTAGCGTCACCCGATGCACCTTCTCTAGAACTGCTGACTGCCTGACTTACAAGTTCGCGTTGGTCATTGCAGACCCTCCTGTATTCTGTAATTTCCGTTTATAATTTTGATCCTCCATACTTGACAATGAAAGTAAAAAATAAAATCGTTTCTATGTACAGTGGTTTCCGACCCGGCATCTTTACTGATTTTGACTGTCTTGTTAACTCTGCGTGGAGAATCGGGGAAGTGCTCAATTGATCAGCTTCCAACCTTCTTTAGCAACCTTTCCCAATTTTCCTCAGCCTCTATTGTCGCGCCACCCTCCACGACCTTACCAGTCATACCCGCTTCCGCCCCCAATCCCATACCTCAATATTCGCACCTTCCCAAATGCATTTAACTATCCCGAAGTGAACATGCGATTATAAAAGTTTGCTTACTATCCACCGCCCTTTTCGAGCGCAGCCTACATAACTTTCATCCTGAACGGTTTTATGGTTTCGAGGGTTGTCTCCTTATCGGCCTTCCTGCCCTGAAACCTTTAGTCGTTTTTGTGCTCCACACGTAAACCTCAATATAGGTTTGATGTGCAGCCATGGCACCTTTTTGCTAAGGGTTTTCGTGATATATCTGTGGAGGACCTAAAGTCTCTCGCCAGTGGCGCGTCTGGTTCTGCTCAAGATGTTACCCTGGAAAGTACCACCTTTGACTAGCTTCTACTGCACCAGGCCTTTTCCGAGCAGACTTCCTGTCACGCTGAGCCGTGCCAGTGTGCCCAGATGGCCCCAAATTCGAAGAGAGGATTGACTTCCACGTCGAATTACCCTTCTTTTTTTTAGGGCAGGGCTTACTAGTCGTTGCGTCTATCTTCACGGCAGATCTGGTTGCAATAGACCGCTTGGTACGGGAGATTACCCGTCGTGTCTAGTTTTGAGAATGTATCGTGATTTTTAGCAACGCACAAAGCGGCCTGGGTGATCTCTGCTAATTTTAATCTTCGCGGTGTCCGTGGCGCCACGACTCGACCGAATGTCGAGATTATTATTTTCTGCTGGGCTCCTGGAGATGTGAGGAATGAGGGCTCCAATGAATCGGCGAGGACCTGAGCGATCAGACCAGCGTTTCGCTCTATCCCATACTAACTACATGGCATGAATCAGGTCAGCCCTATCTGCTGCCTTGCAAAGATTTGAAACGGCCGACGAAAATCTAAAGTTGCGCAGCGACTTCCTGTGAACCTACTTCCCAATGCCTCGGCGGTTCGGGTCGATTTCTGTCGTCTCCGATTCAGGCAACTTCGCGGGGCGCACCGGTATCTGGTAGAAAGTTTAAGGTATGGAACCAGTTAGCTGCCCAATCCAATGGGATTCCAAGTTGCAGCGGAAATAAAAAGAAGCAAATCTGTTACAAAAGGGGGATAAAACCACTATGTGAATTTTTTTTTAAATGAGGGTTTAAAAGATTGCTCTGCCAGAATGAAACTAAAGCGAGACAGGTGACGGATAGTTAAAAGTGTCGGGGAAACAGGACGACCGTAGAGTGGTGAAATGAGGGTATTCTAGTAGAAGATACGACACCACAAAACTGGCAGCAAGGGCTAATTCGAGTATCAGCCGAAACAAGGCTATGGGTAAGTTCTGTGTGGCCGATGCGAATGCGGCAAAGGGCCACCTCTAAGGACTGAAATTTCGAGGGGCAAGAGCAAACAGACTTCTTTTTTTATGTCATTTAAATGATGAGCATCCATCCCATTCGTCCTGCCACAACTGAAAAATATTTCTTTTATAAAGGGAAACAAATCTGGAAAAGACAATGCAGTTATCTGGGGACATAGATTAGGCTGAACGGAACAGCTGATTACCCCTCTCGTTGTCCATATCGGGTAGAATGCTCCGTTTCACCTTAGTACGACGAGTGCGCGGTGATCCTGACGTCTGGCACATTCTTGTTCCTGGATCCTCGCTCACGTTGTTTGTCCCTTGTACTCGGGACGAGTTCGTGCACACAGACTTTTGGACCATTTGACTTCTTAGAGGAGGGTGACTCATCCATTTTATTTTAATCTTCTGTTGGTGGCTTTCTGCGCCGGTGAAAGTGGGCCTCCCGCCGACGCCGGATCGTGCTTCCTTCATACTTTTTTTTTGAGGGGGGGAGGGGGGCTATAGTTTTTGTTATAATCTCGCCTTTCACCCTTTGAGGAAAGTCTCCAAATGGGCGCTAAAAATCTTTTTACTCTCCCTTGATACTGATATGTGAGCCATGAATAGGACGCATATGCGTTAATCGGCACTCGTCTTCCGTTCGGACAAAAAAGTATCCTGGTGGAAGGAAGCTCCTGGTTCTTCATAAATAACCTTGTCTAATTCATCTCTTCCCCTTTTCTTCTCTTTTTAATGCAATTGCACTTGGTCTCCCATTCTAAGGCCACACAGTGCCTGTTTGCACCTCTCGATAATAGACAGCTTTGATCAGCTGAGGGCCTTTGGGCCGATCGGTGGTCAACCTTCCTTAAAAAAATAAAACAACAGGATTAGTACTTGAACACAGATATTTTTTTTTTACTAGAACTAACTAGCAAACCTTTCACACTCCAATCCGGCCGCCTCCTAATTCTCATCACATTTCAACTACCAAACATATGCACAGCTCTTCAACATCAAAATATCATTCACCAACTACAGAAGAGCCAAGTCGACTT
>OZ018324.1:29732201-29747201 GCA_963969495.1 Ceratothoa steindachneri
ATATATATATATATATATATATATATAATATTGAGGATAAATCCCAGAGCCACGAGAAACGGATGTAGCATCTTTTAATTTTTCACTACGTTTCGAAAACTACAAGTTTTCATCTTCAGGCTAGAATAAGTTTACAAAGTTAATATGCATAAAGAAAACTTGAAAAGGCCAACAAGACATTATTTTACAGGTGACCAATTACAGAATATCAGTAGAAAGTACTACAAGTTAAATTAAATATGACTTGGCAACAGTTAAATTTACTTTAAGACCGACTCAAAAATTAGTTCATAAATTTAAAGATTATTGCAGAAATTAATTACAAACTAAGAGAAATTGACTTGGCATTATTTAAAGATGATAAATTTAAACTTTTTTTTAATATTATTATTAAATTTTGTAAAGACTAACAGTTAAAAACATTTAATATAAAAACGGAAAATTTGGGTACTTACTAAAGCGGATCCATCCTAGAGAGTGAATGGTAGGTTTAACAAAGGGGCTAGTATATATATAGGTTACATTGACGGTTGGTTTATTAAAAGGCAAACCAACTAACAAACTGTAGTTAAAATTAGTTAATTAATAATGATATTGCACTTAAATCTTCATTGAGTGTAGGTTTGTAGTGTTTTATATATAGAGATTCGAGGGTTCTTAGGCAATGTTTGTTGTTGTTAAAGGCTAATACTTTAAAATTCTCAATAGAAATGTTAGTTTTACAGCTTATGGTGTGTTCCCTAATAGATGACTTTTCCTTTCTATTTAATATTTTGCTTGTACGCCAACTAATCCCCATATGAGCAGAGAACCTAGCTCCAAGAGACCTAACAGTGCTACCAATGTAAGAGGCTCCAGTACAACTGGGACATTTAAATAAATAGACATTATCACTGCGGAACTCCAAAGAGATAGGATCTTTACTGTTAAAGAAACTTCCTATCGATAGTTTGTTTATAAAAACTATTTTGGGGTTGATTTGGGGAAAATATCTTTTATAAATAAATAAGATTTTTCTTTTAAAAGTATCGTTCAAAAAACCCATCTCTGAAATTAGTAAATATATGGGCATTTTAGGAACTTTTATGCAGGGTTGAGGGGGGTCAATGAGATTATCAAATAGCTTTTTTAAAACTCTATCATATAGGTCAGAAGGAAATAAATTATTTATAAAATACTTCCTAAGAAAAATAAATTCATTATGGATTGATTGGTAAGTGGATGATAGCGAGAAACTTCTATGTATTAAAGTTTTTACTGTGGATATTTTATAACTGAAATCACAAAAACTAAAGTAGTTCAAACCTAGTCCTGTGAATGTTTTTTTTTCTGTAAATGGTTGTTGGAATCTTTCGTTGGTCATTATCTCGGTTGATTAAAAGGTCAAGAAAGGGCATCTTATCATTTGACTCGACTTCCATGGTGAATTTGATGTTAGGGTGTAAAGTGTTCAAAAAATTAAAGAAAAGTTGGCTATGTGCAGGATTATTAAAAACTGCCAAGGAATCATCAACAAAACGGCGGTAGAAGGAGGGTTTGTAATCTAAATTAGTGGAAAACATTTGATCTTCGAGATGTGTCATAAAAAAGTCAGCTGCAAGTGGTCCCATTGGAGAACCCATTGCAACACCATCGATCTGGCAGTAAACTTTATTATTAAACGTGAACCAAGATTCAGAAAGACTTAATTCCAGCGCTTTTTTTTAATTGGCTTCGTGAAAATCCATGAAAAGTATTTTGGGAATGGAATACCTTATTTAATATTAAACTGATTGTATAGTTTAGGGGAATGTTAGTAAATAAAGATTCAACATCATAACTCACAATATATCCATCGTTAACTTTGCTGAGTAATTCCTCTTTAAACTTATAGGAGTTTTGTATGGAGAACTGATTTTTAGATAAAGGTGAAAGTATTTTAACAAGATATTTGGCCAGTTTGTATGATGGTAAAGAATAAGAGGCAAGTATGGGTCTCAAAGGGACTCCTTCTTTGTGAATTTTAGGTAGAAAATACATGGATGCTAAATAACTGGAAGATACAAATAATTCATTATAAGTATCTTTAGGAATAATTGAAGCCTGTTTAAGTTGTGTTAAGAAACGATTAACTTTATCTTCGAATCGTAGAAGAATAGTTTTAGGTAAATCATTGATAGGTTCAAATTTTGTTCTGTCATTCAATATACTATGGGCTTTTTGTACATAGTCCTCCCTATCAAGGATCACTACACCCTTTCCCTTATCAGGTTTAGTAACTATTATATCCTTATTGCCCGCAAGTGTCCGTAATACCTTTCTATCTTTAGGTTTAATTATGAAATTCGAGCTTCTAGATGAATGTATTTTAGAATAAAATAAACCAACCGTCAATGTAACCTATATATATACTAGCCCCTTTGTTAAACCTACCATTCACTCTCTAGGATGGATCCGCTTTAGTAAGTACCCAAATTTTCAGTTTTTATATTAAATGTTTTTAACTGTTAGTCTTTACAAAATTTAATAATAATACAAAAAAAAGTTTAAATTTATCATCTTTAAATAATGCCAAGTCAATTTCTCTTAGTTTGTAATTAATTTCTGCAATAATCTTTAAATTTATGAACTAATTTTTGAGTCGGTCTTAAAGTAAATTTAACTGTTGCCAAGTCATATTTAATTTAACTTGTAGTACTTTCTACTGATATTCTGTAATTGGTCACCTGTAAAATAATGTCTTGTTGGCCTTTTCAAGTTTGCTTTATGCATATTAACTTTGTAAACTTATTCTAGCCTGAAGATGAAAACTTGTAGTTTTCGAAACGTAGTGAAAAATTAAAAGATGCTACATCCGTTTCTCGTGGCTCTGGGATTTATCCTCAATATTAAATGCAGGCTTCACGGCCGAGCTCCATATGGATATATCTATACCAAGTATGGGCAGCAAGTTATCACAGTTATTCGCCATCTTGAGAAGGAAACTATGAAGATGATTAAGGCCAGACAGGACATCGTCTTCCTTGAAGTTTGTATTAATTCAAAAACTTATCCTAAATTTCTTTATTTTAAGCTACATCGCAAATCTCTGTATAACTCGTATTTCTATAAGGATTCCTTGGATCAACTTATCAACCTAGAAATAACTTCTAAATCAAAAAAGGTAAGCAGAAATTTTTCCCGAAAGCTTAAAGCAGTACGTGACAAGTTGATAACTATTTTTTCCGGATCCATAAAGGTTGGAAAGGACAATCCCAAATTCGACAACTTCCTAGTGTGTCTTTGTATACATACATTTTGGTGAAATATTTTGGTTTTATGCAAAAAATACCTTATGAGGAGAATGTCTAAAAGAGACAAATGCGTCTTCAAATTGGCAAATCCTTCAGTTATATTATGTTGATGAAGAGTAAACTTTTTTGATTTAGAAGTTATGTTTATTTATTCATCTTTTTTAACTTTTTATTTTATTTTATTATTATTTTTTTTTTTTTTTTTTTTTTTTTTTTTTTACTCGTTGGTTTTTTTTTTTTTTTTTTTTTTTTTTAATTTTTTTTTTTATTAACGTACATGGTCACATGTACTCAGTTCGTAGTTGAGCGTTCTGTTGGGGTTTTGAAATTTTTCCGGGTGTATCTTATCTGTAGAGTGGGACAGCGTCCTCCTGCGTACGCAGTTGGCTGCTGCCGAAGTCGCGTCGATAGTGACCGTGTCGGTTTCCGAAGTCGGGGAGTCTTAACTTTTGAAGAATATCTTCAGGCATGTAGGCGTTGATTTTGGACCATACATCCTTTGCTCTCTTATGCAGGGTCATGTTAAGGGGTTCGATCCCAGCAAGGTCATGCAGAACTCTCGAGGGTACGAAGTCCAATAAACTGAAGTCCAATATGTATCTCAGTGCCCTATTCTGCACTGCTTGGGCCTTCCTAAGTTGAGTTTTGCTGGCTAGGTGCATGGGAATGACGGGGTACAAGAGAACTGGCCTCACCAGGCTCATGAACAGCTTCCTCTTGTTCTTGAAGGAGAGCCTGCGAAATCGATAGAGGCACTGTAGACTCCTTTTAGCCTGGGACACCTTTTTCTCCATATGTCTGCTATACCCATTGGCCGTAACCTCGAGCCCAAGGGCCCGAGCCTCACGTGCGTATGGGTAAAACTCGTCCCTGACCAATACGTCCGCTGTCCTTCTACGTCCAATGGGGAGGACCTTGAACTTCTCGGCGTTTGTGCGAATTTTGGCCCTGCACTCGTAGGCGTTGAGGTTCTGGATCTCGCCTGCCGTTCTATTCGCTATGTCCGCTGGGTTCCGATAGTCGCTGGTTATTATCTGTGTTATATCATCCGCCAGCTGGACATACAGGGCGTAGTCTTGAGTGGGTGCGGGGAGATCACTCGTGTACAACGTGTACAGAGTCGGGCTCAGGCACCCACCTTGAGGGACCCCGGTGTACATGGAGAAAGGCTGCCCTTCGTAATCATTTATACTAATGACAGCCTCTCGGTCCTCAAGGTAGTCGCACAGGAGCCTCGTGATGTTCGCCTCCATGCCTAGGCCACTGATCTTCTTCTTGAGGCCAGGTATCCACACTTTATTAAACGCCGACGATACGTCACGAAGCACCACATCGACGTTCTTGTCCTCTGATTTCGCTATAGCAATATACTCGGTCATCACGGCAAGTGCCGTTTCCGTTCCGAGCTTTTTGCGGAAGCCGTGCTGCTGCGTGTTATAGAGTCCTTCCGCATCCAAGTACCCCATCAGCCGGTCATTAATCAATTTCTCAAACAGCTTGCCGATGAATTCAAGCAGGGATATCGGCCTGTAGCTCTTAATTTCCTCTTTAGGCTTGCCAGGTTTCGGAAGGAAAATCATCCTGGCCCTCTTAAGCGAGTCAGGGAAGTACCCAGCGTTTAGGCATGCGTTAAAGAGGTTTAGGATCGATATGTTGAAGTCCGGGGGCGCATTCATGAGATGGGCCTTAGTAATGCCAGAGATCCCTGGAGCCTTTTGTTTGAAGCTTTTTAGTGCTGCCTCGTACTCCTCAGCGGTAAAGGGACGGCCTTCTTCCGTCGCCCGACGAGTGACGTCCACAAAGTGGTAGGGTGTCAGGGCCGGTCCGCGTTCCTCCAAGTATGCTATGACCTCTTCTTCGTATTCCATGTCAAAGTCTTCGTTCTCCTCCTCCGTGATGTTGAACTCTCTCTTCCAATGTTCTCTAAAGTGGCGTTCGATGGTCTGGTCATCAGTGACCCGCACACCGTCGAATTTGATGGTAATCCTCGACTTGGTGGGCAGAGTGCCACTTAGCCTCCTGAGCTGGGTCCAAAATTTCTTGGGGTCACTTTCGGCATCCATGCCATCAATCATGTCGTCCCAGAGAGCCCTGGATTTTTCGCTGATTAGGTGTTTAAGTTCAAGGCGAATATCCCGGAACTCCCTATGACGAATGGCCGAGTTGCCATACACCCGGATCTCCTCGACTAGCTCCCTCAGCCTATCTTTTCGCCGGATGATGTTCGCATCCCAACGTGGCGCTGGGAGGGTTCTAAACTCGACCCGTGGGATAGCTACTCTGTCCGCCTCAGTTAACTTCTCCATGATGGTTTCCAAGCGTCTGTCGAGATCTTCGAGCGTAGGCTCATCGAAGCGTTCCTCCTGGTGTTCGCACAGGACTCGCCTGTACCCCTCCCAGTTCGCCTTGGGTATGCTCCTGTGAGATGGGACACTGATTTGAATGGGGGACGTTGAGATCGTGGTGACCATACTGATATGGTCTGATGGAGTATACGGACCCGGGACTGTCAAATGGTTCAAGATGAAGTTGGCATTGGTTAGGATGATGTCAGGCGTCGTGGAGGACCTCCTGGTCAGGTACGTAGGGAAATCCGGGCCGACTCTTTGCACTACGTCCCGTTCCAAAAGGAGGCTCAGGGAGGCTCCTGATCCATTAAATGCCGAGGTATAACCGGCCTCTCTACATCTGGCATTGAGGTCGCCGATCAGGATGGCGGAGTGGTTCCTTCTAAATAAACGTAGGAAGTTGGGGATGGGGAGGTACGATCGTCTTGGGGGTTGATATCCCACCGCTATGATGAGGTCATCAATCGTCGTGCTGATCTTTACCGCAAGATACGATTCCTCCAGGTCGGTGACCTCTTTGTATTTGATGCCCTTGCGCACAGCCAATGCAACACCATCGAACCTTCCGTTGGTGTGGCTGGTGGTGATGGTATTGTAATTGTGGATTCTGACGGGGTTGGAGTTTCCGTCGAGGCCGTGCTCCGAGATCAGGACAATATCTGGGTCTACCTCTCTGATGATGTTGTTGTATATAAACCTTTTACCTTCCCATCCGTTTACATTGAGTGAGAAGATCTTGAGTTTGCTCACTATCCGCACGTTATAATTCATCCTTAGTTTTCTTGGAGGTTCTGTATTTTGGCCGGCTCTCCTCTTGCGGGTGATCTTACTCTACCAGATCTCTTCTTCTTAAATTGCTCTTGCGAGAGATTGAAGCAGGATTCGGGACTTAGCTCGATGCTTCCATCTCTTAGTGCTGAGAGTAGGTCATCCTCATCAGAGTCGCAGTCGTAGTCCCACTTATATTTGCCTCTGACCACCCCCTCAACTATCTCCTTCACTTTCGTCAAACGCGGAAGTGGAGCCGATGGTGAGGCATAAATCTTCAGGTTGAAGTCGGTGGTCTTGGGTTTGGAAGTAGACTGCGCGCTCTCCTTAGCGTTCTTGTTTTGCTGGCTTTTGTTCTTGGTCGGGGTCTCTCTCTGGGTTCGTTGGTCGACCTCCATCCTTCCGGAGGACACGGAGGCATCTCGTTTGTTAAGTCGGGGGTCTCTTGATGCAGATCTGTTTCTCGGCGTCGTAATGGTTTTGCTCCCTGTTTGGGTCTGGTATAGCTCGCTTGATGGGGGGTTGTCGGGAAACCACATGGGTTTCATCCCGTTTTGGGTGAGCATCTTATTCAGCTCGGTGGCGTAGCTACCGGGCTTAGCAATGTTCACGAAGTGAGCGTGAACAACACACATCACCAAATCCAGGTTCATCGACGGGTCAAGCTGGAGTACCGTCTTGTCTTTCTCCTGGCTCTTGGCCGCCTGTGCATAGCTGGTGTTTGCTTTGCGGGTTTTCTCCTCTTGCATGCTCTTCTTTTTGTCCATCACCAGGCTCTTCTTCATGGGGCAGGACATCGAGAGGGTGCGGTGGGGGCCGTGACAATTGAGGCACTTTTTGTCATTTCCATTCGGGCACTCCTTCCATGTGTGGTCAGAACCGGCGCACTCCGAGCACACCTTTCCCTGGAACTTACAGTCCTTTGTCGCATGCTTCTCCAAGGCGTAGCACGAAAAACAGACCTGCACGGAGACGAAAGTCTCCCGCTCTATGCATGAAGCAGAGACCTTAGTGCAGAACATTATCAAGCCTGCTTCGGCTGCCTTGGAAGCCATCTCGGATGTTTGGAAGGTGGCCTTGAATAGGTGTGTGTATTCACCTCCGTCTCGGTTCTTAAATTTGTACACCTCGTCCAATTTCGCCCAGCTCTGCTTCGCCTCAATCTCCGTCATTATCTCTTCGGCTGTATGCGCACCAACCCAGGGGTCCAGGCGACGGCAGATGATCGACCTGCGGGCAGACACATGGGGTGGGACTTTGGGGGCAAGTCTGATCTCGTCGAGTTTGGCGCGGGATTCGATGCTGAGGAGCTTATCAACGTCCTGGGGGCCGTCGCAGATAGCCATATATCCGTATGACTGATCCACTAACCGGCAGAGTGCAACTCCGATGGAAGCAAAGATGGTCTCGAAGACCGTCTCCCTCGACGGTTTTGGACATCGCTCCTTTACCCAGAGCGGGATTCTATACTCACCCCTGGGGTCGTCCATGACGGCCCTCAAGGGGAGTTTCTTCTTGGGAAGTCTTCCAAGTCCGATGAAGTGTACCTATTACCGACTTCCCGTTCCACCTCTTTCTGCCCTACCTACTCTAAATTGTCTATAAGGGCCCACCTGCCGGTCCTGTCCACTCCGCCCCCAAATGGGGCCCCCTTCTTCGCGCCCCCTGTAGGGCTTCCTTCCGGGGTTCGGACACGACAGAAACCGGTGGTCTCTACAGGCCTCGACTGGCAGAAGAGTTATCAGGAACGGGGTGTGCTGCTGATATAACTTTAAGACGCAAAAATCGGCGATTTCCAGTAAATTCTTCGTATAATTCCTCCTCCTCGCGCGCGCGCGCGCGCGCGCGTGTACGCCCGCGTTGCCACAGGAGGGTGGCAAATGGTCAGCGGTCTTGAAGCGTACCGGTGCAGAGAGTCTTTTCACCTACTTCCAACTACGAAGCTGAGCAGCGAAAAAAATGTAGGACTTTCGAAAATTCTTGAAGAGCGTTGAAGTGTCTCTGCCAAGACTGAGCAGTCTGGTAGGTTTAACAAAGGGGCTAGTATATATATAGGTTACATTGACGGTTGGTTTATTTTATTCTAAAATACATTCATCTAGAAGCTCGAATTTCATAATTAAACCTAAAGATAGAAAGGTATTACGGACACTTGCGGGCAATAAGGATATAATAGTTACTAAACCTGATAAGGGAAAGGGTGTAGTGATCCTTGATAGGGAGGACTATGTACAAAAAGCCCATAGTATATTGAATGACAGAACAAAATTTGAACCTATCAATGATTTACCTAAAACTATTCTTCTACGATTCGAAGATAAAGTTAATCGTTTCTTAACACAACTTAAACAGGCTTCAATTATTCCTAAAGATACTTATAATGAATTATTTGTATCTTCCAGTTATTTAGCATCCATGTATTTTCTACCTAAAATTCACAAAGAAGGAGTCCCTTTGAGACCCATACTTGCCTCTTATTCTTTACCATCATACAAACTGGCCAAATATCTTGTTAAAATACTTTCACCTTTATCTAAAAATCAGTTCTCCATACAAAACTCCTATAAGTTTAAAGAGGAATTACTCAGCAAAGTTAACGATGGATATATTGTGAGTTATGATGTTGAATCTTTATTTACTAACATTCCCCTAAACTATACAATCAGTTTAATATTAAATAAGGTATTCCATTCCCAAAATACTTTTCATGGATTTTCACGAAGCCAATTAAAAAAAGCGCTGGAATTAAGTCTTTCTGAATCTTGGTTCACGTTTAATAATAAAGTTTACTGCCAGATCGATGGTGTTGCAATGGGTTCTCCAATGGGACCACTTGCAGCTGACTTTTTTATGACACATCTCGAAGATCAAATGTTTTCCACTAATTTAGATTACAAACCCTCCTTCTACCGCCGTTTTGTTGATGATTCCTTGGCAGTTTTTAATAATCCTGCACATAGCCAACTTTTCTTTAATTTTTTGAACACTTTACACCCTAACATCAAATTCACCATGGAAGTCGAGTCAAATGATAAGATGCCCTTTCTTGACCTTTTAATCAACCGAGATAATGACCAACGAAAGATTCAAACAACCATTTACAGAAAAAAAACATTCACAGGACTAGGTTTGAACTACTTTAGTTTTTGTGATTTCAGTTATAAAATATCCACAGTAAAAACTTTAATACATAGAAGTTTCTCGCTATCATCCACTTACCAATCAATCCATAATGAATTTATTTTTCTTAGGAAGTATTTTATAAATAATTTATTTCCTTCTGACCTATATGATAGAGTTTTAAAAAAGCTATTTGATAATCTCATTGACCCCCCTCAACCCTGCATAAAAGTTCCTAAAATGCCCATATATTTACTAATTTCAGAGATGGGTTTTTTGAACGATACTTTTAAAAGAAAAATCTTATTTATTTATAAAAGATATTTTCCCCAAATCAACCCCAAAATAGTTTTTATAAACAAACTATCGATAGGAAGTTTCTTTAACAGTAAAGATCCTATCTCTTTGGAGTTCCGCAGTGATAATGTCTATTTATTTAAATGTCCCAGTTGTACTGGAGCCTCTTACATTGGTAGCACTGTTAGGTCTCTTGGAGCTAGGTTCTCTGCTCATATGGGGATTAGTTGGCGTACAAGCAAAATATTAAATAGAAAGGAAAAGTCATCTATTAGGGAACACACCATAAGCTGTAAAACTAACATTTCTATTGAGAATTTTAAAGTATTAGCCTTTAACAACAACAAACATTGCCTAAGAACCCTCGAATCTCTATATATAAAACACTACAAACCTACACTCAATGAAGATTTAAGTGCAATATCATTATTAATTAACTAATTTTAACTACAGTTTGTTAGTTGGTTTGCCTTTTAATAAACCAACCGTCAATGTAACCTATATATATACTAGCCCCTTTGTTAAACCTATACAGCGATCGATTTTCTACGTGAGCTCTTCGTCCTAAGAGAAGTCTTAGCCAGCAAAGGAGGAAACGTTGAGGGAAAGTCACCTCCAGAACACTCCCGCTCACCAACGATTTTCTCGTGAACGAGATTCTACCCACCTCTACAAGTACCCTCGGACCTAAATAGGACCTTAAGTCCCCCCCCAGCCCCCTCCCCCCCCGAATAAAAATACCTTTATTTCCCTGGTTCGTCATCTTGATATGACGTGCTAACCCCCCCCCCCCCCGTCCCTGCTCCGCCGTGATGTCTGGCTCCGTGAACGTGACTCTACACATATAGCTTCGTTGCAACTATGCCGTTCTACTTAGAAAAGGCATAATTGAAAACTCTGGGGAAAGGAGGTCTGAGGCTTACCCCGCTGCGGAACCCAGAGGAAGAAGCAACCTGGTTTGGGATTCAGTTACAAACGCAGGGAGGCATAACAACCTACCCTGCGGCACCGTCCAGGACCACAGAGGGAGACTCTTCCGTCTCTGTGAGATGTCGGACGTAACTGTTAAATAACCAAAACCCAATAGAGGGGGCGGCACCCCGACTGGAGTCAGTTGATTCTGGCTTCAGTCATCATTAAGTCCGCCATGTTTTTACACCCTCTGAGGAGCCCAACCAGGTCCATAAATTCATCCATCACCCTTCATCACATCCGAGTCATGTTCACGGGGTCCTCATCGGCGGGGCGGGGGCCTTCCCATAAAAAAGTTGTAAAAAACCTCGTTAAAACCTCAAAATGGCGAACACATCCCACCTCACACTAATAAGCACCACACAACCAGCACCCGACACAATTAACCACCACACACTGCTGACGCTAGCCTCCACCCACGATACACCAATAACAAACATCATTAAAATACGCACAGGCCACAAGCTCGTCTTCCGCTCGCAGGAGGACGCACTTACCTTCCACCAAAACTCGACCACTACACTCAACACACTCAACCTCCAGACAAGACTCGCGGACGGTATCATGAAACGATACCAGATTCGAGTGACAAGGACCAACCCTTTGTGGCTGGCCTTCACAAATGATGACCTTCGCTCCCACCTCCGTCAGGAGTACGGGGAGGAGGTCATCAAAGACCTCTACTTTAATAGGTCAAAGAACTGGGCAGTGATTACACTGTCCAGTGATAACACTAAAAACATGCTACTAGACCAAGGCATCAAGGTCTGTGGCACCCTCACAAACCCTCAACACATTGAAGAACAACACAACATAAGACCCACACAATGCCACCGGTGCTATAAAACCGGCCACAGCACCAATACCTGCACTGCAGACCTAATCTGCTCAAAGTGCAGTGTAGCGGGGCACCACTATACAACCTGCACCTCCACCACAACCCGCTGCACAAACTGTGGCGGCGACCACGTCGCCGTCCACCCCAGGTGCCCTTACCTAGGCAAGGCACGCCACGACGCTGTGGAGGCCATTAGGCACCCACAACCAAACACACGCACAAACACACACCCCGCCCCCGCTCCCCCTCCCCTCACCATGTCATTCGCCGCTGCTGCCAGCCCCACGCTGCCGGCTCCCCCTGTTCTACCTCCGACGCACCCACCCACCCCTGCAGCAACCACACCCCACCCACACGTCCCTCCCCCCCCACGCCAGTTCAGAACACTCAGAGACCCCCCCTACTACCAACACCCTCACACCACACTGCCATCCCCACACCACTTTACACGCCCACCCCCACCCCACACCACACCCTCACCCCACCCCACCCCTGTGACAACACTAAAACTAAACTTCACCTGGCCACCCTGCTCTCGGCGGTGGCAAAAGACATGTCGAGGGGTGACCCCCGATTATACGCAAACATACTAAACACACTATTCGCCTCCAACGGCATAGAGCAAATTACCTTCCCCGAGAAGGTGTTCGCCCTAATTGACGCACACACATCCAGACCTGCACTCCTCCCCACCCCGACGGGTACACTCCCCTGCCCGCAGGGAACCACCGCCCCCCACTCTCACCACGCTCTCCCCACACCTTCCTCAGCCACTGCCCAAGCCCCCATTCACACAACCTATCCTCCTCGCGCTTCTTCCACCCCTATATCCAAACCCCGCCTACCTCCCACTTCCACCACCCCCCTCGCACCCATCTCAGCCTCCACTGTGACTCCAACCCCCTCGCTGCCCACTACACCCCGTGCTAACCCCCAAAACCCCACCCCCAAGCCCCATCCGCGTAGACAGGCACGGGACAAACAAAACCCCCTCTCTCCTGTTTCCACTCCTCCCTCGCTCCCCACTGCTTCCCCCTCCACTCCCTCTCAACCCTCCCCTTCTAAACACACTCCTTCTCACTCTACTCCTTCTCACCCTACTCCTTCCCACTCTACTCCTTCTCACTCCTCTCCTCCTCCGCCTTCCGCCCCTTCACCTAAGACTCCTTCCCCTCCAACCCTTCCTTCAACTCCTCCGCCTCCCTCCCCCTCTGCCTCCACCACCCCTCCGTCGTCCCCGCCTCCTCTCTCTCCCGACACTCCTCCCCTCATAATCTGCACCTCTCCAACCACCTCCAGCCCTTCGTCCCCCAGCTCTACACCGCCCACGAACTCCCCCCACCAAGACACCACCCTACCCAAAGCCACCACCTCTACAGAACACACTCCTCCACCCACTACGGCCCCCCCACCCAATAACACGGCCGTGCCCCATAAACAAACATCTACACGTGTCAAGGTACTCGCCCCTCACGCCTCCTGGGCTATAACCAAGGAGAAAGGGACGATTCCTGGCAAATCAGCCTCCCGCGCACTTAGACCACGACAATAGGTCGCACTAGTGTTATACAACTAAACGTACGCAGTTGGCACGGTATTCGTCATACGGTCGCCAACTGGGTACTCAACACACAAAGACCCGACATCATACTACTAAACTCCACCAGCCTACACCCTCCCAACAACAAACTCCGCATTGCAGGCTACCACACATACTTATCCCCACAGGCGCGGCACCTAGGATCCGCAATCCTAGTAAAGCGCAACATACACCACTCCCTCGTCAACACACGCGACACCTCTTTTCTAGCCTGCAAAATCGACACAACCTCTGGTCCCATAATAGTGGCCACCCATTACAGACCACCACGATTACAACTAAACTTAGAAGTCCCACTCCGGGCCCTTTCCAACCACAATCTACCCATCTTCTTCGCGGGGGACCTCAACGCTTTTCACCCGACACTCCTTTCTAACAACACGAACGACGCGGGCAGTTACTTGGCCGGTGCCTTGCAGCGTCACCGCTGCGAGCACATCGGCCCTGCCTTCCCCACGTTCTTTGGCACGCACGGAGGCACCACATCCCCGGATGTGGTCTTTCGTAACGACCATGCCACACGTTTCTACACACACATTGCACCCGGTCCCCACGTACTATCAGACCACATACCGATATGCCTTCTCATATCCACATCCCCCATACTCATTCCCACATCACCTCTATACGACTACAAGAATACAAACTGGGCTGAATTTAGAAGCCACATATCCACAAACACACCACACAACCTCGACCTGGAGAACACCAATCCAGGACAAATAGACCACCACTGGTGCTCACTGTTAGACACCATCACCACCGCACGTAACCTACACTCACCACACAAAAACTACACCTGCCTAAAACACTTCACCTTTTCAATACACACACAGAGACTTATCACACAGTACAACAACCACTACACTAGAGGCCCACGACAACAGAACATCAACCAGCTACGTGCCCGCATCCTTCAATGCGTGCAGCTAGATAGGAACCGGCAGTGGCGTGAGGTCGTCCGCATTGCAGACGACACCCGCTGCATGGACCCTTCCTTCTTCTGGCGGCACGTGAAAAGGATGCTGGGTACGGAACCACACAAACCAATAACACTAAAAATAAACAACCACACACTCACAGACACCAACGACATCCTCGACGCATTCAGGTCCCACTGGGACACAGTACACACCCACAACCCACCAAAACCACATGCGCAGGAGCACTTCCAAGACATTCAGGAATGGTGCCGGACTCATGCTCACGAGCTGAGGCCTGCCCCCCTGATACGCATGGAGGTGCTCGACTACACGTCTACACTTACCACTCCAATCACCGTCGAGGAAACAAAACACTACATAAAATCGACACCAAAACGCGCCCCCGGCCCCTCCGGCCTACCGGCCACACTGATACATAACCTCCCCGCAGACATATACCCCACACTCACACACCTATTCAATGCCTCTCTAGCCTCAGGCCACTTTCCCAAAACATTCAAAGTCTCTCACAATATACTCCTTCATAAACAACACAAAGACCCAAAACACCCAAACAATTACAGGCCTATTGCTCTATTAGAGCACCTAGGCAAAATACTCGAACGTATGGTCAACTGCCGCCTACGGGAGTTCCTGAAAGAGAGGGACTGGTTCTCCCCCCATCAATACGGGTTCAGGAGAGGCAGATCCACTCAGGCGGCCGTGACCATCGTACACGACAGAATACAAAAGAAACGACAGATACACCAAAAGACTCTCTCCGTCAGTAAGGACGTGGAGAAGGCCTTTGACAAGGTGTGGCACGAGGGACTCCGTTGGAAACTCGCCAACAACACGGAGT